>OY728126.1:2131455116-2132055116 GCA_963277665.1 Viscum album | reverse complement strand
AACTAAAATGATCTTTAAAGATCTCCAAAAATTAATTTTAAATGAATATATATAGATAAGGGAGACTTATGAATCTTTTGATGATGCATTGAATGTGGAATGAAGAGAGAACTCACCTCATTGAATAACTTAAAGGAAATCAGAAGGGAAGTTGAGAGAGAGGAAAATGGGGAAATCTACCAGACCTAAACCAGCATGTTTTCACTATAAAAAATGGGGTCATCAAAAGAAGGATTACTATGAGTGAAAAGAAAATTCTATAAGAACAACTTTCAAAGGATCAAATTCCATGAATCTAGAAACTGGGAGTATCATAAATATACTTTTAAGAGTCAATATAATGATAGTATCATGGATAATATATTTCAATGCACTTTTTCACTCTATTGATAAAAAGGGATGCATTACAAATTATGTGTCCAAATGTTTTGGAAGAGTACATATATTAGATAATAAAGATATTGACATGGTGGGGAATAGAGATGTAGTAATATAGTTGAAGAATAATCATTTCTTTGAGTTGAAAGGAATTAGATATATTCGAGGTCTTTAGAAGAATCTAATTTCAGTAAGATAGTTTATTGAAGCTAGATATGGAATGAAATTTGAAAATGGAGTATGGAAAATTTCTTGAGGTTAATTGGTCATAGTTAGAGGTGTAAAGTATGGAACCAACATATCTAATTGGATTGGGAATGAGAGATACACTCACTAGGAATTCAACTACCATAAGTTCAAATATGTGGCATTGCTGACTTAGACACCTTAGTGGGGGAAGGTGTGAATGTTTTATTAGAAAAAGGTATATTGAATATGGATCATTCAAACTTTAGATGTTGTGAGAGTTACATACTTGGAAATAAATTAAACATGAGCTTTAGTTTGTGTTTAAGAACAATAAAGTTTTGGAATCTAGAGCTGGTATATACAGATGTCTGGGGACCTTCCCCAGTTAAATATCATGAAGTTTTAAAATATTTTGTGAATTTAATTATTGAATATATGAGTAAAGTATGGTTATACTTCTCAAAAAATAAATCATAAGTATTTGGAGAATTTTTTCAATATAAATATATGATTGAAAGGGATATAGGGTATAAACGGAAATACTTAATATCAGACAGTGGAGGTGATTACATCAGAAGAAATTTCAAGATCTTTTGTTTTCATAGAGACATTAGGCATGGGAAACATATACCTATAAATCCTAATAAAAATGGTTTATCTGAACAAATGGATCATAAATTAATAGAAAGGGAAAAAATTTTGAAGTTTCATGCAGTAATTCCCAAGGTATTTTTGGTGGAATCAGTGAATACCGAAACATAACTAATCAATCATAAACCTTCAGTGCTAATGGGATATGAATTATCAGAAGCTCCTTGAATAGAAAAGGCACCATATTATAATCCCCAAAAATATTTAAAAATTACATCCTAGGCAAATGTCGATGCAAAATATAGAGATAATCTAGAATAGAAATCACAGACATGTTTTTTATGGGATATAGAGATAAAAAACTAGTTTTTTGACTTTGGGATAATGATAAAAAACAAGTCATTTGAAGTAGGAATATATTATTCAATGAGAAATTCCTTGGGAAATATATAAACCAGAAGGATAAGGAAGTTTATTTCATACCCTATCCTACAACTTGTACTCTATTTATTTTTTATTTTTGAGACATATTTTTAATCTTTATCCCTAATAATTTGGTGTTACGAGTGTTCAGTGCAAGTCACACTGTTAGTTTAACAATACGATGATCATGCAGTAGGTTTGAAATTTTAACAGTGCCAAATCACACAGTTTTTCAAACCATGTGGACTTCTCTAGGATACTATGTGGCCAATTACTATGTAAGGGGGTGACTTCACATGGTTAGTGCATAGTTTGGCCAACCATACAACAAAACTATGAGACCCATCCTATTTATTAAAATTTTCAAATTACCTTTATACCCATATTCAAATTAAAACCTTTTGGGATCCCCCTCCCCTATTCAACCTCATGCATACTAGGGGATCCTCCCTTTATCTCCCACTCCCACCTTTATAAATTTCAAGTGGATTCTCCATTTTTTTGGTTTGAATATTTAATGGAATCCCTTATAAGGCCTTTTATTTATATCATTATTTGATTTTCTATTTTTTCTTACCCTAACATGGTATTTGAGACCTAGGGTTTAGGTTCCTCTAATTTTTATTTCGGGATTTTATGATTTTTGGGTTTCTTTATGTATTTGTAAAATTTTTGGATCTCATTGAGGTGGATTGAATCCACTATTTGCAAGTGTGATGAATTTCCATTTTGTTTAAGGTATGTTACCCTATTTTTGAGTATATAAATTGAAAACCATGATTTATGGTTAGTTTTAATATGTTTTTTCATTATATTATGAAATAAATTTATTATTGATAATTATTTTAGAGAATTAAATTGTTCCTTTGCATGTTTTCTGTACTTTCCCATGTTTTTCTTTGTGTTTTCTCAAAAAAATTATGCTTCCAAAACTGTTTCAAAAATTTTAGCACACTAAGTGATGGATTAATTGCTCAAATGGATTTTTTCATATAAATTTGAAATTTATAAGAATGATTTTTACTCTTTACTAGTTTAAAATCAATACTTAGTGGTTAGTTTAGTTCTTTAAAGAGTTTTATATATTTTTTAAATCTTTTATCCCATGATTATAATTTTTACACATATGCATAAATGTATATAGATACATTTATTCACTTATCCACACAAGGATGTGTGGATATGTTAATTTAATAAATAAGAATTTATATAATGAAGTTCATATGTGTCTAAGGGTGGAGAATTATTTTAAAAACTCTGATAATTTAGCTTAAAACTTATTTTCAAGTAATAAAAATTATTTTCTAAATTCTAAGGTATGGTTGGAACTTTCAAAATTTCATCCTAAAAATGAAAAATATCATTTTAGGCATTCCCCTTAAAATTTCAGATGATGGATATTGTTTAATATGATATGGGATTTTTTTCATGTTGAGATTATATATATTTCTTAATTGAATAAATTCTAGAAATGAAATACTCTATTAGGGAATTCATAAGGGAGGAAGTGAGATACTTATTTGAGTATGAAATATTTGATATATGTATGTTTATGGTAGTCTAATGAGATCATCGCCATTTATATGTCATGGGAATCCTTGGGTGGCTAGGAGGGAAGTCTGGGTACACATACTGCACTAGCTTAGTATTACACTTTGGCTAGTAGTCCTGAGTAAACTAGGTCCAGCCTATGAGATTTTCCCCTTGATTAGGTTAGGTGTGGAAACACCGAGTGATAGGGTGAATTGTTATTAGTATCTAACATCAGTCTTATCTTATATTGGTTTTTTATCTCTATCATAGAATTTAACATATAACTCATAGGTTTCCATGATTATTTTTTATATGTATTATATTTTTCTATTGTTCTGTGACACCATTTTAAATAGTTTCTAGTTGTAGGTTTTTATTGATGAGATATTTTCACCATTATATGATCCTTTTATTTGAGTTTTTTATCTAAAATTTTTCATTCATTAGTGTTGGTTTTGAAAATTAAAATAGAAATTGTTTTCAGATTTCATCATCTTATTACATTTTTGATAAAAAATAAAAAACCTTATTTTATATATTTATTTTAAAAATAGTAGGAAATTGTATTATATTTAAATGTAAAGTATGGGGAGTGGTTTCTTTTGGCACCCCTACTGATCATTTTTATTCTCACACATATAATTATCACTTCAATTTTAAATTTAGTTTTGTATTTGGGTTTCTCATAGATAAATCCTATTCTAAGGATAATGGTGACCCTTGATGTCATAGGGTGGTATGTATATTTGTTTCTTTTCCTATTTCTCATTTTTTCATTTCGACTATATAGGCCCATTAATGCTTCTAAATATAGTTTTTATTTGGATTTTTCTATTATTCTGTTGATATTATCTGTTTCTTATGTTTATTTTGTGGATTATGTTCTTAAACTACTTATATGATTGGGCATGGAAACCCAACTTATAGATGGGTCATGTAGGGTTTTCTCCTGATATTTAATTTATTTTATGGGATAAATTGATCCCAGTAGAGTAAATCTTGGTTCTCAACACTAGTTTCTAGAACAAGGTGATTAAGATTATTCCTTTAGTGTTGTCATGGATGGTTTAAGCATCCATTGGAGGGATGGTCTGAGTAGGTTTGTAAAAAAATGGTTTTAGATCCAAGACCTTGTTTTTTTGGGATATCTAGAAGTCTAGATTTAGGATTTTCAAAACATGAGGTTAAATCAAGAGTGGGTTACTGATCACCACCCATGAAAGATGAGACTCGAGTTGTCATGGTATTAAAAGGAAGACAATGTCTCTAATTAAAGAATTTATTCTCAAATATTTTGAGACATGAATCTTTATTTGGGTCTTTTGGGTCTTCCTTTTGAGATTTTTTTTGAGAAATTACATGTTGGAGTGGAATTAGAGGGAAAATATAGGGATCATGATTACTATACATGATTTGGGAAACAATGAAAAAACCATCCAACCATGTTTTGGGAATTATAGTATGACTCACGTTGTTAGTGCATGGACCACCAATCCATGATTTCAAACCGTGTGTAGTTATAAATTTTTCATATTTTTTAATTTTAATGTTCTCTAGGGGTTTTTTTTCTTTCTTATTTTATGACTTATTTAGGGTGTTTTGAAAAATTTTATATGATATTTTGGATGTTTTTTAAGTTATTTTAGTTTGGTATTTTAAAATCAAGTCTTCGTAAATTTTTTTGAAAGAGGTAAGGGTTCGTTTAAATAGTGGTGTGTTTATAAGTAATTTTGGATTTTATAAATGAAAGATAAATTTTGGGAAAAATTTATTTTCTTTTAGAAGGGAAGTGATTCTTTAGTGTGAAATTGTGGGATTAGGAAATTTGGTTCTTGTGAGAGGGTTGGTGAAGGCCTGCATGGTGTTTTTAACTCCCACGATGCTACCCAAATTAAATAATTAAAAAACTCAAACAACCAAACTATAAAATTGAAGTAATTATCAAGTCTAAGTATCAAACCCACAAGGAAGTCGATATAATCAAGATTAATTTTAGGAATTTAAAACACAATTGATAAAATTTTCAAAGATAAATAAAGAAATTAAACATATTGGGTTTTTGTAATCAAATGATGAATCATACCAGGTTCAATAGTTTTTAGGTATTTTAGCTAGGGATTAAATTAATTACATGTTAATTAATGTTTTTTTTGGAATTGGGTCTTCAGGTATCCATAGTTTGAGTACCCTTCATTGATCCTATAATCACATCATTGGAATAGTCAACTACAAGGTATGATCATAAAAATAGGCAACCCAAAACCTTATTTAAAAATAATTACTCGAGATTGCACAATATTTATGCAAAAACTAGGGTTATTAATCAATGTATTGAAATTATACTCATTCAATCACACACAGTGGCCATGAAATGAAAAAGAATTTGATTTGGAATTGATAAAAGAGGGTGCAATGATGCAAACATGAATTGAAGTAGAAAGATGATCCCTAAACTTCACCCCACCTACAATAATGTTACCTAAAAAAGGGGAAACTCACTCATGCTAATCATAAGGAGGAGTATTGACATGGTTACCCAAAGAATAATGGATATGGAAGTAGGGGTCTGTAGTGCTGAACACTCTCAGTATCTAGCCATTGCCTTGGTCTAGCATCTGGTCTCTTATCTATGCGGCCATAGGGATCCAATATATAGAACCACCAGCAAATCCCTTGTATATAGAACTTTGAAGTCACTATTTACTATGGAATTATAACTTAAATCTGGATTTTACATCATGAAATGTTTCATCCATTTCTTAAATCTAATCCTCTTGATGAAGTTATATCGTTAGTATGGATTTTATGGTGTAAATTTTCATGGTAGCCTATTATTCTAAGAAAATATTACGGTATAAATGAAGTTTACATCGCAATTCCTTATTTTTATGAGGTTACTTGAATTCTAAAATAAGTTTTTCCTCATTCTATATTATGGAATAAATTCCTATTACAATTTTAATATATCTCTGCCTAAAATCTACAATTCTTCTCCAGTTTAATCTGCCTTCATTCTATCTTCATAATTTCAGTGTTATGCCACAATAATCTCCTTAAAATCGTCACCTTTTTTTAATTTTAAAATATTTATAGATTCGTTCCAAAAATAAAAAAAAGATAAAAAACCCATATATTGGGAATAATATCAATTGAATTATAGAAATCAGTGTATTAAAATACCAAAAAATATATATGTGAAATCCTCATATCACTTGTCTTGGGATCTTTATTAAAATGAGTATTTGGGAAATATTTTAATTTAGTGAATTGTTTTATTAAAAATTATAATGTATTTTTGAATAATGAACTATATAATAATTTTTTTCTTAAAAATTAAATTTTATAAGATCTATTAAATTGAATGATATCCTTATTTTGATCATTTGGGGTTGGAATTTTTGAGTACCATGTTAATAGTATTTTGATATTGATTTATTGGTTTATATTTTAGTTTTTGGATTTTGAATTTCAATAATTTTTTAAACATGTTTCATTTTTATTGATTTTAGAGTACACCCCATCATGTTCAATGGAATATTGAAAGGGATCTATGAGTGGATCCCTAGAAGGGACTTCTAGTTCAATTTTTGGAACTTAGTGATGATTAAAATTTTGTTTAAAGTTTATCTTCTTATAAATGTTTTCTATTGTGAATGTTGTGTTTAATGGTGTTTCCTTTTTTGGGATTTGAGGATGGAATTGTGGATCTTTATCATGATGGTTTCTATTTTGGTAATATCATTTTTTGATCTTGGGGACTTATTTTCCCTTGAATTATCTTGGGTTATTAAATTTTTACCAATACTTAAATCCATAGTGTTATGGGATTTTAAGTATAAGGGTGATTTTAAAATGGTGGGGAGATTACTATAGATTAATTTTTTATGATAGGTGTCGTTTAGTGAGTTTTGTGTAGAGTTATGGTCCCTTATTGGGTGTATATCCCTATCTATTGAGATGATTATGTTGACCAGTGGTTGATACCTAACCCAAAACCACTATTTGGATGAAACAAGGATTTTATGGAAGTAGTTTTGTTGGGTGATTTTTTCTAGTTTCTGGTTCTATCCCATGGGAAAGGATCATTGGGTCAGGGTGTTCATTGGTTTTTTGATCCTTAATCTTAGAGTTTGTCTCATTTATTTTCTTTCCATGAATGTTATTATTATAACTAGTACTGATTTTCAATTGTTTAGTTTAGTATTATCTATATTTTCACCTATATTTGACGGTTTGGATGATCTTAGCATAACCAAGATTCCAATGGCATCCTTAGTTAATGTATTTCCTTCCAGATCTTTAATTATCATCATAGTTATTGGGTTCATTTGGTTGGGCTCTTTGGTTAACCTATCTCTTTGGAAATGACGGGGGAATAAAGTATCAATGTGGGGAGAATTGTCACACCCTGACTTGAAATTACTCAATTATTGTGCTTATTTTTAGTTATATTTGGGTTTCTCTCTCTTTTTAGGTGTTTATACCAAAAAAAATTTATTTACAGGTGTACAATAAAAGACATAAAGTTTAGGTGCAATAAATCTGCAACAGGTCTTCAATTCTAACAGTGCCAAGTCATATAGTTTTTTATTGGTTTTCAAATAATTCAGACTTATCTAGGAGATCATGTGTCCTTATACTGTGCAGGGGGGTGCCTTAACATGGCTGGTGGGAAATTTTTCCAAATGTGTGGCCAAACCATATAACCCATCTAGTTTATTAAAAATGAAAAATTAACTTTATACCTCTTTCTAAATTAAAACCTTTTGGTTCCTTCTTCTCCCCCATTGGACCTCACACATGCCAGGGAATCCAACCTTCATCTCCCACTCTTCCCCTTGATGATTTTAATCGGATTCTTCAAATTTTAATGTGAATATTCATAGTAATCCCTTATAAGACCTCTTTTTTGTATCTTTATTTAATGTTCTCTTTGGTTATTACCCAACCACAGTCCCAGTGACCTTGGGTTTTGGATCCTCTGATTTTAATTTGGGTGTTTCATGGTTTTAGGATTTATTTTATTTTTCCCACTTATTTGGACTCTATTGAGGTGGATTGAAGACACCGTTTTTAAGGGAAATGAGTTTTTGTCCGATTTGAGGTAGGTTACCCAATGTATAAGACTTTAAATTTAAAACCATGATTGTATTTTGGTTTTAATTTTTGTTTTAATCATATTATGAAATAAATTTATTATAGATAATGGTTATAGAGAATAAAATTGGTATTTTTCATGTTTTTCATACTTTCCCATGTTTTTCCTTGAGTTTTATCAAACAAAGTATATTTCCAAAACTTTTTTGAAATGTTAAGCACACCAAGTCCTTTATTTTTTTCTCAAATGGATTTTTTCATGTAAATTTGAAATGCCTAAAAATGATTTGGCCTCTTGACCAGTTTTTAATCTATCCTTAGAGACATGTTTAGTTCTTTAAAGAGTTTTGAATCTTTTTAAAATCTTTTAACCCATGCTTGTAACAACATATAAACATATAAAAAATTTATAAAAATACATGTATTCACCTATCCACACAAGGATGTGTTGATATGTGTATTTAATAGATAAGTATTTATATGATGAGGTGCATATGTGTGTAAGGGTGGAGATTGACTTTGGAAACTTTGATCTTATATCTTAAATCCAATTTTCAAGTAATAAAAATTGTTTTCTAAATTCCAAGCCATGGTTGGTGCTTTCAAATGTTATTCATAATTATGAAAATGATTTTTTAAGAAATAACCATTGAATTTTTGAATATGGGTGTTGTTGAATATGATATGTAACTTGTTCCCATTGAGATATTATGCGTTTCTTACTTGAATGTATTATATAAAGGGGATACTCTATTAGGGGAGTCAGAGGTGTGGAATTATGATACTTTTTTGAACATGGAATTTTTTATATATGTATATATATGATTGTTTGATGAGACCAACTCCATTTATAAATCATGGGAAGACTTAGGTAGCTAGGAGGGAAGTCTAGGTACACATGTTTCACTTTCGTAGTACTAATCTCTGCATAGTGTCCCTAAGTTGACTAGGTTTCGCTTATGGGATAACTACTAAAAATTTGGGTTTATCTAATGATATCCTTTATCAGCGCTAACTAAAATCACTGATAAAGTACACATTTATCAGTGATAGAAAAATCTATGAAAAGGGGGGCCTTTATTAGTGCTAAAATGTGCTGATAGGGGGGGGGGCTTTATCAACGCTAAAAAAGGGCTGATAAAGACCCCAATTTATCATATCTAATAAAAAGAATTGATAAAGGGGGTATTTTATCATCACTAATAAAAAAATGTTTATAAAGGGGTTCATTTATCAGTGCTAGCAAAAAAACACTGATAAAAGGGGGCCTTTATCAATGCTAAAAAAATGTTGATAGAGGCCCCCTTTATCAGTGCTTTTTTACTAGCACTGATAAATAGTATATTTCATGAATAAAAATAATATGAAATTAAAAATATTATATTTATATATTTATGTTGATATAAATATAATATATTTTATTAAAAATGATTTAGACAAGTCTAAATACACATTTACACTTTATATAAGATATTTAGTGAAAAATAGATTATAAAATAATTTCAAAGATAATATTAATTAATAATTTTATAATTATTATTGATTAATAGTCATAGTGTAAAGGTGGAAGAAGAAAGAGAGCTTTAGGTGGGTGAGTTTCAGCTTATGCTTGGGTATTCTTGCATGTTATCACACACATACACATAACATTGGAATTTCCTACTTTATATAAATCTTGTGAGGATATTCCTTGAGTGGTCAAAAATTTAATCATGAATTATAACACATGATTAAATGATTTAGACAACTCATGCATGTATGCATTTTAATCACTTATGTTATATCGTATGTAATTCCTATTTAATTATAACGAATGTGAAATATTACTCAAATGATAATGATTATCATTTAGCCACCCTTCAATCACATTGTGTTAGAGCATGTCATTATATACATATCAACTAAAAACACACCATATGATATCACCCAATTGTATAATATGACTGGTTTTAACACTTTCATGAATTTTAACTTCATGCCATTATGATATACTATATTGTAAAATATGATATACTGAAACTAAGAGACATCACATACGGTTGCTTCTACAATAGGTATCATATGACATGTTTATATCATACCCTATGATATAGGAAAAAACTAGTCATATATGTAAAGTCTTTAGGGCATATATACATCAATATTTTCCTATAATTGGAATCAAAAAATTGTTTCTTGATTATTCAATCAATTTCATATCATCAATGATCAACCCAATGTAAGTAAGCTTTCAAGAGACATAAACCATCATGGTTTTCATCATGTATAAAAGTATGTGATAAATGATATATATTAATAATAACCTCAATTTATAGAACCTAATGAAAGATTGAGGCCTCTGAGCGGCGGCATTCTCCTCTGAGCGGCGGGCTAGGGTTTTCCATCTCTGGTTTCGCCTCCTTCCCTCCTCCGGCGTGAAGCGGTGCGGCTCGGCGTCGGTTCTTCATCCTCTGATCGGGAGCTTGGTTGGGCGTCGGATGTGGCCTCGGCTTAGCGGGCTTGATCAGGTGAGGCTTGGCACTGGCCCCGGTGTGACGCGGAGGGGGGAGGGTTTTCCTGCAGCTTCCTTGCAAGGATGCGATGGTGGATCTGTGCGTGGGAGCAGGAGGCGACGTCGCTTCACCGAGTGGGAGACGGCGATGGTGCATCGGCGCAAGAGTCAGGACAGAGGGTTTCGGTGGCGCGGGGAGTTCTTCTAAGTTCATCGGCGACGGCGGCGACCGCGTTCTTGCAAGCGATCTGTTCCAGATCTGGTTTCAAACCAGATCTGGTCGGACATCGGCGGCGGAGGCTTGTTGGAAGGCGGCGATTACATATCTGTTCCAGACCTGGTTTCAAACCTGATCTGGTCGGACATCGGCAGTTCGGATGGCGGACCTCGGTCTCGCGGCGACACGGTGTCAGTCTGGATGGTTCAGTGTGCCTCATCGTCGACGGGATCCTTGGCGGGTGGTGGGCTCTTCTGGCGGTCGTTCGTGCAGGTCCGGAGGTGCGTCGCGGCGGTCGGTCATGCCGGTGGATTCTGTGCGGTGTTGCGGTGAGCGTCGACCTCGGGTTGATGGCTTGGCTCCGGCACCCGTGTGGTCTTCGAAGGCGGCGCCGTGACAAGGTTTTGCGGCCCTCGGTTTTCGATGGTGGCGGGATTACGTGGCCGCGATGTGTCGAGGCCACGGTGGGGGTTCAGATCTGATTGGTGGCGCTGCGGCGGTTCAGGCTTGCTTGGGCTGCGTGGTTGGTTTTCTCTGCTTGGGCAGCCGGTCCTTTTCTGGTGGCTGTGTCTCCGGAGTGATAGCTTGGAATTGGTCCGGTGGGCCTTCTGGTTTTCCCATTGGGCTCTTATGTTTTGGGTGGTGTCTCTGATTGGGCTTTGTCCCACTGGGCCTACGGGCTTGTAATGGGTTTTACCTTACCCATTTCAAAAGGTTTTACTGTCCTTTTTCTTTTCTTTTAATAAAGGGGCCTGACCCCAAACCTTTCTGGAACCTCAATTTATAAATCTAATACAAACGATTATAGATAAGAATAACCAATGACAACCAAAAAATCTGGTGCTCCTATTAGCAGGTCAGTCCTCATGATCTCATGTACTTGAGATCACCAAGTATGACCTTCATGAGAAGAAGTCTCAATGATTATGAGCCCCCAAAACCTGATAGTCAAACATCATCTGTTTCCATTTATAGTGTTGTATCTAAACCATATGAAACATGTTAAAGTTTAATTTCATAGTATCTAAAGGTTATCATTATAGCTGTAAACTACTATAATCTTTTGATATGACATGTAATCTAAGGATATTACTAAAAATACACACAAATATATATATAATAAATGTAGAAGTAATTTCACTATAATGATAAAAGAAACACATGTATATATCTGGTTTTATACATTTAATAGTAAACAAAGTACACATAGGAGTTGGGTCTAGGGAGCCACTCTCACAACACTCTCACTTTTACTAGAGCCTTTTGTTAATAATTATCAATCCACTAGATCTCACATGATAATCTTGCTTCTTCTGAG
The DNA here is from genome assembly GCA_963277665.1 of Viscum album. Classification (NCBI taxonomy): domain Eukaryota; kingdom Viridiplantae; phylum Streptophyta; class Magnoliopsida; order Santalales; family Viscaceae; genus Viscum; species Viscum album. The sequence continues at coordinate 2,132,042,879 of OY728126.1, read as the reverse complement.
TTATGAATTTAGTCATGGGTCTTCCCTGTTATCCTTTATGGATACTATACTAAGTGTGACTTCACCTATTTTAGTAAAATCCATTAAGAGATGAAATTTTTGAAGTATATTATTTTCCCTATAGTGTGACTTGGGATCCTTGGAGAGTACCACTATTGTATTATTATCATAAAATACTGTAATAGGTTATGTAATACTAAGTAAAATGACATGATTTAAGATAAATATACATGAAAAAACTACTTCCTTATCTACATAAAAATCCACTATATAATCAAATTCTATTATAGAATCAGCGACAATGAGTTTCTTTAAGCTTATCAAACTCACTACACCACCATTTAGGAAAAAGATATAACCTGTCTATGATTTAATATCATTATGATCTATCTAGAAGATTGAATTAGTGAATCCCTTTACTTCTAGATCCTCATATTCTATGTACACTATGAACATATCCTTTGTACATATGAATTACTTTAGGATAATTTTAATTTTTTTCCAATTCATATCTCATATATTATCTTGATATCTTCCCACATTGATTAAATCCTAGGAAACATCAAACCTAGTTCATATTAAGACATACATAATAGAAACCACTACCAAAGCATAAAGAACTTTACTCATTATTTATACATCCTCATATGTTTATGGATACATTTTCTTATAGAGATTAATGTCACATGACACAAGTAAAAATAATATATTGAATTGTTTTATATTATACTATGTTAATGTATGTACTTTGACTTAGTCTATACAGACTTTAATATCTATCTCGATAGATCTTGATCCCTAGAATATATGATGCTTAATGTAAGACTTTCATGCAGAATCATTCATTTAACCAAGATTTATGGACCGTAAGAATTTAAATTTGTTTCCCATTAATGATACATCACCGTCATATAAAACTAATAAAACTATAACACTCCCACTCAGCTTCTTATAAACACATGTATCAATTTCATTCTTAATGAAATAAAATTTTCTTATGGCCTCATCAAAACAAAAATTACATAATCGTGATGTTTTCTTCAGTCCATAAATGTATCTCTACAAATTCCACACTTTATTGAAATTCTTATACATTATAAACCCTTCTAGTTGTGTTATATAAATGTATTCCATCAACTTCCCATTCACGAAAGCAGTTTTTACATCAATTTCCCAAATATCATAATCATAGAAGTATTTTATTTCCAGTATTATTCTAATGGATTTTAGAATTATGATTGGTGTGAAGGTTTCATTATATTCAATTCCATAATGTTTTCTAAAACCCTTTATAATTAGTAGTTCTTTGTATCTATTTACTTTACCATCCATGTATAGATTTTTCTTAAATACTAATTTACAAAAAATTGTCTATACATTAGATATTGGGTATATAGAAATTCAAAATTGATTTTGGTACCTGGAATCCATTTTAGAATTCATAGCTTCATTCCATTTAGTAGTATATTTTCCATCCATGACTTCCTTGTAGGTCAAAGGTTCATTATCATCAAAGAACAATATGTCACATGAATTGATGATAAGAAAATCACATATATTTAATTCTATAACCTCCCTTATAATCCTCTATAGTATTTGTGTCCCAATAATATATTCTTCTCCCACTATCTCTTATGAAGTTTTTCCTTGTACTAACTCTTGTGCATTGGGTGCATTAATTTCATCGAAGTTGGTCTTTCTATCACTATTTCTATTGAAAATGTGTTCCCTTTCATGAAATATGGAATGTATTACGACAATATTTTTTATATATGAATGGTTTTATATTTAATATCATTTATTTTCCTTAGTATAACCTATAAAGATGCACTTTATGCTTTGAGATTATAGTTTGGCATTAGGTATTGTCTTGAAACATGCCTTGCATCCCCATACACACATGTGTGACAGACTGAGTTTCTTTATATACCACAAATCATATGGAATTATATATTCTAATTTAGTTGGTACTCAGTTTAGTGTATATGACACTATCTATAGTGAATATCCCCTTAAATATAAAGGTAGAGTTGCATGGACCATTATTAATCTGAACATGTCTAGAAAAGTGAAATTCCCCATTTCAATTACACCAATCCACTAAAGTGTATGAGGAAGTGTAAGTTGGGTGACTATCACACACTAATTTAAGTGACTAATGAATTATTGGTTAATATATTATCCACCATGGACTGAGTAGATCTTATAAAGCTTGTTACCAAGTTAAAGGAGAACTAGCCACAATACATGAAATTTTATGAATTATAAATATTTTATTATCCAATTTCCATTTTTAAACATTTTCTGTAATCTAAATATCACATACATACCATTATTTAAACCTTTATAATATCAATCATCAATACTAATTTGATGTGATATAAATAATATCCTAAATAAGGCTTTTTAATTTGAACATTTTAAATTAAGTATTATAAATAATTCATAATTTTAAAATATACAAACTTTATATTTTAGATATATTTTTTAATTTATAAAAACTATATAAATTAACCTTATGATTTCTAAATAAACACTTTATTTATAATTCATAATGCATGTCATATAATATGGTAAAAAATATTTCAATATTAGTATTTAATATTGATGAATATTTACTAATAAATTCTTTATAAACATTTAATCAATTAATTATAAATACTTTATAATTAATTAATTTATATACAACTTATAAGTTAATAAATATCCCAAAATGACTTTTATAAATATTTATAAACAATTTTAAATAATATAATTAAATTTATAATTAAACTTAAAGAAAAATAACGTTTATTTACCATTTATATTTAACTATATGTCATGAATCGTAGAATATGATTGAACTGAAACTTAATGAGCCAATCCAAATCATAGGTTACAATTGATAGGCCTGTAGAGATAACTATCAATCACATTTTACGATTGGTAATGCTATCATCTTCTACAATATCCTATCATATTTTACAATATTCACCAATATCACAAAGGCATTTCAATGCTTTGTTTTTATGAAAAATTACACAATGCTTATCATAGAATAATTTTTTAAAAGTCTATTATATGACTAATACAAATTCATGTTATTTTTACTGAGTAACATTTTATGATAGCAATTCGACATGTTGTATAACTTTAAAAATTTCATTCCCAATATGATTTCATGTATCTAATTGCATGGTCAGGATCTGATACCATTTATAAGGGAAAAAAGGATCTGAAAACACTTTTTAAACCATCATAATCATTATAGAGACCCATACCAAGATTGAACTTGTAAGAATAAATTAAACCATATGTACTAAAAATGAAGAAACTATGAAACCACACTATCTTTCATTGTAAAAATCTGATGCGTCATTTTTCATCCATGCCTGATGAAGATCATAATAGTGGAAACAAAAATATATCCTACCTCTAGAGGTATCAATTGACTACTAGATTTCTCTATTCTCGAGTTGGACTCCTCTTGTAACCATGAAATGTTAAAAACTCATAGTCAAAAGTTGGAAGAAGAAGGAAAACTTCATATAGGGGTGTTTTGGTTTGGGATTAGTCAATCTTTCATGATATCATGGATATACACATCACATAGGCTCGATCTCTTTTATATATATATCCTTTAAGGATTCTCCTCAAGTGCTTATTAATCTACTCATACATTATAAAACATGATTAAATGCTTTAGACAAGTCATGCATTCATGTATTGAACTCACTTACTTTATATATTATATAACACCACTTTAATAACAGACAATGTGAAATATTAATCAAATGATAATGATTATCATTCAGTTTCACTTCAATAATAGTGTGTTAAAGCATATCCTTCCATATGACTCAACTTAAAATACATCATATGATATAAACCAATTGTACAATATAATTGGGTTTGGAACATGCATGAATTTTCATTTCATGCCATTATGATATACCATATCATTAAATAGGATATACTGAAACCAAGATACATCACATACCCTTGGTTTCTATATGTTGTATAAAATGACATGTTCATATAATACCCTATAATATTGGCCAAAACACATCATATGTGTAAATAATTTGGGGTATATATTTTTTAATTATTTCCTCTAATCAGAAGTGAAAAATCCTTTCATGATTATTTAATAAATATCATATCATCAAGGAAGAACACAATATAAGCTACTTTTCTTCCAAAATAAACTGCTCTGGTTTCCATCATGCATGGAAGTATGTGATCAATGTTTATACATTAATAATAACCTAAATTTAGGATTCCAATACACATGTTTCTAAATAAAAACAACCAATGACACCCAAAACATATGGTGTTCTTATTGGTGGGTTAGTTCTCATGATCTCATGTACGTGAGAATACCAAGTGTGAACTTCCCGAGAAGAAGTTTTGATGCTTATGAGCCCCCAAAACTTGATAGTCAAACGTAATCAGCATCCCTTTATAATGATGTATCTAGAATATATGACATATTTTAAAGATTACTATAACAATATCTACATTTCTCATTATAGCTATGAACTGCTATAACCTTTTGATACGACATGTAATCTAAGGACATTACCATATATATAGTACATGCAGCAGTAATTTCACTATCATGATAATAGAAACACATGTATATATCATGTTGTATATGCATAATTGTAGTCAAAGTACTCATAGAAGTTTGGTTTATGGAACCCACTCTCACTACACTCTCACTTGTATTAGAGTCAATTGTTAACCACTCTCAGTCCAATTGCTCTCATATAAAAATCATGCTTCTACTAAGATATGAATTTAATCAAGGGGTATTCTATGTTATCTTATATGGATACTCTACTATCTATGGCTTCACCTATCATTATAGGAAAAATGGGAATTTGTGACGGGGTCACGTTGCAAATGACCCATTGTAGAAAATGGTGTCGCAAATACTTTTTTTTGCGACAGAAAATTCTCCCGTCACAAATAGTTTCACTGATTTTTTTTAAAAAAAAACCCATTTGCGATGAGCCCGTTGTAAATAATATTTACGACGAAAAATTATACTCATCGTAAAAAACTTAAAAAAATAAAAAATATTAATAAATTTTTTAAAAAATATTAATAAAATAATATAAATAAAATAAAATAATAATATTAATAACAAAATAATATTAATAAAATAATAAAAATAATAAAAATATAAATAATAATAATATAATAATAATAATATAAATAATAATAATATAATAATAAAAATAATAATAAAAATAATAATAAAAACATTAATATACTAATAATAATAGTAATAAAATAATATTAATATACTAATAATAATATTATTAATATTAATAAAAATTAATATTAATTATAATAATTAAACAATAAAAAATTATAAAATAATAAAAACCTTAATATTTAGAAAAATATAATAATAATAATAATAATAATAATAATAATAATAAATTTTAATAAAATAATAAATAAATAAACAAATAATAATGTAATAAAATATTAAAAAATTAAATAAATAATAAAGTAATAAAATATTAAAAAATTAAATAAATAATAAAATAATAAAAAACACAATATTCACAACAATATAAAAAACTGACTAAACCATGAGTCAGACATCACATATACTTCATAGTTTGTTGGTGTTGCTGCTCCAGTTATCGATGCATCTTCTCCTCCTCCTCCTCCTACTACTATCATCGACACATCACATTCTGTTTGACCTAGTATATACTGATCACAATGTGTGTTAGATTGAAGTGCGCTTGATTTGTACTCATTTCGAAGTCTCAAAACAGTTCTAACTACAAATGTAACCACATTTCCATTTTCATTTTATGTCGAATTGCTGATACTACATATTAACCCAATTTTCTTAGCCAATTTTTTTTCCCATCATTGAAGGTCAAAAGAGAAAAATAATCTTATGTTCCCATTATATCATGAGAAGTTAGCACAATGGGCACATGACCTTCCTTTACTCTCTTATCCTTCAAAAACACAAATTTTTTTTCAGTCAACAACTTAAAATCAATATGCAGTGCTGAAAGTTCAATAAAAAAATATGATGAATATGGAAAACATGGTTACATTAGTAGAAAGAATCATTTTATTTATTTTGTGGCAAGTTGTAGATAATTGAAAACAAAACATGACTTCCAAAAAGATCTGTGAAAATAATAATTAATTATTAGATAAAAATGATAAGGAAATTAACTTACAAATAGTAGATAAAATGATAAAAAAATTAATTAAAAAAGTATTAATAATTCACATTTTCCTGATGATTGTATTCATTTTTGATTTATTTCCTAATTATAGATTTTTATTAGTTTTTATTACCAATTATTACAATTTATTACTATTTATTACTATTTATTACTCATTATTACTAATTATTACTAATTATTACAAATTATTACTATTTAGTATTAATTATTAGTAATTATTAGTAATTATTACTAATTATTCCTATTTGTTACTAATTATTACTATTTATTTCTAATTATTACTAATTATTACAATTTATTACTAGTTATTACTGATTATTTCTAACTATTTCTAATTATTTCTAATTAATACTATTTACTATTAATTATTACTAATTATTACTAATTATTACTAATTATTACTAATTGTTACTATTTATTTCGATTTATTACTATTTATAACTATTTATTACCATTCATTACTATTTATTACATTATTACTAATTCATCCTAATTATTACTAATTATTTCTAATTATTACTAATTAATCCAAATTAGTACTAATTAATCCAAATTATTACTAATTAATCCTAATTAGTTCTAATTAATCCTAATTATTACCAATTAATCATAATTATTACTAATTAATCATAATTATTTCTAATAATCATAATTATTACTAATTAATCATAATTATTACTAATTAATACTAATTATTAAAATTTATTAATAATTTATTAATAATTATTACAAATTATTACAAATTATTATTAATTATTACTAATTTTTACTAATTTTTACCATTTACTATGAATTATTATTAATTATTACTAATTATTTCTATTAATTATTATTTATTACTAATTATTACTAATTATTAGTCGTTATTACTAATTAATCCTAATTATTACAAATTATTACTATTCATTCCTAATTATTACTATTTATTGCTAATTAATCCAAATTATTACTAAATAATCCTAATTATTGCTAATTAATCCTAATTATTACTAATCAATCCTAATTATTACTATTTATTACTATTTATTACAAATTATTACTATTTAATACTAATTATTACTAATTATTAATAATTAATCCTAATTATTACTAATTAATAAATATTACTAATTAATCGTAATTATTACTAAATTGTTAATATTTATTACGATTTATTACTAATTATTACTAATTATTACTAATTAATCCCAATTAATCATAATTAATCATAATTATAACTAATTATTACCAATTATTACTATTTATTAATAATTATTACTATTTATTACTAATTATTACTAATTATTTATTATTAATTATTACTAATTATTACTATTTATTACTAATTTTTACTATTTTCTATTAATTATTACTAATTATTACCAATTATTAATATTTATTAATATTTATTACTAATTATTAATAATTATTACTAATTATTACTAATTGTTACTAATTATTACTAATCATTACTATTTATTAATATTTATTACCAATTATTATTAATTATTGCTATTTATTACTAATTATTAGTAATTATTACTAATTATTACTAATTATTACTAATTATTACTATTTATTCCTATTTATTACTAATTATTACTAATTATTACTAATTATTACTAATTATTACTAATTATTACTAATTATTGCTATTTATTACTATTTATTACTATTTATTACAAATTATTACTACTTATTACAAATTAATCATAATTATTACTAATTAATCCTAATTATTATTAATTATTACAATTTATTACTAATTATTATTATTTACTATTAATTATTACCAATCATTGCTAATTATTACTAATTATTAATTTTTATTACTAATTATTACTATTTATTACTATTTAGTACTAATTAATACTGATGATTAATATTTATTAATATTTATTACTAATTATTATTAATTATTACTCTTTATTACTAATTAAACCTAATTGTTACTATTTATTACAAATTATTACTAATTATTACTAATTGTTACAAATTGTTAATATTTATTACTATTTATTAATATTTATTACTAATTATTACTAATTATGACTAATTACTTCTAATTATGACTAATTATCACTAATTATCACTAATTGTTACAAACTATTACTAACCATTACTAATTATTACTATTTATTAATATTTATTACTAATTATTACTAATTATGACTAATTACTTCTAATTATGACTAATTATCACTAATGACGATAAATTACTAATAATTAATATAACTATTAATTCATAATAATTAATACTAATCATGCATAATTATTTGTAAAAATAATATTGTAAAATAAAACGATCTAATTCAAATTTAATTTAAATGTAGCTAATTCACAATAATTATAACTAAAATAAAATAAAATAAATCAACTAAAAAATAAAAGAAATAGTTAAATACCTTAAAATTGATGATTTTGGAGGATCTAAGCCGCGAATGATGTTCTGATTTAAAACATTAATCATTGAAATTTTTTGAGAGAAAAAATGTTAGTAGAGAGAAAAAGGGGGCGGAGAAAGGGGTGGAATGAGAGAAAAAACAGATGAGGGTATGTATAGGTTAGATTAGTTATGATGAGAATATTTGTGACGAGTCACATCCAAAATACCAACCGGTTAAAAATATATTTGCGATGGGACCTGTCGCAAATACCAACCTACCGACATACTATTTGCGATGAGATTGATCTCCCATCGTAAATACTAAAAAAGGCCGCTGGGTATTTGCGATGGTTCCCATTGCAAATACCAACCGGTTAAAAATATATTTGTGATGAGACCCGTCGCAAATACCAACTTGCCGACATACTATTTGCGACGAGATTGATCTCCAGTTGCAAATTCCAAAAAACACCACTGGGTATTTGCGACGGTTATAAAATCCCGTCGCAAATACCCTTCCTATGGTTTGGCGTGGAAGTCGTGCCAAACCTTTTGCGATGGGAAGAATCACCTCGTCACAAATAACTGATTATTTGCGATGGGAAGAGGGTTCCGTCGCAATAGTCTCTTCTGATGGGACCCTGCCCCGTCGCAAATACACATTTTTTCCGTAGTGTATTTGAGTAAAATCCCTTTAGAGATGAGGCATATGAAATATATACTTTGTCTTTTAGAGTGACTTGGGCTACATTGAAAGTACCGATGTTATAGTATTATCACAATATATTGTAACATAGTCTTCACTACTATGTATAATTCCAAAATCTAAGAATAATCTATGTATCCAAACTACTTACTTCACTGTATTGGAAGCCGCTATATTCTATTATTGAATTAGAGACCATGAGTTACTTCAAGCTTTTCTAACTCACTACACCACCATTTTGGAAAAATACATAACCCAACTACAATTTAAGATCATCATTATCTTTCTGGAAGCTATAAATAGTGAATCCCTTCACCACTTACTCCTCATCTCCTCTATTCATCAAGAACATATCCTTTGTACATCTCAAATAATCCTGGATATTTTTATGTACAATACAACACTCTTATATTAGAATGATATCTTCCCACAATGATTAAATCACAGGAAACATCAAACCATGTATATATCAAAACATACATAAAAGATACCATTGCCGATGAATAAGGTACTATAATAGTTATTTATATCTCCTCATGTGTTTGTGGACACATTTTCTTGGAGAGAATAATGTCATGTGACACTTATAATAGTCATTTCTTTATTGTTTCATATTTTACCTTTTGAGTACCATGTCAATGTATTTATTTTGACCTAGTTCATATAACCTTTAATATCTCTCTCGATATATATTGATCCCTAGAATGTAGTCTGCTTCACCAAAGTTTTTCATGGAGAAGCATTCATTTAACCAAGTATTTATAGATCGTTATACTTGACTTCATTTCCCATTAATGATATGTCGTCAACATATAAAACTAAGAAAACTATGGCAGTCCCACTAACCTTCTTATAAATACATGTCTCAGTTTAATCCTTAATGATACCAAATTTTCTTACGGCCTCATTAAAATGAACATTTTTTATCATGATGTCTGCTTCAATCCATAAATAGATCACCACAAATTTCATACTATATTAGAATTCTTAGACATTATAAACCTTTTCAGTTGTTTCATATATATGTCTTCAACCAAATTATCATTCAATAAAGAAGTTTTAACATCCATTTACCAAATTTTATAATCATGGAAAGTTGGTATTGCAAGTATTATTCTAGTAGATTTTTGAATTGTGTTTAGTGGGAAGGTTTCATCATTGTCAATGGCTTAATGTATTTCGAAACCCTTTACAATCAGTAGTGATCTATAGGTATTTACTTTATTATCCATGTCACGACCCCCTCCCTCCAAAGATACCACAATGATGGGAGAGACCCCTAAGTCCTAGCTCTAGTAGGCCCCAGGTTGATTACTAGAACCAATGGTATAAAAATCTCATAATGTGGGAGGCATTACCCTCTGTAATAATATATAATTGGTAGATAAGATGATTCATCCACAAGAGACACCATGACATAATGTAAAAAGAAACCCAAACCAACCAACAATGCATGTATAAATAAAACAAATACAGATAAAGGTATCCAAAGTAAATAACCAAAAACAAAGCTAAAGCAGTGAAAAAACAACTATCCTAGGTCCAAGCTAGAAATGTCTAGAGTGATCCATTTAATCCTCCTAGAAACCTGAAAACATTTTTATATATGTAGGATGAGCATACAAGTATACTTAGTAGGAAAAGAAAAGTCTCTCATGTAAATGTGAAAGAAGCATATTAATTCACCTGTGAGAAAACAAAAGAACCAAAAACACCTAAACAGGACAGTTATCCATCCTAATATCACCAAGGAATTCTCACCAAATAACGCAAGCTAGGTAATATAATATAATAAGAATCACATCAATAAGGGAACCCCGCGCTACTTTCCCACTGGTATGACACTCCACACCCTAGCATCATACATCTTGGTGGTCCCATCTCTTATATATACCACATCGCCTAATAAGAATGGTCACATCACATCACATCTGCAGACACTTGGGCTCACCACCCTAAAATCATGGCCACACCACATCTCCCCTGAAAACACCTAGTCCATAGCACATCCACAACCATAACCAAAGTAGTAGGGTATTATGAACATGTTGGAAATCAACCTCATGCTATCCTCCTACCATGCACGATCCCCACCATAATCCACCCTATAAAAATAGTCATATCATATCCCACCTAAAAATACCTGGGCCGCCTCCCTACAAGCATGCCCATATCAGATCTCACCCAAAAAATCCTGGGCTATCAAAACCTCAATATAATGAACTAACATGCCTCTGACCATCACAACCTATTCAATACCAACCTCTCCTATTATAGAGAGTGGGAAAGAGTGGGTACCCATCCATCTGTCCTCTTCATCGAATATCGGTAAAAACACACCCCACATGACTATGCAGGTGTCAGCACATAGTGTTCAACAAGGGTGGGGTACATATAGAAATCACAATGAATATATGAGTATATACATATATCCACAGAGAATCCCAACCTATGGGTTCATATCCAAACACTAACCAAATCACAACATCACCACTTTTACTGCCACCTCTAAATTCATAACACCACACAACAACCCACAATCCCCATTTCACATTTACAACCAATTTCTATTATCCATCCAATTAGTTTCATTATTTAGCATAAAACACATTTAACTACACAACCCATCATTTAATTATTCATTATCTATTTCCACCCCATTAAGTAAAACATGCCCTAACCTTTTCAAACAATATTAAATAATTATTTATTCCATCACTACCTGAGCATAGAGAACAAAGAAACCACCACCTTGCCATCCCAAAAACATAACCAAATAAACCACCTCACCACCCAAAAAGTACGGACAACAAACCACATCAAGCCCCAAAATAATGACCAACAAAACACCTCACCACCCCAAAAGAATGACCAACTAGCCACCTCACCACCCCACGTGACCCAACCATATATCACCATCCCACAAGCACAAGCACAACCACACATCACAACACATCAAGATCATTTTATATATTTACAATGGAAATTTTATCACATTCCACTTTATTTTAGGGGATTTATCACACAAGACATAATCCTAGGGAATCCATTTTATTAACCAAATATAATATGTTATCCAATTTCCATTTGAGGGTGATATCACAACAATAATAATAGTCAAAATACATATATCCAGTACAAAAAAAAATCTCCCAATAGCCACAATTTTCAAAGGGGCATCAAGACCATGGAAAATATAATATCAAAATAATAAAAAGCTATAAAACATGAAAATAAAAACCCTTTAACCTTCAATTTCAATTTAAAGAATTATTTATCTTTAAATAAGTTAGCCAAACCATCTACCATAGATAAAAAAAGTAAACCCCTTTCAAATGATACACAATAAAGAGAAATGAGGTATTACCTACATCAAATAATCTTTTCCAACTCACTGCACATTGAAAGGTGAATAAGAATGCCCACAACCACAACCACACCTTGTAAAACCATAGATCAACCTATAGTGCACCCAAAGATCATCAAAATTTAACCCAAACACACAACACAAACCAAACTACACCACCATAGAAAAACTACAAGGAAGAACAGTAGGAAAATAACTAAGAATAAGGAAGGTCTTACCACATAATGAAAACCCACAAGAACCAATGGATCAAATAGGGAGGAAGGAGGGATTGAAGGACTCATTTGGGCACCTAGGGTTTTCCCAAAATGATAGAGGAATAGGGTACAACCAAATGAATAAAAAACTATCTTAAAAAGAACTTAAAACCTTGTACCTTGTATTTTACATGTAGTGTAACTATTACATTCCATGTAATCCTTAGATTCCTGAAAATTTGATTTTTTTTCTAAAAAACGCGTTCCCTAGAAGGATTTAACACACGGATTTATTACACATCATGAATCCCACTTTCACAACATGTACCATTTTCATGGGCTACCACTTAGCCATATAAAATCTATGAACCAACTAGATACACAAGCTATGAACCACCATTAAATTCCATGGAATACCTTAAAATGGAGTGTATTTCCTGCAATAACTCTACTGCACCTCCAGCCTCCACAAAAAACTCCCAAAACCTCACCTGAACACCTCTAACCACAAAACTAGAAAAGTAATGGGTTGGGAAGGCATATACCATTACATCATATACCTCTAAAATGATTCTCTCCCTCAATAATCCAAAACCAACCCTATAAGGAAAGGGGTCACAAAAACTACCCCGTGAGATACCTCTCAAGGAATCGTCATAGATTAAACACTACCACCAGACAAACACTCCCAACCCGATGGTCACAAGACATCTCGCACAACCTCATCACCACACAACCACATCACAACAACCATATAAAACTATACACATCCCAAACAAACAACCACTACAACCAAAAAACCTCACCATTCTAAACATGCAAATCAAGAAATTCCATCATCTATGTCAAGATACTATCCTCTCTTGACAACACTAACTCACTCACATGGGTTTAATCACATAACCTTTAATGAATCTTGATTAGGAATCAAGTCCTATACTTTTCATATGTCATAAATTTATCAAACATCATACATCAAAAACAAAGAAAACATCTATTTTCATAAAACATCAATATTCATACATCAAATCACATGAAAAACAGAGCAAAGAAAAACTCAAAACAACTCAGGGTACTAGGAATGCATCTGCATCTCTCTCACCCAATTAATACCATCCAAGCCACCATGCCTTCATAGCACATGATCCAACTGAATAATCCTTACACAAAACACCTTTTCTTCGAGATTCTGGATCTCTACTAGACACTCCACAAACATTGCATCATCCTCGATATCAAAATATCAATAGTAAATAACATGGGAGTCATCATGAAGATATCGATGAAGCTAATAGATGTGGAAGACATCATGGACAATCTCAAGACATTGTGGCAATTCCAACCAATAGGCCACCTCACCAACTTTCCCCAACACCTCAAAGGGCCCAACAAACATGGGAGAAAGATTAATCCATATTCAAAACCTTTGAAACCCACATCAAGGGGAAACATTCAATAACACATAGTCCCAAACCTCAAACTCCAAGGGACTCCTCCAAAAATCGGTATAAGACTTCTGCCGGTCCTACACTATTTTTTCCTCTCACAAATAAGATTAAACTTCTCTATCATTATCTTCACCACATCAGGTCTAAAAACTACTTCCTCCCCTACCTCCATCCAATATAATAGAGAACGACACTATTTTCTATAAAAACCACAAATGAATCCATGCCAATGGAAGAGTGATAACTGTTATTGTACGGAAACATGACCAAAGGTAAGTGTTGTAACCAAGATCAACCAAAGTCCAAGAAACATGCTCAAAAAATCCTCTAGTGTATTGATGGTATTTTATGTCTTCCCATCCATCTGAGGGTGGAAAGCAGTGCTGAGATGTAACTGAGTGCCAAAAGCATGTTGTAATCCCCTCTAGACTCATGAGGTAAAACATGTGTATCGATCCGAGAAAATGGACCTTAGAACTCCATACAAATACACCACCTCATCCACATATTTATTAGTTAAATAATACACCATCCCTGAATCCTTGATCACTAAGAATTGGGTCAACTTTTTCAACCGATCCATGATCACCCAAATTGAATCACAACCCCCATGAGATCCGGGTAAACACATGATGAAATATATTGATATTTCATCCCACTTCCACTTGGGAACATCCAAATGTTGCAAAAAAACTACCAAGAACATGATGCTCAACCTTTACTTACTAAAAAAACAAACACTTTTCCATAAACTCTACCACTCCCTATTTCATCCCAAGCCACCAAAACTAAATCCTCAAGCCATGGTACATCTTGGAAGCTCATGATTGTACCACCAAAGGTGATCTATGAAACTCATGAAGGACTCCCTCAAATATCACTATCAGAAAAAACCTCATATGAAATAAAATTTGGTTCTGGCCATCCTTCAACCATCCCTTTAGATAATTATCATGGCCAACATGATCACACATCACCTCTGCCTCTAAGTCTCCCCACTGAGACTTCTCCACCTTCTATATCAGATAAGACTAATCTGAAACAAATATCCTTTACCTCCATCCAACCTTTAATCTAAGGGAAAGGATTATAACTCCTATATTTCTCTCAAAGCATCCCTAGAATCCTGAATAAAATCCTTCCCTAAATTCTTTCTCAAAGTGTTGGCCATAACATTTCCCTTTATCGAGGTCTAGGAGATCTCAAAATAATAATCCTGAAGAAACACCATCCTCCTCCTCTTCTGAAAGTTCATATCATGAAGAGAAAAGATATACTTAAATCTCTTTTGATCTATAAAGACCATAAGGTTCTCACTAGTTAGGTACTTCCTCCACAACTTCAGCACAAACACAACCTCTATTAGCTCCAAATCACAGGTGGAATAGTTATGTTTTTGGGGAAGTAATTTCCTAGACCTATAAGATATCACCACCCTCTATTTCATCAACACACATCCTAAACCCATATGTGAAGAATCAAAAAACACCTCAAACATCACCCCCTCCTCACGAAACTGAAGCACTGAACAACTTCCCATTCAGGTAACCAAATTCTTCCTAGTACTGATAAGTCCACACAAAGCATGGTATTTCCTAGTAAATGCTATTAGCAGGGTGGAAAATTGAGATAAATAAGGTACAAAGATCTGATAATAGCATGTGGGACTAAGGAAACTATGAACCTTTACCACATTATAGGGTTCCTCCCAAGAAACAAATGCCTCAACCTTCAATGGGTCTATTTCAAGACCTTGATAAGATACCACATGCCTAAGGAAATGCACCTCTTGTGTCCAAAACATACACTTGGAAAACTATATATAGATTTTGTGGCATCGAAGAAACTGTAAAATGGATCTATGATGCTTGGAATTCCCATCTTATGAATTTGATTAGATCAATATACTATCAATGAATATGATGATGAAATGGTCCAAGAACTCATGGAACATAGAGTTCATAAGGTTTATGAAGATGGTTGATGTGTTCATAACAATTAATGACATAAATACAAACTCAGAGTGCCTATACCTACATCTAAAGGCAGTCTTCAAGATATCTCCCTCCTTCACCCTCAAATGGTGATACCCAGACCACATATCAATCTTAGAAAACCAAATCACCCCTATTAGCTGGTTGAAAATATCATCAATCCTCAGGAGAGGGTAACATTTCTTGGCCGTCACCTAATTCAATTTCCGTTAGTCTGTACAGGACTTCAGAATACCATCTACCTTATTAGAGAACAACATTGAAGCACCCCATGATGAGTGGATGGGTCAGATTAAACCCTTATGCATTAGATCATATATCTTAATCCTCAAATCCTAAAACTTAGAATGTGTCATATGATAAGGATCCATAAAAATTAGAGAAGCACTAGGATTCAATTCTATCCCAAACTCAACCCCACATCGAGGGGGTAGCGTCACAACCTCCACTGGGGAAACATCCAGAAACTCATCCATAACCTTGGGGAAATCTACTCTCCCATAATCCATTAATTACATTGACAACTTAGACATACAAGAAAAAAGGGGATCCACATTACAACTTACCACCTAAAAACCCCACTTTCCAATGAAAACCAGATGCAGGTCATCAATATTTGAGAACACAACTCTCCTCTTAAATCATTAAATAACAGAATATATAGAATACAACCATCCAATGATGAGAATAACATCTCACGACTATATCTATAGTATTAAAAGATCCTCACTGGACTGATGCAGCCCCATCATCATTCTACACCCTGGAACACATTAAACAAGTTGGTCTAGCCTCTGAATGGTGTATTAAACACTAAAATCATGGGAAGCCTTTTTAAATATAGTCCAAAATCACGGTCTAAATCAGGTGAAACAAAGGAGTGTAAATATCCCGAATCAAACAATGAAAAAAAGGGTACTAAAAAAATGATCATACCTATGATCTATGGATCCTATAGAACTGATTCCCCCATTAAGTGAAACTAAACATTCCCAAATCCTATACCTATCTACCAACAATCACCTCCATGACCATTCTTGAGTAAATATCCCTAAGCATAAGTAAAATACTGAGGTAAGCGTCTACTATCTCTATCTCCCCTTAGTGGAGAATAACCTTGCTATCCCTACTGCTAAAATGGTCTCACGAGAAACTTCTGCTAAGGTCGCCACTAGAATTGTCCACCACTAACAAAATGATCTTGAGAAACAATTGGGTACTAGTTTTAGTGATGTCCATCCACCCCACAACCATAAAACACTGAAACAAGGCCCTTAGGAAAATCATGCAAACCACTTTCCCTTAAAGTATGGAAAGGAATATATTGAGGTTGACTCTATGATGGTCAAAACCTCAAAGAACCTATAACCCAATACCTTCCACTAACAACTCTGCTCCTCAAGGAACCCTTATAGTTCCCCTATCATAGTAAACTTCCTTGAGTGTGCATCCACTCGATCTCCTCCACCTTCTTCTGGACCTCTTGATATGTTGGAAACATAAAAGGAGTAACTGCATACTAGATAGAAGGATGGAGTGCCTCCTAAAGATGTCTCACATGAGACTCCTTATTTGGATAAAGATCTGGGAAAAAATGAAGAAGGTCCATGAACATGATTCCTAGGTCTCACACTAATATACTCCCCTACTAGAGAGAAAAAATATCTTCCATCTTTACTGCCTTCATGGTCGATAAAAGAAACTCTGCTCGAAACTCTTTCTGAAATTCGACCCACAAACCATCTTCCTGCTTCCTCTCACTATGGCACACTGTCCACTACTAACACGTAGCTCCCTACATTTGACTAACTACCAAGGGGACCAATTACTCCTTCAGGTTCCAAATCAAACTGAAAGTGATCTCTAGATCCTCTATCTAGCTCTTTGTCTTCATATTATAAATACAACCCTCATACTTCAATGAATCCTTCCACTGAAAGCATGTAACTACCTCTTCCAAGCCTCATAATCCTATGTCAGATAAACCCTATAGAGATCAACCCAACCAGTCTCCTTAGCCTCAATTTATTGATCCATACATAGATGAAAAACAAGATCTACAGAAAAAAATAAAACAAGAACTTCCTAATCCTGATTGTATGAAATTGTATAAAGATCCATTTTAATTCACTTTATTCATTTTAACCTTCCAAAAACAACCAAAATAAAACAAGAACACAAGTCATTATGAAGCATGTACCTCTCCTAGGTATCTACCCTATAAATTGGTTTACCTCACTTGGTTATTCAATAAGCTCAGATTCTTTGCACTGGATCCTAGGGAGCCTTAAAAACCCACTTCCTAGCTGGTCTCCCTAGCCTATTCCATTCACTAAGGTTAACTAGCACTATTTTCATACTAACCCGTTCAATCCTCACTATGCATAACTATACACTCCATACTTCTTTTAAACATCCCCTTTGATACCACTATGTAATGAACCCCTCCCTCCAAAGATACCACAATGAGGGGAGAGAGATAATAGCTTCTAATTCCCACCTCCAGTAATCCCTGAGTTGGAAACAAGCACCAAGGGTATAAAAATATAATGAAATGGGTGGTGTTACCATCTGTAATAATATAGGATTGAGATATAAGAAGAATCATCCACCTGGAAAACCATGACATAATATAAAAATAAACCAAAACCATACTACAATGAATGTATAAATAAAATAGATATAGACAAAAGTCTCCAAAGTAAATACCCAAAACTGAAGCTAAAGCAACTACATAGAAATTATCCTAGGTCTAAGCTAGTAATGTTTAGAACAAACCATATAATCCTCCTTGAAACCTGAAAATAGTTTTATATATGTTGGGTGTGAATACAAGTATAGTTGGTAGAAAAACCAAAGTCTCTTGGGAACATGTGAAAGAAGCATACTAATGCTCCCATGAGAAAATAGAAAAACCAAAAAACATCTAAATCGGTCAACTATCCATTCCAACCTCACTAAGTAATGATCACCAAATAACGCAATCCAAGTAATATAATATAATATAATAATAATAAAATTGATAAGGGTACTCCATACTGCTTTTCTTCTGGTATTCAACTCTCACACCCCAACACCATACGTCCTGGTGCTCCTATATCTTTCATTTACCACACCACCCCACAAGCACTGTCACATCACATCACTCTCACAGACACCTGGGCTTGCCAACCCACAAGCACAACCACACCAAATATCATCCAAAAACACCTTGGAAACAACACATCCACAACCATAACCAAAGTATTAAGTTATTGTTAACATATAGGACATTAAACTCATTCCCTCCTCCTACCATGAATGATCCCACCAGAAGTTGTCCCACAAGCATGGTCATATCAATATATCTTTTCCAAAAAATACCTAGGCCACCAACCCACAAGCACAATCATATCATATCTTGCCCGAAAACACCTAGTCCATCACAAACACCATCTAATTCACCAACAGACCTCCAGCCATCACATCTTGTGCAATACATACCTTGTTTGGAAAAAAGAGTGGGAAAGAGTGGGTACCCAACCATCTGTCCTCCTCACCGGACGTCAAGAAAAACACCCCTCGTGTGATTATACAGGTGTCAACAGATAGTGCTCGATATGGGTGAGGTGAGTATAGAAATCACAAGGAACATAAAAATATATACATATAGCCACACACAAGCCCAACCTATGGCTTCCAATCCAAACACTAACCAACTCACAACATCACCACTTTTACTTATACCTCTAAATGAATAACACCACACAACAAACCAAATGACCCATTTCATATTTCTAACCAATTTCCATTATTCATCCAATTTGTTTCATTATTTAGAATAAATCAAATTTAACCACATAACCCAATAATTAATTATCCCTTAGCCATTTCCATACCATTAACCAAACCATGCCACATCCATTTCAAATAATAATAAATAATTATTTATTCCATCACTACCTAGGAATCTAGCACAAAAAAACCACCACCACACCACCCCAAAATCATGGACAAAGAAACAACCTCACCACCACCAAATCATGGAAAACAAACCACCTTGCAGCCCCAAAAGAATTTCCATCAAGACACCTTATCTCCTCAAAATCATGGACAACAAACCACCTAGTCGCCCAAAAATCATGAAAAAAACAACCTCACCACCCCACATTCCCCAACCACACATCATTATCCCACAAGAATGACCACACATTACAACACATCAAGGTTATTTTATAGATTTATAAAGGGGATTTTATCACATTACACTTTATTTTAGGTGTGTTATCACACAAGACATAATCATGGGGAGAATGCTTTATTATCCAAATATAAGTGGTTAACCAAATTACATTTTAGTGTGATATCACAAAAATCAAAATAGTCACAAAAGTCAAAATACATATATTCAGCACAAAAACAGCCCCCAATGACCACAATTTTTAGTGGGGCATCAAGCCTGTAAAATCTATAATATGATAATAATAACAAGCTGTAAAAATATGCAAATCAAACCCCTTTAACCTAAAATTTAAATTTAACCAATTATTTATCTTTAATTAAGTCTGAAAAACTATATACCATAGATAAAAAAATTAAACACCTCTCACATGATATAAAATAAATATAAAGGAGATATTTTGCACCTCAAAGAATCTTTTCTAACTTACTACACATTAGATGGTGAAGAAGAATGCCCAAAACCACAAACGCACCATGGGAAACCACAGATCAACCTACATCACACCAAAAAATCATGAAAAAGAAACCAAAACACATAGAACAAACTAAGCTGCACAACCATAGAAATACTCAAAAGAAGAACAAGAGTAAACTAACCAAGAAGAAGGAAGAAATTACCATGGATTTCCAAGGAAAAACCACCAAAACCAATGGATCAAAGGGGGTGGAAGGAGGCCTTAAAGGACTCCTCTGAGTGTTTAGGGTTTTCTTGGAATGAGATAAGAAGAGGGTATGGATGAATGAATGAAAATTTGGATGGAAAATAACTTAAAACCCTATATCCCATGGTTTATATACTGTGTAACCATTACATGACATGTAATCCTCATGTTCCCAAAACTTTCAATTTTTTTCCAAAAAACACATCGTCTTGAAAGATTTAACACTTGAATTTATTACACACCATGAATACCACTTACATGATGGGTGCCATTTTTAATATTTACCCCTTGGCCATGTATAATTCATGAAACACCCAGTTGAAAAAGATGTGAACCACTCTTACAAATCATAAAATACATTTACATGATGTTTATTTCCTATAGAAACTTTGCTGCACCTCCAACATCCATCAAAAACTTCTATAACCTCCCATGAACACCTCTAGCCATCGAAACTGGAAAAGTAATGGGCTGAGAAGGTATAGAACATTACATTCCATGTCCAGATTCTTCTTGAATACTCATTTACACCTAATAAGTTTTTCATCAGTTATTGGGTCTACAAAAATCTGAACTTGATTTTGGTACAAGGAATCAATTTTAGAATTCATGGATTCTTACCATTTAGAAACATATTTTAAATCCAATACTTTATTTTAGATTAAAGGTTCATTATCCTCAATGAATAATGTGTTACCTGAAATTATGAAAATAAAACCATATCTATTTGATTCTATAACCTCCCTTATAAACCTATGAAATACTTACATATCGAGAACTTATTCTTCTCCCACAATCTCTTATGATGATTTTTTCCTGTACCAAATCTTGTACATCTGGATCATTAAGTTCATTTAATTCGATCTTTATCCTACTATTTTCAATGAGAATTTGTTACCTTTCAAGAAATATGGCATATCTTTCCACAATATATTTTCTATATGAAGGTTTATAAAGGTAATATCCTTTAGTTTCCTTAGGATAACATATAAATATTCACTTTATGATTTGTGATTCTAGTTTGTAATTAGGTAATGTATTGAAAAATTCCTTGAATCCCCATACAAATATGTATGAAAGATTATGGTTTTTATACCATAACTCATATATAATACCATCTACTGCTTTAGTTGGTACTCAGATTAGTGAACCTACCCCTGTTTGTAGTGCATATCCACAAAAAGATAATGGTAGAGTTTCATGGACCATATTCAATATGATCTTTTTTATCAAGGAACAATTACCCATTTCACTAAAACCATTACATAGAGGTTTATATAGAGGACTGAGTTGGGAGACTATCCCACACTCCTTTAAGTGATTAATGAATTCTCTGTTAAGATATTATCCATCATAGTCTGAACAAATATTCTTAATCTTATTACCAATTTAATTTTACATGTAATTCTAATATTTGTTAATTTTTTTAAATAAATATGACTTATATCTCATTAAGTACATATATCCATACTTATTAAATTCACCAATAAAAGTAATTAAGTAAGAAAACCCATCACTTGCCTCTAGTGGAAACGGACCACATAAATCAATATGAATCAACTCCAATAGATCTATATACCCTTATCTATTATTAGTGGAAGGTGATTTAGTTATTTTTCTTTGTAAACTTGATTGATATACATCTAATTGTTTTAACTCAATAGATTCTAAATACCCTACTTGGTGTGGTTTATTAAAATGTCTTTCATTTCCATGACCCAGCTTACAGTGCTATAGATAGGCAAGATATGAGTCCTGGGTTGGGACTGTGAAGACTATTCAAGTGTAGAAGTAAGTTCATTTGATGAAGAAAATATAAGGAAATATTTTGTTCTTGTAACAGTGGCAACAACATTCTTCAACAGGATGACAGTGAGGTTCTTGAAAATTAAGAATTTTAGATGGGCAAATCCTGATGATCAGATCACTAAAATTTCATCGGGTGTGAAAATCACCAAAAAGCGACAGTGTGTACATATGAATCACTCTAAATCATGGATTTTTTTGGGAAAATATTAAGGTATAGGAAAAAAATATCATTATACCTATGATTTATATTTAAATCGATGAAATATATAGGGAATCATTAGTTTCCCAATGCAGCAGATATACTCCCATGAATAGATGAAGTTAGTGAAACCTGATGTTTGAGAAATACCCTCTATAGAAGGTGTAACACCCCAGGTAAATAAAGAATATTACATTTTTTTATTTAACCATATTTGTGAATAAAATATTAATATGACTTTAAAAGGGACGCTATGCTCGATGGCATACCCAACACGTAACAACGAGTTTCTTGGAAATCTTACGTTGCACTCTAATAATAAAATAATATTATTTTAAATGGTAGTTAACATGTAGTCATTGTATTGGCGGGAATGGATAGAAATAACTAAAATACGATTATATATGTTTTTAAATGTTTTTACATTTATCCAATAAAAGATAAAGGCTTAAAATACGGAAAGAATTCAATTTTAGGCGTATATGCCCTGGTTTTCACTAAAGGGTCACTTATCGCCTTTTGATGGAGAACCGTCATTAAATATAGTTTTGTTCACTCTTATACATTATATTGGACCAAATAAAACTCTTCTTAAGAATTGGGACATCAAAATTTACTTTGTGTAAATTTTTGGTATCTTTCTGATAAAGTTCATTTTTTTAAATGAATAGTGTAAAATGTTGTATTTTAATTCAAAACCTCTTTTTAATATAATTTATTTATATTATTAGATTATATTTTGAATTTGTTTTAAAGTGAAATTATAATATATTTTTACCATTAAATCCAATAGTGGTCATTGGAATTAATTTCACTTTGAAATCAGACTTAAACTAGTGTCAATCTTTTGATAGTTACTGTTTCATAAAAACACGCTATTTGATCTGACAGCGGGAATTAATTATTAAATTAATTAATGTGACTTATATGTTTTGAATTTTGTAAAATAGAATTCATTTTTGAATTAAAAATATCAAATATAGCTTAGGGTGAATTTTTGGGATTTTTCTGAAAAACATCAATTTTTGATGAATAGTGAAACCACTAAGTGGTACTTATAAAAAATGATTTTTCCGTTTAAATGAAATTTTTCCATATTTGTGTTTTGAATTTCAAAAATCCGACATAAATGTTTGTCATTAAGAAGTAAAATGTGGTTCAATGGGATAAAAATAATTTTTTGCTGAATAGTAACTTATTAAGATTTTAATCGCGATTAGAGGTAATTAATGTAGTTTAAGGTAAAAATAATGTTTTAATAATATGAAATTAACTTGAAACATTTCCTAACCTCATTGGATGTGTCATGGCCGACCAATAAAAGCCATGGGTCAACTTGGGGACCCCATGGAGCCACTTTGGTTGGGAAATGACATAAATAACTTTTTATTTAATGTTAAAGTAAAAATGACACAAACATGAGTTATTTTAAACAAACAATTTTTACATGTGGTTATACAAGTCATATTTTTGACTATAAATATTAATTAGAAAGATAAAAATATTTCCTACATCATAGTAGTTTTTTTATAATTTTTAGACATTAAATAAATTAAATTATATATGACATCACGATGATGGAGCGATGACCTCATTATTTAACGATTTAAATAAAATGGAACAATAATGTAAAATCTAAGACCTAAAGATGGACAAAACCAATTGGATGAGTGGATTTATAACCCTTATAACCTTATCCTAGAATTATATCAATGTGGGACCTTTTGAATCCGAAACTCATTTTATTATAAAGCAACTTATCTTTACTTTCCAAGAGTGCCCCTCCTCTCCTCTTATAAAAGGCCCCCACCTCTACCTCCTTACCCACACTCCCAAAGCCTTTGGCTCGGATAACCTCTGCCAATTTTGTCTCTACACTTCCCTATCTTACTCCTTGAAGCCTCACTTTGGGCATAAGTCTTCCCAAGGAAGCCTTTGAGCTCAAACCAAAGGGAGTTACCCGATTTTAAGGTAATGTCTTCACTTGAGTTATTTTGTTTTATTTTGCTTCTCGAACCCCCTAAACTCTTTTTATTCATTTCTTTTGTAACAAATAAAGTATAATAAATATACTAGGATGTTGTTATAATAAGTATTCGAGCCACACTTTCACACACCTACATCTAATGGTTAAAGAACATACTGTTTCTGTGGATGGCGAATTTCGGCCTCCCGAAACGATGATTGTTCAACATTATTTTAACACCTTAAAAGGTGGCCGTTAAGATGAAACTATATTTATATATGATATTTAATATTTTTATGTTTTCTATAAGCTTCTGTATTTTTTATTTTGGGCATACCTTTATGGTTTCCATTGTGGGTAAACGTGATATTTTCATTTAAGGAAGTGCGGACTACCGACCCCTCAAAGTGATGTGATTTGTTAATGCCATATATGGGACGTATAAAGGATGGATTTAAAGTTATTATATATGATGTTATACTGTAAATATAATATACCTCTATATAATTATTATTCCATTTCATAAAAATATGAAATAGAAATGAAAGTAGCGTTCATGCGTTCGTACGGCTTACCGTCTCCATGAACGGTGCATTTCATTTCTTATCCCTAAATGCAATGTACTATTATAAGTACATGTATATAATGGATATATATGATGAATTATACATCTAAATGATGAATATAATTCTGGAATTAAAATATACATACCTCTCATTTAGTTTTAATTCCATTAATATGACATAGAAATGAAAGTAGCGTTCATGCGTACGTACGGCTTACCGTCTCCATGAACGGTGCATTTCATTTCTTACCTCTAAATGATTATGTAATATTATAAATAAATGTATATTATGGATATATATGATATATATGATATCCAAATCCTGAATATAATTCTGGATATAATGAACATTTGACCACACAAACAACATGTAATTGTAAGAAGTCCACTTTCGACTTAAGAACACAAATATCGACAAAACAAACATTATTAACTTAAATGATTACATAATGTTTATAACATGGAAATAAGTGATCTAAATGGAATAATGAACTAGAAAAAGGTTCTTAATAAAGTGGAAATTAACTCATGTTTATTATTCAGGATGTTAAAGAACGATCGAGACAAGTTGGACTTGAGGTAAGGGATCCTACTCCTCTCTTTCTTTTTAAGTACACTCTTTTATGTCATTCCTTATAAGCTCATATTTCTTGTTATTGTGATGTTATTTTATATTAATCTTACTGTAATTTTTATGTTCATATTATGAGATACCCTATTCTCTCTCATCAATCCATTTTGGAAGTTTCGAGTGGCGCCGTTAGGCTGCCGAATTTTCGTAAGAGATCTAACCTCTCTCTTTCTCTTTAAGTACTCCCCTTTATGTCACTTATTTTAAGCTCCTATTTATTATGATGGGGGATGTTATTTCATATTCCTCTTGCTGTAAATTTTATTGTAATGTGATGAGATACCCTATTTGATCTCATCAATCCATTTTTGGAAGTTTTAAGTGGCGACGTTAGGCTACTAAGTTTTCGTAAGTGATTTTTCATCTCACTTTTATTCCCGTGAGATTTATGCTACATTTGCCACAATTTCCTTTTAGTGGTGTATGTAATTCCCATTATTCTACTCTTTGTGTAATATATTTTCGTTTATGAGTATTTACATCAATTATGTATTGACCTTCTTTCATTGGGTGTATGTTTTGAAAGATACCCAAGTCGGTAAGGGAACCTTTCACCCTCCTCTTTTTAAAAGACTTCTTTTGTTGGGTCTTTTAATTTACATATTGTTATGTTGGGATATGTTCTCATATATCCTTATTTATGTAAATTTTATGTCCAAGTAATGAGATACACTTTTTATCTCTCCTCAACTCATTTTGATGTGACGCCATTAGGCTGTCAAGGGAACTTCTTAACCCAATTTAAATTTCTTTGGGTTCAACATGTAGTTATTGAATATGTCATCATTTTAATATGTGTGAATGGCCTTTGATTGTTTTACACTTAATATCCACTTATATTGGATGTATTTATATTTGTCACACATAATTTTGAGATTGAATTATCCTTAATTTAAGGATACCTTCTTTATAAGGGAATTCATCACATTTGACATTTCTATTGAGACTTCATTGTTGTTATGCACCAATTAACTATTATATGGTGTATATACTGTCCTTTGGAATATTATATCATGAATCCATTTATTCTCATGATATTATAAAGTTCTGACTAAATGTTATTCCTCAATTATTGTATTCAAGTGTCTCTAATTTTGGTAGAACCCCTTTAACCAAAATATCGCTTTAAATGTTTTAATTATTTGTTCTTATTAATATCCATGTTTTCAAAATGGTTTTAAGGATTTATTTATATGGATATTAATGGTTTAACATTTTAAAAGATTCAATGTGGTATGATACACTTTGATTCAAAATTATCTTTATTAAATGTTTTAAATGGTTTTGGAAATGGTTTCTTTTTGAATGGATTCATTATTTCAATATACTAAAATGTTATATTGTGATTGAAATGTGGAAATGTTATGTTTCATTTATGCATGTTTTATGTGATAAATTTATGTTATGTTTCTTGGGAATTGTTATGAAAACGGGTGGTTCCGTGATAAACTAAGGGCGGGTGAGCCCAATATAGCTCTCCAATGCATTGGGTAACGTGAAGGAGTGAAATGTTAAGGTTTCTACAAAGAGATTTAGGGAATATACTATGATGGGTATTCCAAACGTAACCAAGAGGGTTACTCCCTACGTAAGAATGTTATGAATGCCTCAAGTTACTTTTATGTCTTATGACTTCTATGATTTATTCATGATTTTATGAGGTATGTTAAAGTGCCTATGTTTTATGGGTAAAGTATGATTTCATTATTATGTATATATGAACTCATGTTTCCTTTCCATATTTTTATAAACCTTACGGAGCTTTTTATGCTCATCCCATGTTTTTGAAATGTTTTTCACAGGTCAAGGGAAAGGTACATGATGTGATGATAGTGTCAAGGATGTGTCAAGAAAGAATCCATGTTTTATTTTAAATATGTTTCCATTGATGGGAAGAATGAATACTGTCTTTTATGTAACCACTTTGTTTAAATGTGGAATGTACTGAAAGTTTCATGATCTAATTCTCTAAAACTCTAAACCTGAAAAGATCCTCAATGTGTAATCTTGTAATAACTCAAGATTAATTAAGGTTTAAGGCTGGGGCCTTATAGTTGGTATCAAAGGTCGGTTTAGATAACTTTAGAGTTTAGGGTATTCTTTAAGTATAAGTGGCATTACCATAATGGTTAGGATTTCAGAAAGAGTCCTAGGTTTAGATAAAGTGAATGAGTAAGTGTATCTTAGTGTTTACCTTCCTCATTAGTACATGATGGTTTTTTTTATATAATCACACTGACATTTTTGTTTTTAGTGAATGGATGGATCTAGCAGACACCAAAGTGACAATAGGTTTGAAGGAAACTCTGGTGGTTCTCTGATTAAGAGACTGGATGAAATGGGGTATTCAATGAGGAAACTCGTGGTTGTTCTAAACCAACTATCAAGGAGTCATGATCAACCACTTGAACCTTGGTATGTTCTATAATGCATCATGTACGAGATAACCAATCGATGTGGAAGTTCAGGTAATAATTATAAAGGTAACCATTAGGGTTTATATGATCCTTACTTTTGAGGTAATTATGGGTTATTATATGTTATGATGGAAAATGAAAGGCATGAGATAAACTTGAGGTTAAAATATGTTATGCTTATTTTTGATGATTTTATCTCTTTTTGGGGAATGATTTAAGAATTATATAGTTTTGGAAAAAGGACAACACGCAGACCGTGTGACAACCCGTCACGTCGGACAAAGCTGCGGGAATCGAACCCACAACCAAAGTGCGACTGGTATTTATCGCCTACCACTGGACTACGTGAAGTCCCTGGTTAGTTTGACTGATTGTTTTTAGTTAGATGATTTTATGAATTAAGATTAAGTTTATTTTGGGTTATTTATGAAAATGATTAACCTATCATGGAGGATATGTGATTAGGTTAATTACTTTTCAATACGAGACTTTAGGAGGAACTGATGTTGTTTGGAGATAAATGTTACGATTTAACTTGGAAGTCTATGTGACTAAATCCTTCAAATATTTGGGTTTCAATCTTAGATTGGTTTACATTGAATAATTTTATGGACAAATTGGTTATCGAATGGTCCTCGTTGAACTTTGGGTTTTGTTGGATAAATTTTGAGATTAAGAATAGATTTTCTTTTTATAAAGGGTTATCCTTTTTTGGATTATCTAACTTTGTACTAACCTTTCTGGTTTTGGTTTTGGTTAAATCCTAAAGACATGGGATGTATATAGTTCTCTTTTGTGGATTAGGTGATTCTCTAGAAGTTTATTATAGTACTCTTAATGCGAACAAGTCTCCCTAAATACTCGTCTTTTGGAAAAAATATGAGTTTGATTAAGGAATCTAGTAAAATTTGAAAGTCAACATGATATGTGATTATGTTTCCTTATGAATAAATTCCTCAATAAAAAGTAACTTAAAACAAAAATTTTGTCTATTAACTTTTCCTACTGGGGAATCGAATACCGTTTAACCCATCACAAGTTTGTGATTTTCTTATTGTTAACTTTCTCCTAAACATGTTTTCTATCACTCTCCATCAGAACATGACCCTATGTTTTCTCCTCAATGTCCATGTTTTACTACATGGAATCCTAGTATGGTTTAACTCGGGTGACCTCTGTACTTATCTTTCTTTATTTTAAAGTGATTGTTTTACCGACTCTTGTTTCGATGTGGGATTTTCAATGAAGTTTCCGAGCCCAATTTTAAAATTGCGAGGACGCAATTCCCAAAAGGGGGGAAGGATGTAACACCCCAGGTAAATAAAGAATATTACATTTTTATATTTATCCATATTTGTGAATAAAATATTAATATTACTTTAAAGAGGACGCTATGCTCGATGGCGTACCCAACACGCAACAACGAGTTTCTTGGAAATCTTACGTTGCACTCTAATAATAAAATAATATTATTTTAAATGGTAGTTAACATGTAGCTGTTGTATTGGCGGGAATGGATATAAATAACTAAAATATGATTATATATGTTTTTAAATGTTTTTAAATTTATCCAATAAAATATAAAGGCTTAAAATACGGAAAGAATTCAATTTTAGGCGTATATGCCCTGGTTTTCACTAAAGGGTCACTTATCGCCTTTTGATGGTGAACCGTCATTAAATATAGTTTTGTTCAATCTTATACATTCTATTGGACCAAATAAAACTCTTCTTAAGAATTGGGACATCAAAATTTACTTTGTGTAAATTTTTGGTATCTTTCCGATAAAGTTCATTTTTTTTAAATGAATAGTGTAAAATGTTGTATTTTAATTCAAAACCTCTTTTTAATCTAATTTATTTATATGATTAGATTATCTTTTGAATTGGGTTTAAAGTGAAATTAGAATATATTTTTACCATTAAATCCAATATTGGTCGTTGGAATTAATTTCACTTTGAAATCAGACTTAAACTAGTGTCAATCTTTTGATAGTTATTGTTTCATAAAAACACGCTATTTGATCTGACAGCGGGAATTAATTATTAAATTAATTAATGTGACTTATATGTTTTGAATTTTGTAAAATAGACTTCATTTTTGAATTCGGAATATCAAATATAGCTTAGAGTGAATTTTTGGGATTTTTCTGAAAAACTTCAATTTTTGATGAATAGTGAAACCACTAAGTGGTACTTATAAAAACTGATTTTTCTGTTTAAATGAAATTTTGCCATCTTTGTGTTTTGAATTTCAAAAATCCGACATACATGGTTGTCATTAAGAAGTAAAATGTGGTTCAATGGGATAAAAATAATTTTTTGGTGAATAGTAACTTATTAAGTTTTTAATCGCGATTAGAGGTAATTAGTGTAGTTTAAGGTAAAAATAATGCTTTAATAATATGAACTGAAATTGACACATGTCCTAACCTCATTGGATGTGTCATGGAAGACCAAGACAAGCCATGGGTAAACTTGGGGACCCCATGGAGCCACTTTGGTTGGGAAATGACATAAATAACTTTTTATTTAATGTTAAAGTAAAAATGACACAAACATGAGTTATTTTACTAAAACAATTTTTAAATGGGGTTATAAAAGTCAGATTTTTGACTATAAATATTCATTAGAAAGATAAAAATATTTACTACATCATAGTATTTTTTTTTATAATTTTTAGACATTAAATAAATTAATTTTTTTATGACATCATGATGATGCAGCGATGACCTCATTATTTAACGATTTAAATAAAATGGAACTATAATGTAAAATATAAGACCTACACATGGCCAAAACCAATTGGATGAGTGTATTTCTAACCCTTATCACCTTATCCTAGAATTATATCAATGTGGGACCGTTTGAATCCTAATCTCATTTTAATATAAAGTCACTTATCTTTACTTTCCAAGAGTGCCCCTCCTCTCCTCTTATAAAAGGCCCCCACCTCTACCTCCTTACCCACACACCCAAAGACTTTGGCTCGCCCAACCTCTGCCCATTTTGTCTCTACACTTCCCTCTCTTACTCCTTGTACCCTCACTTTGGGCAGAAGTCTTCCCAAGGAAGCCTTTTAGCTCAAACCAAAGGGAGTTACCCGATTTTAAGGTAATGTCTTCACTTGAGTCCTTTTGTTTTATTTTGCTTCTCCAACCCCATAAACTCTTTTTATTCATTTATTTTGTAAAAAATCCAGTATCATCAATATACTAGGATGTTTTTATAAGAAGTATTCAAGCCACAATTTCGCACACCTACATCTAATGATTAAAGAACATACTGTTTCCGTGGATGACGAATTTCGGCCTCCCGAAACGATGATTGTTCAACATTATTTTAACACCTTAAAAGGTGGCCGTTAAGATGAAACTATATTTATATATGATATATAATATGTTTATGTTTTCCTTAAGTTTCTGTATTTTTTATTTTGGGAATACCTTTAGGTTTTCCATTATGGGTAAACGCAATATCTTCATTTAAGGAAGTGCGGACTACCGCCCCCTCAAAGTGATGTGATTCGTTAATGCCATATGTGGGACGTATAAAGGATGGATTTAAAGTTATTATATATGATGTTATACTGTAAATATAATATACCTATATATCATTATTATTCCATTCCATAAAAATATGAAATAGAAATGAAAGTAGCGTTCATGCGTACGTACAGCTTACCGTCTCCATGAACGGTGCATTTCATTTCTTATCCCCAAATGTAATGTACTATTATAAGTACATGTATATAATGGATATATATGATGAATGATACATATAAATGATGAATATAATTCTGGAATTAATATATACATACCTCTCATTTAGTTTTAATTCCATTAATATGACATAGAAATGAAAGTAGTGTTCATGCGTACGTACGGCTTACCGTCTCCATGAACGGTGCATTTCATTTCTTACCTCTAAATGATTATGTAATATTATAAATACATGTATATTATGGATATATATGATATATATGATATCCAAATCCTGAATATAATTCTGGATATAATGAACATTTGACCACACGAACAACATGTAATTGTAAGAAGTCCACTTTTGACTTGAGAACACAAATATCGACAAAACAAACATTATTAACTTAAATGATTACATAATGTTTATAACATGGAAATAAGTGATCTAAAAGGAATAATGAACTATAAAAAGGTTCTTAATAAAGTGTAAATTAACTCAAGTTTATTATTCAGGACGTTAAAGAACGATCGAGACAAGTTGGACTTGAGGTAAGGGATCCTACTCCTCTCTTTCTTTTTAAGTACACTCTTTTATGTCATTCCTTATAAGCTCATCTTTCTTGTTATTGGGATGTTATTTTATATTACTATTACTGTAATTTTTATGTTCATATGATGAGAGACCCTATTCTCTCTCATCAATCCATTTTGGAAGTTTCGAGTGGCGCCGTTAGGCTGCCGAATTTTCGTAAGAGATCTAACCTCTCTCTTTCTCTTTAAGTACTCCCCTTTATGTCACTTCTTTTAAGCTCCTATTTGTTATGATGGGGGATGTTATTTCATATTCCTATTTCTGTACATTTTATTGTAATGTGATGAGATAACCTATTTGATCTCATCAATCCATTTTTGGAAGTTTTAAGTGGCGACGTTAGGCTGCCGAGTTTTCGTAAGTGATTTTTCATCTCACTTTTATTCCCGTGAGATTTATGCTACATTTTCCACAATTTCCTTTGAGTGGTGTATGTACTGCCAATTATTCTACTCTTTGTGTAATATATTTTAGTTTATGAGTATTTACATCAATGATGTATTGACCTTCTTTCATGGGGTGTATGTTTTGAAAGATACCCAAGTCGGTAAGGGAACCTTTCACCCTCCTCTTTTTAAAAGACTTTTTTGTTGGGTCTTTTAATTTACATATTGTTATGTTGGGATATGTTCTCATATATCCTTATTGATGTAAATTTTATGTCCAAGTGATGAGATACACTTTTTATCTCTCATCTACTCATTTTGATGTGACGCCGTTAGACTATCAAGGGAACTTCTTAACCCAATTTAAATTTCTTTGGGTTCAACATGTAGTTGTTGAATATGTCATCCTTTGAATATGTGTGAATGACCTTTTATTGTTTTACACTTAATATCCACTTATATTGGGTGTATTTATATTTTTCACACATAATTTTGAGATTGAATTATCCTTAATTTAAGGATACCTTCTTTATAAGGGAATTCATCACATTTGACATTTCTATTGAGACTTCATTGTTTTTATGCACCAATTAACTTTTATATGGTGTATATACTGTCCTTTGGAATATTATATCATGAATCCATTTATTCTCATGATATTATAAAGTTCTGACTAAATTTTATTCCTCAATTATTGTATTCAAGTGTCTCTAATTTTGGTAGAACCCCTTTAACCAAAATATCGCTTTAAATGTTTTAATTATTTGTTCTTATTAATATCCATGTTTTCATAATGGTTTTAAGGATATATTTATATGGATATTAATGTTTTAACATTTTAAAAGCTTCAAGGTGGTATGGGAGACTTTGATTCAAAATTATCTTTATTAAATGTTTTAAATGGTTTTGGAAATGGTTTCTTTTTGAATGGATTCATTATTTCAATATACTAAAATGTTATATTGTGATTTAAATGTGGAAATGTTATGTTTCCTTTATGCATGTTTTATGTGATACGTTTATGTTATGTTTCTTGGGCATTGTTATGAAAATGGGTGGTTCCGTGATAAACTAAGGGCGGGTGAGCCCGATATAGGTCTCCAATGCATTGGGTAACGTGAAGGAGTGAAATGTTAAGGTTTCTCCGAAGAGATTTAGGGAATATATTGTGATGGGTATTCCAAACGTAACTAAGAGGGTTACTCCCTACGTAAGAATGTTATGAATGCCTCAAGTTACTTTTATGTCTTATGACTTCTATGATTTATTCATGATTTGATGAGGTATGTTAAGGTGCCTATGTTTTATGGGTAAAGTATGATTTCATTCTTATGTATATATGAACTCATGTTTCCTTTCCATATTTTTATAACCCTTACGGAGCTTTTTATGCTCATCCCAAGTTTTTGAAATGTTTTTCACAGGTCAAGGGAAAGGTACATGATGTGATGATAGTGTCAAGGATGTGTCAAGAATGAATCCATGTTTTATTTTAAATATGTTTCCATTGATGGGAAGAATGAATACTGTCTTTTATGTAACCACTTTGTTTAAATGTGGAATGTAATGCAAGTTTCATGATCTAATTCTCTAAAACTCTAAACCTGAAAAGATCCTCAATGTGTAATCTTGTAATAACTCAAGATTAAGTAAGGTTTAAGGCTAAGACCTTATAGAAGGGGGTGGGACTACCTTTATGATGTGTCATACAATTTTTCATGTTATTGATCTATGTGGCCACCTAGTCACAATGGCTATAAAAATTATACTTATGATGAAATAAAATTATACGGTGATTCTCCCATGGATGTAAGACAAAATTTCAAACCACATAAAATATTTTTTTTTGTTATTTTACTACTTTCTTTGTTCCTTTCATAGTTTCAGTTGAATGTTGGTATGAGTTAGAATATATAGGATTGAATAATTTCAATTTTTATTAATATTAGGGTGAAATATTTTCTTCCTAGTTCTAGTACATTAAACATGTGAGGATTTCATCTAGAGACTTTTTTACCCTAATGTGGCCTTCAAATGATGAAATTATAATTTATGACGTTTTTTAGGGATTCTAAAACATTGGTATGAGAGTATTAAGAATTATTATAAAAGGATCAATAGTTTTATCCACAAAAACTCATGTAAAATTCATTCTTGATTGGATGTTTTTTGATTAAGTGGGATTCATTATGTTAGAAGGCAATGGTGTTAGAATATAGAAAGGTCCAGTTTTAAAAATTTTATGGAATAGATTTTAGATTCTAGATGATGAATTTGGAATATTACCTCATATATAAGGACCTATAATTTCCATTAAAGGGGGTTAAATAAGATACAATATAGAATGGATAATTAGAAAATATGAATTTAAAGGATTTAGGTTTGGTGAGGATGGTGTTGGAAAAAATGTGATATTCAACATCTTGGAGAAAAAGACTACAATGGAGTCAATGGAAATTTTGGATGACATGTATGAGAATCCTATAACACTTGGAAAGGTGTGATTAATGCAATAATTGTTCAATATAAGTTTATAAAAAGGTAAGTTTATATTTGATCATGTTAATGATTTCAACAAGATCAAAAACCAACTAAATTCTATGAAGGTGACCTTCATAGATGATGTCAAGGCCATATTTTTATTATATTAATTACCAAGTTCTTGGGATGATATGGTGACAGTAGTCAGTAACACCAATGAAAAAATTAAAATGATCTTTAAAGATCTCCAAAACCTAATTTTGAATGAATAGATATAGATAAGGGAGACTTATGAATCTTTTGAAGATGAATTGAATGTGGAATGAAGAGAGAACTCACCTCATTGAACAACTTAAAGGAAATCATAAGGGAAGTTGGGAGAGAGGAAAATGGGAAAATCTACCAGACCCAAACCAACATGTTTTCACTATAAAAAATGGGGTCATCAAAAGAAGGATTACTATGAGTGAAAAGAAAATTCTAGAAGAACAACTTTCAAAGGATAAAATTCCATGAATCTAGAAACTGGGAGTATCATAAATATACTTTTATGAGTCAATATAATGATAGTATCATGGATAATATATTTCAATGCACTTTTTCACTCTACTGGTAAAAAGGGATGCATAACAAATTATGTGTCCAAAAGTTTTGGAAGAGTACATATATTAGATAATAAAGATATTGACATAGTGGGGAATAGATATGTAATATTATAGTTGAATAATAATCATTTCTTTGAGTTGGAAGGAATTAGATATATTCTAGGTCTTTAGAAGAATCTAATTTTAGTAAGATAGTTGTTTGAAGCTAGATATGGAATGAGCATTGAAAATGGAGTATGGAAAATTACTTGAGGTTAATTGGTCATAGTTATAGGTGTAAATTATGGAAGCACCATATATATTTGGATTGGGAATGGGAGATACACTCACTAGGACTTGAACTACCATAAGTTCAAATATATGGCATTACTAACTTAGACACCTTAGTGGGGGAAGGTGTGAAAGTTTTATTAGAAAAAGGTATATTGAATATGGATCATTCAAACTTTATAAGTTATGAGAGTTACATACATGGAAATAAATTAAACATGAGATTTAATTTGTGTTTAAGAACACAAAAGTGTTGGAATATAGAGCTGGTATATACAGATATCAGGGGACCTTCCCTAGTTAAATATCATGAAGGTTTAAAATATTCTGTGAATTTAATTATTTAATATATGAGTAAAGTATGGTTATACTTATAAAAAAATAAATTAGAAGTATTTGGAGAATTTTTTCAATAGAAATATATGGTTGAAAGGGATATAGGGTATAAGCGAAAATACTTGAGATCAGACACTGGAGGTGATTACATCAGAAGAAATTTCAAGATCTTTTGTTTTAATAGAGACATTAGGCATGGGAAAATATACCTAGAAATCCTAATAAAAATGGTTTAGCTGAAAAAATGAATCATAAATTAATAGAAAGGGAAAAAATTGTGAAGTTTCATGCAGTAATTCTCAAGGTATTTTGGGTGGAAGTAATGAATACCGAAGCATAACTAATCAATCATAAACCCTCAGTGCTAATGGGATATGAATTATTAGAAGCCCCACGAATAGAAAATGCACCAGATTATGATCCCCATAAAGATTTAGAAAGTACATCCTACGCACATGTAGATGCCAAATATAGAGATAATCTATAATAGAAATCTCACACATGTTTTTTATGGCATATAGAGATAAATAACTAGGTTTTTGACTTTGGGATGATGATAGAAAATAAGTCATTTGAAGTAGTAATATACTATTCAATGAGAAAGTCCTTGGTAAATTTATAAAACAGAAGGATAAGGACGTTTATTTCATACCCTATCCTACAACTAGTACTCTGTTTATTTTTTATTTTTGAGACATATTTTTAATCCATTTCTTGGGTGTTTATCCCAAAAATTTTGGAGTTACGACTGTTCAATTCAAGTCACACTGTTAGTTTAATAATGTGATGATCATGCAATAGGTTTGAAATTTTGACAGTTCCAAATCACACAGTTTGTCAAACCATGGGGACTTCTCTAGGAGACTATGTGGCCTATTACTGTGTAAGGGGGTGCCTTTACATGGTTAGGGAACAGCTTGTCCAACCATGAAGAAAAATTGTGATACCCATCCTATTTATTAAAATTTTCAAATTACCTTTATACCCATATTCAAATTAAAACCTTCAGGGATCCTCCTACCCCATTCAACCTCATTCGTACTAGGGGATCCTCCCTTTATCTCCCACTCCCCCCTTTATAAATTTCAAGTGGATTCTCCATTTTTTTTGGTTTGAATATTTAATAGAATCCCTTATAAGGCCTTTTATTTATCTCATTCTTTGATTTTCTATTTTTTTCTTACCCTACCATGGTATTTGAGACCTAGGGTTTAAGTTCCTCTAATTTTTATTTAGGGATTTTATGATTTTTGGGTTTCTCTATGTATTTGTAAAATTTTTGGCTCTCATTGAGGTGGATTGAATCCACTATTTGCAAGTGTGACGAATTTCCATTTATTTTAAGGTATGTTACCCTATGTATGAGTATATAAATTGAAAACCATGATTTATGGTTAGTTTTAATATGTTTTTTTATTATATTATGAAATAAATTTATTATATATAATTATTTTAGATAATTAAATTGTTCCTTTCCATGTTTTCTATACTTTCCCATGTTTTTATTTGAGTTTTCTCAAACAAATTATGTTTCCAAAACTGTTTTGAAAATTTAAGCACACAAAGTGATGGATTAATTGCTCAAATGGATTTTTTATATAAATTTGAAATGCATAAGAATTATTTTTACTCTTTACTAGTTTGAAATCAGTCCTTAGTGGTTTGTTTAGTTCTTCAAAGAGTTTTATATATTTTTTAAATCTTTTATCCCATGATTATAACTTTTACACATAAGGATAAATGTATACAGTTAAATTTATTCACTTATCCACACAAGGATTTGTGGATATGTTAATTGAATAGATAATTATTTATATATTGAAGTTCATATGTGTGTAAGGGTGGATAATGATTTTAAAAACTTTGATAATGTTGCTTAAAATTGATTTTCAAGTAATAAAATTATTTTCTAAATTCTAAGGTATGGTTCGAACTTTCAAAATTTCATCCTAAAAATG
Organism: Viscum album; assembly: GCA_963277665.1. Classification (NCBI taxonomy): domain Eukaryota; kingdom Viridiplantae; phylum Streptophyta; class Magnoliopsida; order Santalales; family Viscaceae; genus Viscum; species Viscum album. The sequence goes on along the minus strand of OY728126.1, from coordinate 2,132,003,789 downwards.
AAAAATATCATTTTAGGAATTCCCCTTAAAATTTTAGATGATGGATATTGTTTAATATGATATGTGATTTTTTCATGTTGAGATTATATATATTTATTAATTGAATAAATTCTAGAAATGAAATACTCCATTAGGGAATTCATAGGGGCAGAAGTGAGATACTTATTTGAGTATGAAATATTTGATATATGTATGTTTATGGTAGTCTAATGAGATCATCGCCATTTATATGTCATGGGAAGCCTTGGGTGGCTAGGAGGGAAGTCTGGGTTCACATACTGCACTGGATTAGTATTACACTTTGGCTAGTAGTCTTGAGTAAACTAATTATAGCTTATGGGATTTTACCCTTGATTAGCTTAGGTGTGGAAACACCGAGTGATAGGGTGAATTGTTATTAGTATCTAACATCAGTCTTATCTTATATTGGTTTTGTTATCTCTATCATAGAATTTAACATATAACTCATAGGTTTCCATGATTATTTTTTATATGTATTATATTTTTCTATTGTTATGTGACACTATTTGAAATGGTTTCTAGTTGTAGGTTTTTATTGATGAGATATTTTCACCATTATATGATCCTTTTCTTTGAGTGGTTTATCTAAAATATTTCATTAATTAGTGTTGGTTTTGAAAATTAAAATGGAAATGGTTTTCAGATTTCATTATCTTGTTACATTTTTGATAAAAAATAAAAAACCTTATTTTATATATTTATTTTAAAAATAGTAGAAAATGATATTATATTTAAATGTAAAGTATAGGGAGTGGTTTCTTTTGGCACCCCTACTGATCATTTTGATTCTCACACATATAATTTTCACTTTAATTTTAAATTTAGTTTTTTATTTGGGTTGCTCATATAGAAATCCTATTCCAAGGATAATGGTGACCCTTGATGTCATAGAGTGGTATGTATATTTGTTTATTTTACTATTTCCCTTTTTTCATTTCGACTATCTAGGCCCCTTCATGCTTCTAAATATAGTATTTATTTGGATTTTTCTGTTATTCTGTTGATATTATCTGTTTCTTATGTTTATTTTTTGGATTATGTTCTTAAACTACTTATCTGATTGCGCATGGAAACCCAACTTATATATGGGTCATGCAGGGTTTTCTCCAGATATTTAATTTATTTTATGGGATAAATTGTTCCTAGTAGATTAAATATTGGTTCTCGACACTCGTTTCTAGAACAAGGTGATTAATAATCTTCCTCTAGTGTCTTCATGGATGGTTTAAGCATCCATTGGAGGTATGGTCTGAGTAGGTTTGTGAAAAAATGGTTTTAGATCCAAGCCCTTGTTTTTTAGGGATGTCTAGAAGTCTAGATTTAGGATTTTCAAAACATGAGGTTAAATCAAGAGTGGGTTACTCATCACCACCCATGAAAGATGAGACTTGTGTTATCATGGTATTTAGAGGAAGATAATTTCTCTAATTAAAGAATTTATTCTCAAATGTTTTGCGACTTGAGTCTTTATTTGGGTCTTTTGGGTCTTCCTTTTGAGATTTTGTGTGTTAATTTTGAGAAATTACATGTTGGAGTGGAATTATAGGGAAAATATAGGGATCATGATTACTATACATGGTTTTGGAAACCATGAACAAACCATTCAACCATGTTTGGGGAATTATAGTATGACTCGCGCGGTTAGTGCATGGACCACCAAGCCATGATTTCAAACTGTGTGTAGTTATAAATTTCCCATAATTTTTTTTAATTTTAATGTTCTCTAGGGGTTTTTTTATTTCTTATTTTATGATTTATTTAGGGTGTTTTGAAAAATTTTATATGATATTTTGGATGTTTTTTAAGTTATGTTAGTTTGGTATTTTAAAATCAATTCTTCGTAAATTTTTTTGAAATAGGTAAGGATTCATTTAAATAGTGGCATATTTATAAGTAATTTTGGATTTTATAAATGAAAGATCAATTTTGGGAAAAATTTATTTTCTTTTGGAAGGGAAGTAATTCTTTTGTGTGGAATTGTGGGATTAGGAAATTTGGTTCTTGTGAGAGGGTTGGTAAAGGCCTGCGTGGTGTTTTTAACTCCCACGGTGCTACCCAAATTTAATAATTTAAATTCTCAAACAACCAAACTATAAAATTGAAGTAATTATCATGTCTAAGTATCAAACCCAAAAGGACAGTCGATATAATCAAGAATAATTTTAGGAATTAAAAACACAATTGATAAATTTTTCAAAGATAAATAAACAAAGTAAATAGATTGGGTTTTTGTAATCAAATGATGAAGCATACCAGGTTCAATGGTTTTTAGTTTTTTGTGCTAGGGATTAAATTAATTACATGTTAATTAATGTTTTTGTTGGAATTGGGTCTTTAGGTATCTATGGTCTGAGTACCCTTCACGGATCCTATAATCACATCATTGGAATAGTCAACTACAAGGTCTGATCATAAAAATAGGCAACCCAAAACCTTATTTAAAAATAATTACTCTATATTGCACTGTATTTATGCACAAAATAGGGAAATTAATAAATGTATTGAAATTATACTCATTCAATCACACACAATGGCCATGAAATGAAAATGAATTTTATTTAGAATTGATAAAAGGGGGTTCAATGATCCAAACATGAATTGAAGTAGAAAGATGATCCCTAAACTTCACTCCACCTACAATAATGTTAACTGAAAAAGGGGAAACTCACTCATGATAATCATAAGGAGGAGTATTGACATGGTTACCCAAAGAATAATGGATATAGAAGTAGGGGTATGTGGTGATGAACACTCTTAATATCTATCCATTGTCTTGGTCTAGTATCTGGTCTCTTATCTATGCGGCCATAGGGATCCAATACATAGAACCACCATCAAATCCCTTGTATCTCGCACTTTGATGTCGCTATTTACTATGGAATTATAACTTAAATCTAGATTTTACATCGTGAAATGTGTCATCCAATTCTTAAATCTACTCCTCTTGATGAACTTACATCATTAGTATGGATTTTATGGTGTAAGTTTTCGTGGTAGCCTATTTTTACAGGAAAATATTACGGTATAAATGAAGTTTACATCACAATTCCTTATTTTTATGAGGTGAATTGAATTCTAAAATAAGTTTTTCCTCATTATATATTATGGAATAAATTCCTCTTACAATGTAAATATGTCTCTGCCTAGAATCTATAATTCTTCTCCGGCTTAATCTGCCTTCATTCTGTCTTCAAAATTCCAGTGTTATGCCACAATAATCTCCTTAAAATCGTCACTTTTTTTTAATTTTACAAATATTTATAGATTTCTTCCAAAAATAAAAAAAAGTTAAAAAACCAATATATCGGGAATAATATCAATTGAATTATAGAAATTAGTGTATTAAAATAGCAAAAAATATATATGTGAAATCCCCATATCACTTATCTTGGGATCTTTATTAAAATGAGGATTTGGGAAATATTTTAATTTAGTGAATTGTTTTATTAAAAATTATAATTTATTTTTGAATAATGAACTAGATAATAAAATTTTTCTTAAAAATTAAATTTTATAAGATATATTAAATTGAATGATATCCTTATTTTGATCATTTGGGGTTGGATTTTTTGAGTACCATGTTAATAGTATTTTGATATTGATTTATTAGTTTATATTTTTATTTTTGGATTTTGAATTTGAATATTTTTTAAACATGTTTCATTTTTATTGATTTTAGAGTACACTCCCATCATGTTCTATTTAATCTTGAAAGGGATCTATGAGTGGCTCCCCCTCAGCATGCCCTTTGGTTGATCAGGTGTTATCCCAGTCGATTGATCTATCCACTCTAGATACCGGTGGTTCTCATCATTTGTTTCTGTATTAGAATTTAATTCATAAGTCCTGGGAATGAAACCCACCTCAATTATTTGAAGATAAGGAACATAGAAAAGCTGAGTAATGATTTTTGAATTGTTGATAATATTTTCATTCACCTTGAGATTCATGATCCTGGAAGTGTCTTTTCTCAACCCTAGAACTTAAAAAGATGTGGGGAGGTAGGATTTTCATGCCAAATCTGTATTTCTAGAGATCCAAAGGTAATTCATGTCTCACCTATCCCTATGAGTGGTGGTGGTAGCTTCTATAAAGGGAAATGGAAACAAACTAGGTTTAGCATAATGGGAAGTGGTATAAAAAGGACATTATGATTATTCTCACCAGATTCATCCCATATAAAATATTTGGTGTTCCATTAATATGGAAGGATAAGGTATAATAATTATTCATGCTAAAAAGCAACAATTCCTATCAAACTTATGGTTATCTGGGGTATCAACAAATATTCTATAGGGGTGTTTCCAAAAAGAGATAAGGAGCTAGATCCACTCCCTAGAAGGGACTTCTAGTTCAATTTTGGGAACTTGGTGATGATGATTTTTTTAAAGTTAATCTTGTTATAAATGTTTTCTATTATGAATGTTGTGTTTAATGGTGTTTCCTTTTTTGATATTTGAGGATGACATTGCGGATCTTTATCATGATGGTTTCCATTTTGGTAATATCATTTTTTAATCTAGGGGACTTATTTTCCCTTGAATTATTTTGGGTTCCTAAACTTGAGAGATCTTTAAATCCATAGTGTTATGGGAGTTTAAGTATAAGGGTGATTTTAAAATAGTGGGGGGATTACTATAGATTAATTTTTTATGATAGGTGTGGTTTAGTGAGTTTTTTGTAGAGTTAATGTCCCTTATTGGGTGTGTATCCCTATCTCTTGAGATGATGATGTTGATTAGTGGTTGATACCTTACCCAACACCACTATTTGGATGAAACAAGGATTTTTTGGAAGTAGTTTTGTTGTGTCCTCCCCTGATATGGGTGACTACATCCTTGCTGTGTTTGGGATAATCCGAGACACATATTTTTAACTAGTAATAAGAAATGTGATTACAAGTACATAAAATCTCTTGAAATTCCTTAAATAAAAACTCCCATAATTCCTAATCACTAATGATTATTTTGGTCCATCTCATGATGGTATTTTTAGACTGGAATCCCACCAGTGTTATTTATACTGACTCCCACTAGTTGATCTGTCTTCCAAAAATCTCGTGTTTTTTATATGGTCATCCCATCAGTTCTTTAATGAATCTTCACTACCTCTAGTGAACAGGTTTTCAACCTCCACTGACTTCTGATGTAATGGTTTTTTGTCCTTGATTTTCTTCAATTCCACTTAGTCTAATCTTCTGATTAACTTCCATTATTTCTCACAAATTACAAAACTCAATTATTCTCATGTATGCATATTATCACAAGAATTTGTATTCTATACATGTAACATGAAAATTATTTACACAAATATGTATGAAACACACTGCCCACCTTTTTCTTCATGCTTTGTATACACACACTCACTATCCAAACTTCATTTATGAAAAATAAAACACACACTGATTTTCACACTTCTCAATCATGCTTTCTCATGATTTAACTTACTTGAGCTTATTCATGTTGTCTCAAATGGTTACTTATGTATGTATGCATGATATTATGCACTCACAATAACATGAACACCATTGTGTGCATTATTCTTTCACACAAGACACATTTTCAGTCTGTGTGCTTCCTTTTCATGCAATAATCAGGGTATGTTATTCTCTTCTTAAAAAATTGTAAAAATTTTCTCTCTGTGAACCTTGTAAGTTCACAATTTCCTCATTACAATCCAATGTGGTTGCATGTAAGAATATCACGCAACATAAACTACTTCTCAAAACTGATTCTTTATAGGCCTACTTCGAGAGTGTTAGACACTTGTCGAAGGCCTGTGGATTAAACCTTCTCCTTTACGTAAAAGTATCATGAGAATATCTTCGGTCTTCATGAACTATAGTGTTTAAAAAACTCTATTTTCTCATGAATCACTCGAATTTATTCAATGATATGATTTAAGTACACACAAAATAGGCACATGTTAGGATATTTATAGGTAATGTCCCACCGAATTGACAAGTGAGCTCAAACATCTTTAATCATTTAGACTGTGTTATGAAACAACAAAAGAACACTATCATCAATTTTTTTTCACTCAATACTGCATCGCATCGGTTTGATCCTCATTAAAATATAAAAATGATGTTTCATTATATTTTGATCATCTTTGAAACTTTAGGGTGATCAAATGGTGATCAAAATACTTGGCTTGATCTATAGATGACATTGTAAGGAAGGAACATGAAGATCTATTATACTTAGATGGGTACGGTGGAGAATAAAACACACAAAAGATAATGAAAAACATAGATGTTCAAATGGATAGATCAAACAATCATAGTTATTTTCAGAGCTACAATAGCCTACTAATTACAATCCCACATCAAAACGCCAATAGATTTCACACTCCCTTATAATAAATGTCATGAATAAATCCTCTCATAAAATTGTCTACCTAGAACACTCATCACAACTTGGAACCACCCCATTTTGGGTGATATCCTTCAACATCATGCCACCCCACACAGTGAATCCCCACTACCTCTATGCACTCATACGAGTGCGATCTTATTCCTATTAGGCCACCTCCTGGCTTGAGCTGAGTTGGCTCCCTCATCTATGGTTGGCCCCTCTAGGGTCCCCCATAAGGCTCTAGTCGAGCTATCTAGGGCTTGATTAGCAGGTGGGTTTTTTTTCATATACTCTACTAAAAATAGTAAGCCATATTATGTGAAGTAAAAAACCAACCGACTAAAATATTCAAACCATATTTCTTTATTATTTTTGGAATTCATTCATAAATTCCAACTCAACCATACTCAAAAAATATTTCCCATGGATCTTATTCTTCTTATTCAAATAATTATTTTAAACAATGTGATAATTCAGTTAAACCAATTGCACATGTACTTTGAACTAAAATATGATCTCTACAATCATTACAATTAATATCGATTCATTATCTGAAGCAACCCTTCCAATCAAATCCTCTTTTACAACTTATAGATAATTCTTAAGAATAACTAAATGGAAGAACCTCATACTTCAATAATTGTAACATTGTAATATTGAATTATGAGCATGAAAACACATTTAAAACAATTAAAACAAATTTATTACTTTAATCAAATTGGGTTCTGTAGAAATCTCCTGAAATCTACTTGGTTTATGTATTTTAATACATATGTGTGAGTCATATACTATACCCAATACACAACTTGTAAAAATAGATATATTTCCATTAATGAAAAATATACCTAAAGTGGAACAATCACATTACTTCTTCTTCCCACTTATTCCGTTCTTTTTCCAAAGGCCTTTCTTACCCCATGAGAAGCAGATAGCTTCATGATCATTTCTCTCCCTCTGTATCTTTTGATTTTTTAGGGGCAGTGCGTTTGTGTCTTTGTCTTTGGTTTATCCATCAAAACACTTTTATTTCCATTAATTTTATTACCCACTACAAGGACATAAGAGTTTGTGGTTTTCATATCCTTTTTATCTTGGAGAACCAATTACAATTGATCTAGAAGTAAGTTTTAATACTCACATTTTCCAATGCATCCAAATCACATCTAGTACTTCTCCAAGTCTTAGTGTGAACCTCATCACCTTTATCATCATCAATATAAAATAATACTCACTCACAGGTGTGATAGTATTGAGAATGAAGGATACAAATAAATAATATCTCTCACATAATGGGGTTGATGGAAAATGAACATACCTTTATTTATTAATTAATTATTATAAACATTACACATTGAAATAATCAAATAAATAAATAATAGACGCCAAATATGAATTGGTCGGTCTAGCTCATTATCAAAAAACATACATTAAATTTTCATCATAAAATTAAATTTGAAAATAACTCTACTCAAGGAAATTTATAATGGATTAAAATAAATTAAATGAATTTTAATTAATAATATACAAGTTCAATGGTCTAAGAAATGGTTTTGTAAAATACCTACTATTTTTAAAAAAAATTAAGAATTTTTTTTATATTTTTTGGGTATCATGGGATTTAAAACCCCCCAAAGGTGTGGTTAATAGTATCCTATCCCAAATTAATAGGGGGATTAGTTTTTCAATGCATGAAACATAATCCACTCACCATTTTTTTTTATTTTTTATAATATCTTGTTTTTTTTGTCTTACTCAGTGCATATATGAGCTTCTAGACCCCTCTCGCTGTGATCCATCCAACAAACACACCATGCCAGTGCCTCCCCATTTCATCACCAATAAATATATATGATTTAGTTTTATTTTAAATTACAAAATATTTTAATCATCGGATGGACATATCTTGACTATATGACCTTGAATCGGCACACTATCAGTGGAGTTGGGACCATATTGACTCTCTCTAACAAAATTAATAAAAAAAATTAAAATAAAATTTAGAAATTACATGATCTCTATGATACCACTTTTTGGAACAAGGTTCTATATGGAAGAGTGGAAATAAGTAAATTTTTTTTCCATTGGATAGACTTCATAAAATCATATATAACACTTGAATACCTAATAATCAATGCAAGAATATCATGTAATTTAAATAAGTTTGAAAAATAAATTAAAATTATACATCATTCTATTTTTAATAAATGGTGTGTTTCATTCATTAATGATGGCCATTTCTTGAAGGATCCAAATATAGAACCCTCTAGATCATCCAAATTCACTTCAAAAGCTTACTGATATGTCAATATTCAAAATCTAAGTTCTATCTTGGAGGAAATAAGATACTTTTTGCATAGTCATGATCAATAAAGATCATACAGTCAATCATTGATCTTAGATAGATCCATTCTTGGTCTTGCATTTGGTTTCTCATCCTAGAATTTTATATAGAGATTGAGAGGAAAGAGAATTCGAGCAAAGGGATAGACCTATAATTTTTGGGTCTTAACGTGCTTAAATAGCTAGGTAATGGATTCCATAAATTTCAATTTGGTCCTTATGGAAGTTAATATTAAAAATAGACCTAAAAACATCACTAATGTCACATAATACTTGTTATAAACTCCCTGAAGATTTTAAAACATAATTGTAACATCAATATTTTGTTATTTGAAAAAATATGATTCATTAACTTGACTCCCTTCTACCATAAAATATTTTATGAACCCTAAATAATGAATATGCATTCGAAAAATATTTTCTTGTTTTGACTTATAACTTTTGAATAAAATAAGTTAATAAATTCAATACTTAACATTATAAACTCAAATATATTGAATTTATTTATTTTCCCAAGATCGTTCAAACTCATACATTACCCGACCCCCTTTGTGGCCCCCACTATGTCCTAAAATTCAATTTATTATAATTGAAAAAACTTTTCATTTTTTTTATAGGACCATATATCAATGGTAGTGAGTGGAACTCACTAACAGTGATCAGTCTCTAGAAACATTTCTACTCATCTAAAGTGATGAGGTTAAGTCATAACAATGACTACATTTCCTATGAACATACACTATGTAATATAATCACTTTATCTTATGATATTTCATAAAACTGGATGCATATATTATGTTACCATACTTACATGATTTGTTTCTTCTTTATATGACCATAATTGTTGAAACTAGATCCTTCTACCATAGCTACATATTTAATGAAGGCACTACTATCCTAGTCAATTAGGTCTGAGATATATCTTCCTCTACTTGGAAGTGACAAATTTTTTCTTGATTATTCAATCAATGTCATATCATAAATGATGAACCCAACATAAAATACATTATCATAGACATAAATTGACATGGTTTTCATAATTAATCAAAGTAAATGATCAATTATTTACATTAATAATATCATTAAGTCAAGATACCAATACACATGTTCATGGACAAGAACAACCGATGCCATCCAATATATGTGGTGTTCCTATTGGTGGTTCAATCCTTATTATATTGTGTAATTGAGTTCAACAAGTGTGAAATTTAAGAGAATAGGTATAAATGCTTATAATCCACCGATATCTGATAGTTAAACATCATCTATGTCAATTCCAAATGATGCATCTAGACCACAAAACATATGTTAAAGATTTCTATCATAGAATTCAAAGGTTCCCATTATAGTTGAGAACTACTATAACCGTTTTATATGAGAAGCATGTGTATATATCAAGTATTATACACGTAATAGTAACCAAAGTACACATAGGAGTTGGATATAGGGAACTCACTCTCACAACATCCCACCCAAGCATTGGGTCATTTGTTACCCTATGAACATTATAAGAGGTAGGATTATTTTGACTGCTTCTCAGTGATATTCATCAATGTGATTGAAGATAAGTGTTAAAGATATTTTAAGTTTAATATATATATGTTCTTAATTTTATAACATATATGGCTTTAGTTTCATAGCATAAAAATTTTGGTTTACAATTTCTTATTGTCTTTCGCTGCTTGAATAAGTGTTATTAGATCCTAATAAAACTTTAATTTCTTATTCATATGAGTTTCATTTATGAACATGTTATTATATTAATAACATATAAAATAATACTTTCTAATTAAATTCCATTTTAAATATTATTACCAGTCAACTATTTGAATTGAAAGTCTAGGAATCACCCCAAAATGATCTCTAGTAAATCAGCGGTTGAACAATCATTGAGACCCATCCAACATGAACACCGCACAATCTATAGGTGGTTAATGTTTGACCACATCCACTAATAATAATCTTCTTACATCTTCAAGAAATGGTAACATATGTGCCTAATTAGTAAAGACACCACAAAAAAAGTGACTAAGGACCCCATAGACAATCAATAAAGAAACCAAAAAACAATAGGCAATCAAGAGAAAGGTAGTCAAACTCACAAGCTTACCATACAAGTATACATAGTGAGCTTGGTGAGTTATCAAAGAGCATACAAGTTTACTTATAAGTTTACTATGAGTCTACTGAGTTTATTTTTGAGTCTTCATAGTAAACTCATGATTTTGACTACATTAATCATTTAAATAAAAAAATTCAATGTAAAAATTAATAGTACCAAAGAAACCAAGTAGTGAAAACACAATAAAATATTTACATTACTAGTGACCATTTTCCCTATCAAAAATTGATCACCCATAGGCCTTGTGGTGTTGGCGCTACATATGAATCCTTCACTTATGGTCCAATTTTCAATGACCACAAAAAGTAAATTTTTATGTTTTGTTTACCTTATCAATTTAGAAGGTGGGGCTCACATGGGAAATGTGACATATGCCCTATGTAGTGTTCAAAATATTTCATAGTATAAAATGTGGCTAGGTAAGGCTATCCTTGACCCCATGGTACATGCCCTCCCTATGTATTTTTTTGTAAAAAAATTAAATATTCATTAATTAAATAAATAGTGTAGTCCTATGAGTAAGTCTATATCTATATAGTATTTATATAGGCACAGACCCATTTTAATGGTAGGGTAAAATTCTTAAGCCCAAACCATATGCTTTCCCAAGGGATTAGACTCACTTTTTTCATGAATAAAACATATTTTTGTGTATTTATATTAATATAATTGTAATTAAATAAACAAATAAACAAATTTTTATATTAAAATATCTTCAATAATATATATATATATATATATAATACGCATTGTGATATTTTAATGAGCCATTAGATGTCATCTTTCTCTGCTGGTTCACCCTCTCTCTGGCTCTCGAATCCACCTAGGATTTCTTTTTGAGAACCTTCTTAGTGCTAATAGCAAATCATCCAAGCTTCATCATTTCATTTACCTCCCTCTTATTCTACCCTCTCAATCCTTTGACCTTATTTATTATATGGTTATTTGATTTCCCCTTAGTATCTTCCCTTGTTTCTCCCTTCATTCCAAATCCACATTATCCCCCTCTTTCTTAATTGGTCTTTTCCCATACTTGTTATGATCTAATGTGGTTCTCATGTGCCTACTATTTTTAACTTCCTTATCTCATTATTGTCTCAGTAGAAATACCTCAAAGGCGACTGGTGTCTAAGAAGTCTTCTTCAGTAGTGAACTCAGTTCTTGGTGGTGGCCCTTCTAGCCTAGATCAGAACTATCCTATATCCTTGAAGGATGTTTCTTAGTTCTTTAATGAGTCCATATTTTTTTTCAGAGTGTGGGTGAGGGTTCTTTTAGTGTTTCTTCATGTTCTACTTGGCTTTTTATAGTTTTTAATGTAAAAACCCATGATTATAATATGTATTTTCTTTTAAATCAATATTAGTCTAAATATCTTGTTTCACATTTAACACCAAATAAAAAATAAACCATGATTCATTTTATCAAGATAAAAATTTAAGTATTTTATGCTTAAAAATACAATTTTATAAAAAAAATGTTTTAATACATTATTTTTACTTATATTAAAGATAATTTTTATCTAATTTTTAAATTTAAATCAATAAAATGGATTTCATATTTGGAATAAACATAATCCATATTAGTTAATAAGGTTATTTTAATTTTAGGGCATAAAAATATGTTACCAAGGTAAAAATTAGTCACCAATGTAAGGGTTAAAATGAGGTATAAGTGTTAAATCAAGAGGTAAAGTGTCATCATATCACAAAACCACATCAATAAATGGGTAGATATGGAAGTTCATGAACTTAACTTACCTTATTTATAATAATTATCAATTTTGGACCATTTTACTTGAATAGGACACCCCTTTTACTATTAAGAAATTAATATTTTACAAAAATAAAACCCCTCTCACTTATAAATGGACCCCTTTACCACTATACTTATACTCACACCATAATCCTCATAGATTGACCAAAATTGTATAAAATCCATATCTAATACTATTTCCCACATCTTAGAGGTTATTTTTTCATTAAAATACTGATATAAGAATATTTAATAAGTAATCTAAAGGGGGATATCTAAGGAAGATATAATTATTTAAACCAAGTATTTCAAGTTTATTTATTCTTATACATCTTATAAATTTATTAAATCCATAATTATATAATGAAATAAATATAATGTGTTTATTTAAATGTTATTTTATCAATTTAATATCAATTATCATACTCTCACCCTCTATTTAATTCTAATATAAAATCATCACCCATATTATAACTAGTTCACTGCCTTCACGGTTAATGTGTTTAATTTTCCGTTACTACCTCACATGGATGGTTATAAAAATAGGATAATTGAATAAATATTATATTTATGACATGATTAATATATTTAAAAGATAAATTATACATTATATTAATAATACTACTAGTAAATACTCATCATTAATTTAATCACCTAAAACGAGCATACTAAGACATTTTTCTTAATTTGAATATATTTTGGAAAATCTATTGATATTTATATATTTTTTGATACTTGAATGATAAAAAAATATAACTCTAAAATTATTGAGTATATGAAACTAGTTTATAACACCTTTGGCCGTGATCAAAATTAGAAATAGTTTTGAAGAAACTGACCGAACAACCCCAAATGGCTGATGTGAACAAAAAACTATACAATAAATGAATGAAATATGATAATAAATGGAACATAAATATATATATGAAAATTTTATGAATAAATTATTTAATAAACTTAATTTTATTACTTAGTAATTTATCCTCATGTACCAAGCAAGTTGGGACTTGAGGTAATGGAACTTTTGAAAAACCAACTTCCATTTAGAGTCATGATTTCTCTCACTAAATCTCATTTTATATTTATATTATTCTCATATATTTATTAAATATTATGTATATATGTATATCACTTATACCAAGTTTATTTTCCTTTCCTTTTACTGGGTTTTACCTATTCTTCAAGTTCCATTATCAATCTTCCATTAAAACAAACCCGTTTAAAGAGAGATTTTATATTCCCTAATTCATTTTCACACATCACTCTTTAAAATCATTCTCTATACTATGATTTATATAAATAATGGTTATTATATGGAAAAATATTTTGACTAATTTTTGACATAATTCACTCACCGTATTTAAATATTTTATATTCATTTATTAAATAATTTCTTAAGAGGTTTGTTTCTACACCAACTTCATCACTTATTCCTTATGAATTTTCTTCTCTTAAACTATATGTTTTAGTTCTATGATAATTTATTTAGTTATGAATGTAAAAATTTGTTTAATTCATTTTTCTATTAGAAATATTTATGATATGTTTATTATTATTATTTGAGGCAATATTACATAACCCATTTCCTTATCATGGGGTTTTCTTAAGCATATTATTTATAAATGATTTATTTTACCTTTTTGGAACACATATGCATATAGATTTATAATGTTATGGTTGGGAAAAAAATTATATATACCTCCAATAAATTGTGTATTACTTTAATCTTATGAGATACCATGTATAGTGCACATATAATAATCTATACACACTATGTTATGTTGTCTTGGTAGTGAACCTCGACTTATGCTTATGATGTCATGTTTTATGTTCTTTAAGCATCCTCATTATGTTGTGACCCTATGATATATACCTATTTACTCCAAAAACTTATTTCATGATTCATGACTTATGATCTATGTTTTACAGGGTATGATTATAAGGCCCGATCCTTAAACATTACTTAATCTTGAGTTATTTCAAGAATACACATTGAGGATCTTTTCAGGTTTAGAGTTTTAGATAATTAGATCATAAATCATGCATTACATTCCACATTTCAACAAGGTGGTTACATAAAAGACAATATTATTTTTTCCCCTAAAAGGAGACATATTTAAAATAAAACATGGATTCTTTCTTGACACTTCCTCGACACTATCATCAAATCATGTAGCTTTCCCTTGACCTGTGAAAAACATTTTTAAAACTTTGGATGAGAATAAAAAGATCAGTAAGGGATATAAAAGTACGAAATGAAAAAATTAGTCCATGTATACATAAGAATTAATGAAATCATACTTTAATAATAAAACATAATCACTTTATCATACCTCAAGAAATCATAATATTATGAATAACTCATATAAAACATAAGACATAAAGGTAACTTGAGGCATTCATAACATTATTACATAGGGAGTAACCCTCATGGTTACATTTGGAATACCCACCACAATATATTCCCTAAAACTCTTCGGAGAAACCTTAGAATTTAACTCCTTCGTGTTACCCAATTCATTGGAGAGCTATCACGGGCTCACCTGTCCTTATTTTATCACAGAACCACCCATCTTCATAAACAATTCCCAAGAACTATAACATAATCATATCACATAAAACATGCATAAAGGAAACATAACATTTCCACATTTAAATCACAAGATATCAATACAACAAATTAATATAATAAAAAAATTATCAAAACCATTTTCAATACCAAAAGAAAAGAAAAGTAAAACATGATATTTATTTTTCATTTAAAAAAAGTTATGGCTTGTAGAGGAAGCCGAAACTCAAATAAT
This sequence comes from Viscum album, assembly GCA_963277665.1. Taxonomy (NCBI): domain Eukaryota; kingdom Viridiplantae; phylum Streptophyta; class Magnoliopsida; order Santalales; family Viscaceae; genus Viscum; species Viscum album. The sequence continues at coordinate 2,131,988,394 of OY728126.1, read as the reverse complement.
GGTCACAACAGCAGAGAAGTCGTTGTCGCCGCATATGTAAGACAAACCATTCCTTTTTTCATTTAGTAAAATGCTTCGTATAAAAAGATTCCTTTTGAATAAAAGTAAAATTCAAAGGGGTTTATACACCGTATTAAAGAAAGTTGTTTATAAAACAAAATATTCCTCAATGAAATGAGATTGAAACGAAGTCTCATACCTCATGTCCGACTTGGCTCAATCATTATTTAATCTTCTAAATAATAAACTAGAGTTAATTTCTACTTAATTAAGAACCTTTTACAAGTTCATTATTCCTTTTATATCACTTTTTACCATGTTATGAACATTATGTAATTATTTAAGTTAATAATGGTCATTTTGTCGACCCTTGGTACTTGAGTCAAAAATAAACTTCTTATAATTACAAGTTGTTCATGTGGTAAAATATCCATTATATCCAAAATTATATTCATGATGTAGATATCATACATATCATATATATCCAAAATATACATCCATTTATAATATTACATAACATTTAGAGGTAATAAATGAAATGCACCATTCATGGAGATGGTAAGCCGTACGTACGCATGAACGCTACTTTAATTTCTATTTCATATTTAATGGAGTGAAATAATAATTATATAAAGGTATATTATAATTCCAGTATAATATCATATATAATATCATTAATTACATCCTTTATATGTCCCACATATGGCATTAATTAACGAATCAAATCACTTTGAGGGGGCAGTAGTCCGCACTTCCTAAAATGAAGATATCACGTTTACCCATAATGGAAACCATAAAGTATGCCATAAATGAAAAATACATAATCATAAGGAAAACATAGACATAATATATATCATATATAAATATAGTGACATCTTAATGGCCACCATGAAAGGTGTTAAAAGAAGATTGAACAATCATCGTTTCCTGAGGTAGAAATTCACCAACCACAGAAATAATATGTTCTTTAACCATTAGACAGAGGTGTGGGTATGTGTAAATCAAATAATTCTCATAAAAACCTCCTAGTATATTTAATATACTGGTGTTTTTATAAAATAAAGTAATAAAAAGAGTTTAGGGGGTTGGAGAAGCAAAATAAAACAAAATAACACAAGTGAAGACATTACCTTTAAATCGGGTAACTCCTCTTGGTTTGAACCAAAAGGGTTTCTTGAAGAGATTTATGCCTAAGTTAAGGATTATAGGATGAATATAGGGATGTGAAGAGATAAAATGAGCAGATATTGGCCGATCCAATGGCTTGAGAGGTGTGGGTTAGGTGGTAGATGTGAGGGCCTTTTATAAGAGGGAGGAGGGGCACTATTGGAAAGTCAAGAAATGTTACTTTATTATATAATGAGTTTCGGATTTTAAAGGTCCCACAATTATGTATTTCTAGGATAAGGTGATAAGGGTTCTAAATCAACCCATATAATAGGTCTTTGACAAGCGTAAGTCTAAGATTTTACATTATCTATCCATTTTATTTAAATCGTTAATTAATGAGGTAATCGCTGCATCATCATGGTATCATAAATAATTTAATTTATTTAATGTCTAAAAATTAAAAAAAAACACTATGATGTAGGAAATATTTTTATCTTTCCAATAACTATTTATAGTCTAAGATATAATTTACACAGACAAAACAAATTTTTTTGTACTTGGGTGATACATACTTTGGTTATACTTTACCTTTAAAAAAAATATAATAATATGTCACTATCACCCAAAAGTGATTCAATGGGGTCCCAAAGTTTGGAAGAAGACATCCCATGGTCGGACATGACACAAAAAGTAGCATTAGGAGACATGTTGGGGTCATTTGTTATTATTATGATATTATTTTATTACCCTTAACTACCCGATTACTAATTAATCACGATAATTAAAGATAATTACCGTTGTTACTATTCATAATGTCCAAAAACAAAATAGTCTTAATTAAATAATTTGGACATTCTTATTCAAAATATGGAATACATTTTACCAAATTCCTAACATATAAATTGTAGTAATTAATTTAAATATAATTCCCGTTGTCAAAACAAATTGCGGATTTTTTAGAAACAATATCTATCAAAAAGTTGGACAATTTTTTATATCCAATTTGAAAGTGAAATTAATCCCAATGACCACCATTGGATTAAATGGTAAAAATATATTCTATTTAAACTTTAAAACCAATTAAAAAGATAATCTATCCATATAATTAAATTAGATAAAAAAGTAGTTTTGAAGTAAAATGCAGTATTTTTCACTATTCATAAAAAAAATAAACATTGTCAGAAAAATACCAAAATTTTTTACAAAGTAAATTTCAATGTCCCAATACTAAAGAATAAGTTTATTTGGACAAATAGATCTTATAAAATTGTCAAAATATAGATTTAAAAATGGTTCGCCATCAAAAGGCGGTAAAACAATCTCTTAAAAATATTAGAGAATTCAATGCTTAAGATTGGATTTATTCTCATTTTAAGCCTTTAAAACACTATCTAATTCATAAATAGACATATATATGAAAATCCATAATTCTTTACTTACTTGGGATGTTACAATTATTCTTTTAATTTATGTCTTTTCACCAGGATTATGTTCTCATACCAAAATGTTTATCTTATCCTCAATTATGTTAATTTATTTTTATTACATATGTTTATCCTTACTAAGAATTTGAGCTGTCTATATTTATTTTTTTCATTTACCTTAGTTATGAAGAAGATATTTATGCATTATATTTCTAGATGGATTTCTTATTTGGAGAATTTTATATGAGATATTGGAGACTTATTTTAAAATAAGGAATCCTTAGTTTAATGAAAAAATGCCCATTTGATTAAAAAGATAAGGATTTTTAAAGTTAATTATTTTTCTTAATTATCTAAACTTTAAATATAAAAGTTCATGGGCATGGAAGTGAATCAATATTTTTCATTGATTTTTTAATTATGTATGGTTAAGTTTAGGTTTCATAAGTTGTTATTAAATCTAATATGTAAATAATATGTTTTTGGGAACCATATCAGAGAGTACAACTCTAGGGTATCTCAATCGGTATCAGAGAAGGGTATATATAACTTTAGAGAATATGATGCTATATAATGAGGATAATTTAAGAGTTATATATGCCATAATTAGTTAAAAAGTTTAAGGATTATCATAAGTTTAAGGGTATAGATACCCATTTTGAGGTCTTATGTGATTGGATTTTAAGGTCATTGATGGTATTTAAGGACATGTTTTTTGGGTTTTAGGAAGAATACATGATTAAGGTATAGATAAACTTTGGGGTTAGTATATGATCTCATGTTGAGGTAATTATGATTCATTGGGACAATGAGTTAATTGATTTTAGGAATATAAGATAAAAAATCCTTGGGGATTGATAATTAATTTTATGTCAAGAAAATTCAGGTTATTTGGGTAAATGATTAATATATTTTTGGGAGTATATATGATTATGTTCTATAATGATTAATATATGATTTTATATTTTTTGGATATAAAGTTTAAGAATGAATCCTGGGAGTATAGGTTTCCATGAATTTTGGGTTTGTAATGTAGTAAGAAAGACATTGATAAATTTAGGTTTAATTATTATTGGAAATTGTAACTAGGATACACTAGGGGAAACCCAAATGAAATACCTAAATATAGAAACAAATACATAAATTTTGGTAAAGTAAATAGTATATGCTTTTATGGAAGTCAAATATATTTCTAGATACTATAAGTGTATGTAGGCTCTAGATTTGATGCATCAAGTGGTAATAACCCTAAAAATGGTTGGTTGAGTATTACCTTGATCTTCACTCGATGCACAATAAGATAGTATAACCACACACATAGTTTGAACTCTTGTGGATACGATTGATATGTTTCAATTTTATCTTCACAAACCATTATGAAATATTTACATTTTTATATCAAAATTATTGACTATATTAAGAACACTTTTATCTATTTTTATCAGTCAGATAAATTAAAATTGCAAGGATATAATTTATTTAAGGGGTAGAATGTAACACCTATAGATTTTAATATGTTTTTTTATTTTAAATAAATATTATACTTAATATATTGTTTCATACTCAATATCTAATGAAAAAACTATGATAAATTTTATTGAGATATAATTATATGCTTTTTATGTGTAAAAATATTTTTTTATAATATATTTTTTATGTTATGTGAACTTATATTGAAATTAATTTTTATCACTTTTAGAAATTTAATTCAATAAAATGGATTTAATATTTATAATAAACACAATAAATATGTGGTAATAAGGTAAATTTAATTTTAGGTCATAAAAATAAGTTATCAATGTAAAAACTAGTCACTATAGTGAATGTTAAAATGAGGTAAAAGTGTTAAATCAAGAGGTAATGTGAAAAAATATCATAGAAAATAATCTATAAATGGGTGGATGAGGGATTTAATGACCTTAAATTATCTTATCCCCACTAATTATCAATTTTGGATCCATTTTCCTTCAATAGTACATCTCTTTTAAGACTAAGAAATTAATATACACAAAAATGTCACCTCTCTCACTTACAAAAGGATCACTTCACCACCACACTTCTAATCACACCATAATCCTCCTAGATTGATAAAACTTTTCCAACCCCCAAAAACCCTCTTTCCCACATACTATTGATTTTGGTTTCACCAAAAGATCGATCTAAGAAGGTTTATGGAGTGTTTTAAAGGAGGATATCCAAGGAAGAGGAAATTATTTTAACCGAGACCTTTTAAGTTTATTTATTTTTATACCTCCTATAAATCTATTCAATCTATAATTATATAATTACATTTTTATCATATGTATACTGGAATTTTATTTTATCAATAGAAGATAAATTATCCTACTCTCACCACCTCTTTAATTCTAGAATGAAATCATCACCCATATTTTTGTTAGTTCACCTCCTTTATGGATGATGTATTTCATTTTAAATTAATTCCTCACATTTCTGGTTATAAAAATAGATTTATTAAATAAATATAAGAATTAGGACATGATTAATATTTTAAAAATATAAATTAGAAATTCTACTAATAATATTAACAAAAAATGGTCATCATAAATTTTACCCCCTAAAATGATCATATTGAGACACTTTTATTAACTTGAATATATTTTGGGAAACCTATTAAACAATATATATTTTGTTCTAATTGATTGATAAATAAAATATAACTCTAAAATTTTGGAGATTATTAAAATAGTATATAACAAATTTGACCATGTTCAACATACCAAAACAATTTTAGAAAAATTAGTCGAACAACCTGAATTGGTTGATGTGAGTAAAATTATATAATAAATGAATGATATATGATGATAAATTGACCGTAAAAAATTAAATACACATGAAAAAGGTTTTAAAGAAAGTATTGAATAAACATAATTTGATTATTTAGCACAAAACATGACTCAAGTCACCGAAAGCTGGTGATTATTTTATTACATCAGTCCAAAATACACTGATCATAGGATCAAATAGTATAGTAGTTTCAGGAAAATAGATATATAAATGATAATTACATTAAATTAAATACTAATTATACATCATTTTAAAATAATAAAAAATTATCATTTCTTATTTAAAATCCATATGTAACACGAAGTAATCCTCTTGGTTCTCAGGGGAATGGGAAAACAAAATAAAGGGATGAGCTCAGAAACCTAAGAAGGGGTAGCATACAATTAAATATAACATATAATAACCATTAAATACATAATATGTAAAGAATAAATAATAAAACAATCTATATTAATGATAAAATAAGCATAAAATATCAATTGATGATATAAATAAAGTATTTACTATCTAAATATAATAAATTTAACTCAAAAACATCTTAGGAATTTCTCTATCACTAAATTTCCATTTGCAATAACTCCTAAGACCTTCCAAATTAACTAACATGTAGTACCCCTAGTTTTAGGTATAATGTTGTGCTATAGTTATTATTTAATTTTTAGAGTATTTGGGATAAATTACTAGAAGAGTTTACAGGATTAAATAAAAGGTAATATGGAATCTTTATACAAACATTATTCACATCATGAATGGTTATTCACTGTACGAATGTTTTATAGGTAGGTGGAATGAGTTTTTTTTCAAGGAATACATGGGTTTATTGGTAGAATAATTTTTCTCTATGAGATTCATTCATGACATGAAATGGTTTTTTGAATTTAGACATAAGTTGATGTTGATTTCAATGTATGTGGCCTCTCTATGATTCTTGATATTAATCCATAATTCACACCATGAATTAGGTCAGGTAAAACCTCTTTTAATACTTATAACACTTATAAATCATCATTATATTCCTATTCTCTTCTTCTAGACTTACAAGGTTCCCTTAGGCAGTTTTCAGCGATCTTTGACATCTGGACTCTGATTGCAATGAATATTTAAGTGTTTGATCATGGAAATCAATGTTTAGGACCTTGTTCTTCCTTCTCATCATAGATCTCAAAAATTTTATTGAATAGAACCATATATCGGTGTTGTTATACCCATATCTATGGGATTGGATGAGTTTTGATGAGATCATCTTGGAATTTTATAGAGGAACTGAAGGAAGAGGTTTGATCTATGGAATAATATAAGATCCATCATAACAAAAAAACTCAAGTTAGGTGGATTCTCTCCCACTCTACCATTCTGGAACCTGATGGATTTTTAATGTAAATATTCTTTTTATTTTTTGGTAAATATCTTGAGTATTTTATATGGAAACCCTATATTGTGATATGATTTCAAAATGTTAGTTTCTGAAATATGGAAACAGAGTTTCTTTATAAATAATCTTGATAGAGATTTTGTTTTTAATAAATGTTTTAATTGTAAACTTGGTGAAATTGTGTTAACATGCATTCATATTCATGTGGGATAGATCATGGTAAGAAGTACCACCATCAAATAATATAAAACTTGGGATGGATCATGCTTGGAAGTACCATTGTCAAATTAGGCCTCCAAGTAATGGATTGGTGACAAGATAACTCCCACTTGTGAGTATAGGGAGGCCCAAGAAATAAATGTGTGTGTGTGGGTGTGAGTGGAAATGGGAAGGTTATTCCAAGTTTTAAATAAGTATAATAAGTTTTGACTTACCATTTTCTCACATGAAACCTGTTTATAGCTTATATCAATTGTTTATCTATTTCCCATATGTTTTTATGAAATGTTTAACTTTTCAGTAGGTAAATGCTGAATATCATAGACTAGATGTTTTTCTTAAATGTATTCCTATACCAGTATAGAAGTGGGAACATATTTCCATGGGCTTTTTCCTTGGTATTCTGAGAATATTGTAGAAGCATGATGCTATTTGGATGATTGCAGATCGACTCACTAAGTTACCACACTTTCTCCCAATCATAGAGTATAAAATGGTAGAGGATTTAAAAAAGGTTTCTATCCAATAATTGGTCACGTTTCATGGAGTTACATTTTCTTTTGTCTCTGACAGATACCCTTGATTCACTTCTCTATACTAATATTCATTACAATAGACTCTCAGAACTCAACTAACCATGAGCATGAAATATCATCCATAAACAAATGGTCAATCAGAACACACAATAAAGATATGGGGAGATCTTCTTAGAGCATGTTTTATAGAATTTAGTAGCTCATGGTAAGACCACATGAATTTAGTGGAGTTATCTTATAATAATGGATAACTATTGATGATACTTATGGATTCACTCAAGGCTTTATATAGTTGTCATTTTCATTCTCCACTATGTCAAGTGGAAAAAGGAGATACATCATTGATTGGATTGAATATTTTCCATGAGACTATAGAGAAGATATATATAATCCAAAATCATATGGATATGGCTCAAAGCTGATATAAATACTATACAAAAAATCATCACTGACCTTTATCTTTCAATGTGAGTGACCATGTATTCTTAAAAGTTTCTCCTAGACTTAGTCCTCAATTCTTGGTAAATCAAGGGAAGTTGTATCTATGAAATGTTGACCCCTTCAATTTTTTTTGAATGAATTAGCACTGCTATGTATTAGTTATCCTTACCAGTGTTTTCCATAATATGTTTCATGTTTCTCAACTAAAGAAGTATCACCCGAACCCTAGTCATTTTATTAGTTTGGATCGTGTTACTCTATATCATGATATGATGTTTATCCATAAACCAATACAAATTATGGATATCTAGGAGAGAAATTTGTTATTGTGATCTATTTATATGGTCGGAGTGCTATGGTAGCATGAAAATATCCACAAAGAAACTTGAAAAAGAGAAAATTTTATGTTAAATAAATGACTTGATATTTTCAAAGTTTCTAAAGACCTAAATATTTCTGAGGATGGAAATACAAATGGTGAGGAGAATTTAGCACCATAATTTTAAGGTAAAAAATTCAGTTATGATTCTAATTTCATGTTTAGAGTTCTTGGGATAACTTAATGGAAGAGTTCAGAGGATTAAAGACAAGTTAATATGGAAGTTTCTATAGAAACTATTCACACTACAAATGGTTATTCATTATGTGAATGTTTTATGGGTAGGTGAAATTAGTTTTTTTAAGGTTTGAATGGGTTTCTAAGAAGAATAATTTTTTGTCATGAGATTCATTCAATACATGAAATGGTTTTCATAATTTAGACCTACCGTGACATGAATTTCAGCATATGTAACCACTTGATGATTCATGATGTGAATCCTTAATTTATGTAGCGAATCAGGTCAGGTCCAACCTTTCTTAATCCTAAAAAAACTTTTAAATCCTCATTTAGTTATTATTATATTCCTATAAACTTTTAGGGTTTAGTTAGGTTATTTTTATTGATCTTCAACATCCAAACTCCAATTCCAATGAATCTATGGGCGTTCGATCATGGAAATCAAAGGTTAGGACCTTGTTCTTACTTATCATCTTGGATATCCTTATTTTTATTTAACATATCCATTTATTTGTGTTTTTATACCAAGATATATGGTATTGAATGATTTTTTATGAGTTCTTCTTGGGATTGTATAGAGTAATGAAAGGACTAGTTTAGATTTGTGGAATTGTCTAAGATCCATCATGCCAAATGAACCCAAAGTTGGTGGCTTCTCTCCCACTCTACCATTATAGAACCTAATGTATTGTATTTTTTTCTAAATAATTCTTGTAATTTATTTGGAAATATCTTGATAATTTCATATAAGAAACTCATATTATTTTATGATTAAAAAATTATTGTTTCTAAAAGATGGAAACAAAGTTTCCTTCTAATTATCCTTGATAGTTTTTATGTTTTCAATAAATGTTTTAATTGGAAACTTGGTATAATTATGTTGGAATACATTCATGTTCATGTGGGATGTATCATGGTCCTAAGTACCACCATCAAATAATATAAAACATGGGATGGATTATGGTACAATGTACCATCATCAAATCAGGTCACCAAGTGATGGCTTAGTGATAGTATGACTCACCACTCATGAGTATAGGGAGGTATAGGACATGCATGTGTGTGTGGGTGTGTGTGAACCTAGGAATGTAATTATAAGTGTTAAATAATCATAACAAGTTTTTACTTACCATTTTCTCATATGGAACCTATTTGTATATTTTATTAGCTGTTTATTTGTTTCTCATCCATTTTATGTAAAATGTGAAAAGAAATTCTTTTCAAAGCAGTGTATGTTGGTAAGTATCTGGGGATTACTTACTAAGTATCTTATACACCCACTTCTTGGGAACTTTGGTAAAATTTTAGATGTTTTTTAGTATGATATATGAAAGGGAAATGTTTTTTACTTCTATAATAGAATTTCTTAACAATATTGATTTCATTACTGGAGATGGATCTGAGGAGTTTTTACATAATAGTCTAAAGTGGGACCACTTTGGTTCCAAAGTATTTATATTTTGGAGTCTTATACTTGCACTCTTGTTTATTTCTTCTCTATTACTCTAATATAGTTTTTTATTTATTAGTATGGTTTATTTTTCTCATACATTATGTAGTTAGTTTTTTTTATTCTTTCATTATAATAGGTGTTGTTTTTAATTAGGGATAATTTTGCACCAATGTTTTACTAAGCCCTTATCATTTATTACCAACATTTGGTATCATGGGGAGGTCACCTAAGGTTAGTATCACAACTGCCTCCTCTCAAACTAATGATTTCGGGTGGGGTGTTACAAAAAACATATTGAGATATTGAAAAAAATGAAATAAAAAACTCTATGCACATAAAATATTTTACAATTATAGGATACCAAATAAATTATATAAAAATGATCACCAAAACTATAATAATTTATTTAAAATATCCATTATGGTATATAATGATCATGTGATTAACTAAATCATATCCCCTATAAGTGTTAAACAAGGTGTGCAGTTAGGCCCGTTTTTTGTGATCCGAGTAAAGATCAAGTTAATACACAACCAACCTTATTTAGGGTTATTATCCCTAGGTGAATCTAAGTTATATACTAATTCTATTTTTTTGTGTCTAGAAAAGAATTTTATTTCTAGGAAACCATCTACTTCTTTAAAAAAAATTAGGATGTTTACCTATATTTAGATTTATCCCTTTGGTTTCCATTAATGTTTGAGAATAATAATAGCTTATGAAGGTAAAATAATGAGAGAGAATATAGATATATTATTGACAATATAATAAGGATTTATAATCATAAAGCATAATAAAATTTTATATTGAAATCAAAAGGAATTGAAAAGGAATACACAAGTAAATATTGGGAAGAGATTATGAACCCTTACCTTGTAGATTTAGGTTCTTAAAGCTTGAGAAGAATACCATAGAAGCATAGAAACTCCTTAGAGGGTCTCTTGGGAGAGAAAAAATGAGGATAAAAATGTTCACTAATTTTTAAGTGAAGAGGATTGGGAGGATGAGTAGGTATTTATAGTCAATGAGGGGGGACTATTTATTAATTTTTAAACATAGTACTTATAAATATAAGTTGTGGAAAATGTAAAAACATTGTATTTATCTCATGGTTTTGACACGTTTATCTTCAAAAACCTAACTCCATTATTTTATAATACTTTTTCCATCAGAATATAATTTTCCACAAAATATTGTTTTCAAACCCTTCATTTCCATTTTAGAATTTGGAAAGTTATTTATTGATTTGTAAAATAATTTTAATTCATTAAAATAAATTATATTAATAAAATAAAAATATTTTTGGTCATGGATTCACTTATATTAATTATTAAATATTTTTCACATCCTAATCATTTCATAATACTTACGAATATTATTACCGTATTTTACTATTTAGTGAATTTTTTTTATCTCATATTATTATAAAAGAATCACCATAGACAATTTAAACATTATAATTTTAAATTTAGAGTCATTTTTAGGAAAATAGTTTTCTATTTATCATAATTATAATTATCAAATAAATCTCTTATTGTATTTCAAAATCATGTGTTTAGTGCCAAAAATTTAGAAACTCATTCTTCTAGTAAATCTTATTTTTGTTCTTAGTCATATGTGCGTAATTATACTACTATTAATTTTTTAATATACATTATATTATTAGAAAATGATTTCAATCACCATATTAAAACCCTATATAAATAACAGCTGTATTTCTATTAAAATATTTAGATTCCCAGTGGCTAGTTTCAACGATCAAATTCCAATGGTCATATTCCAATAGTTATATTACCCATAATATTTATACATTTCATTCTAATATTCTAAGATCATTTATATTATTCACTATTATTATACCATGTCTAATCTGTTGATTATTTTTTCTTCATAATAGTAATGTATCTTATATATATTTATTTTATTTTAGAGAATAATCCTCCAGAGTTCAAGATTGTGGTGGTACCTTATATTTCTATGTGCTCCATTTTACTAGTTTCATCCATTATTTTGAATGTAATTTTCTAGTTTTGTTTTATAACATGTGTTTTATCATTATGATGAAATAAAAGAATGTTTATTATATAATAGTTTTTTTATAAACTATTTATTTACTATAGTTTAATCTCAAGTCTTACATTCTCCCCACATTAAGTAATTTCATCCTTGAATTTTGGGTAGTACATCAATACGTGAATAAATCGGGGAAATTATTCTTTATTTTTTACTCAGACTCCCATATTGCTTCCTCTAACTTCTGATTCCTCCAAAGAAATTTAACTAGTCAAATTTTCTAATTTCATAACACCCTCTCTCTAGTGTCAATAATATAGAAAAGATCTTCATTATATGAAAAGTTAAGCTATAAATTAATTTCATTAGTGGTGAGTACATGTGTTGGGTCTATCATGTACTCTATAAAATTTGAAACATAGAAGACACTATGTACTTTAGAGAGGTTGGGTGGAAAATCCAAATTACAATCCACTACTCCAATTATCTACAAAATCTAAAAAGTCCCTATATAACTTAGGATTAGCTTCCCTTTTTTATCGAACCTTGTAACTCCATTATATAGTGATACTTTCAAGAAAAAATGACCCCCTACTTGAAATTACAATTCCTTTTTATGATTATCAAGCTTGATTTTCTATCTTCTTTATTTTTATTGATATTATTTTGGATAAATCACACATTCTTTATTGTCTACTCAACAAGTTTTAGACCTGCTAGATTAATTTCCCCATCTTTATCCCAATAGGTTGTCATTGGAAACATTTTCCCATATAAGGTCTCATATGATGCCATTTTTATGATCAAATGGGAGCTATTATTGTATACAAATTCTACTAGAGGTAAGTATTGGGCCTATATTCCTTGGAAGTCAATTTATAATAACCTCAACATTACCTATAAGGTTTACATGGCCCTATTAGATTGCTCATCAGTTTGAGGATGATAATTAATGCTCAAATGATTCTCAAGATTCAAATCCTTCTAAAGGATCCTCTAAGATTTCTATATTAAATGAGGGTCAAGATTAGACACAATTGATAAAAATGCACCATGAAGTCTCACAACTTCATTAATATCGATCCATGCAATATTTTCAATGGGTAGATCCTACCTTATTGCTAGGAAATGCGAAGACTTGGTAATGTGATATCCAATAAACCATATAACATTATTCCTCTTAGATTACATAGGTATCCTAGTAACAAATTATATTATGATATTATCCCACATCTATATTTGTATTGGGAGAGGTTTTATGACACAGTTTTGAAGTTTCCTCTTAGTATTTACTTATTGGATTACCAAGCATTTTGACACATAGTTAATAATTTCTCACTTTATTTTTCACTACAAGAAGTGATCTCTTAGACCCCAAACATCTTGGTACTAACTAGGGGTATAAAGAATTTTTATCTATGATATTTATCAATAAATTCATGATTTATCTTGTCTACTGATGGTATACATTGTAATTTTTTAAAATTCAGTACACCATGTTCATAGAAGTATGAAAATCTACCATCTTTCATGGATTTGATACCCTTTTGAATAAAAATTCATCTTGTTGATACTTATTTATATTTTCTAGTTAATATTATTTGGAAATTACTTGGAAAAAGAAATATATTTCACCTTCTTTAGTAATTTACATATCTAACTTTATTAAATCCATGAATATTGGATCCTTTTTCAATCCTCATCATGGAAAAAACTCCATTATTCTCCCTACTCAATGTATCTTCCACCTTATTGTGACATCCCATACTTGGATTCCACTCAAAGGTTCCATGAACCCTATGGTGCACATGGAATCAAGCACATGTCCCTGAATGCCATAGGCTACTAACTAGTAGTGAGGGCCTATGGTGTGTCTATTGGGAGACTATTCTCTAATTACGAGAGTTTATCATAAAAAATAGATAGTTTAAAAGGAATTTAGCATAAGTAGTATAAATAAATAGATGGATCAACAAAATAATATAGGAATAATAAATAACTGAATAACTAATAATCATATGAAAAGGCTAATGAAACATGTCATGTCACTATAAAAATAGAAAACATAGATAAAAGGAAGTAGAAAATAAAGGCTATACAAAAGTAGAAAAAATAATAAAAAACTATACAAGTATCCTGAACTCTAGCTCATTCATCTACTACTAAGTACCATCCTAATGTAAGCAAGATATATCAAGTGTCCAAGGTGGGATGCTTCTCTTCGTCAACACCTGTATACATGTAATCTTCCTAGGTTCCAATGGTGGTTCAGAAAGGGTGTGAGATAAATCTTAGTAGGCCACCACTAATGGAATATATAACATCCAGTCTGTGTAATATAAACTGAAATAGTGTGTAAGCATGCATATATAAAATTAAAACAGTATAATAAAATAAATACCCAAGTACCTGTTTCATCATCAACTGGTGTCTAAACATGTAATAAGTTCATTAATTAATTATGTTATAATTTATATAAGTAGGTCATGTGAGGTATAACCATCACTGACACCCTAACATTCTAATCACAGTGAACGGTCCAAGATATAACAAGGCATCCTGAAATGTTGATAATAATGTAGAGGATGCACGGTAATAACCAAGGCATCCTTGACCTCAGGGGTTGAGCCAAATCAGGTAGGAAACTACAACCTAGATAAAGGGGTAAGAGAGTAATCCAAGGGGAATCTACCAAGGTATCTCATAATCATGAAATTCTAATCGATTATAAGGAATCCATCCCAGGTAAATTAAGAAAAGAAGTGACTAGGACCAAGGGTGTATACAAGGCCCCTCATGCCCATAGACATCACCCTAGATCCAAGGAGTGTATCTAATTCATCATAATAATAATAATGAAGGAGGGATCCTATGGTGTCATATCAGGAATCCACTGATGGAATAAGATCAGGTTCTAAGGTGGGTCTCACCCTTGGAAACCATCATCCTTGATTTAGAATGGCATCCATGAGTGCTCACGAAATTCCCTTGGAATCAAAAAGGTAACTTGAGTCTGAACAATCCTATAATAATGTCAAGGTCCATATGCATTAGGCACCTGAATGGTAGTCCAAATAGGATAAGTAAGACACTAAAGCATAATTATGTAATTACCATACTTGGGGAAGTCAACATTGAAGATGTAACCTCTAATGTTAGATAACATATATGGAAAGGGTCTTAGAAAATAGTTTTAAAAAATACATTCAAAGTATATGAATTAAATAGGAAACACCTAAAAATATTGGTGCACATACGACATCCAAAATTTATAAAATAAAGAAACTTAAAGGATGAGTTATAGAACACTTACCTCATACTCATATGAATCCCCTCATACAATATTAACTTCTAATTTCTGATGAATTAGAAGAGATATAAAGAACATATCAATTCCCTAAAAATATGGAATATGAGACTACATCTAAATATCATCATCAATAGGAAGACAAATGGATAAAAAGTAATTAAGAACTTATCAAGAGTAATTCAACAAGATTAATAAAATCTCAATCAGACTTCGGATGGAGAAGTTCTCTCAATTCCTAGGTTTTTCCTTCAAATATTTAAAAAAGGGAGGATAGAGGCTTTGTTGTCTTCTAGAGAGAAAATGATAGGAAAGAGAATTTAAAACATTTCATTTAAGTAAATTTTTGTAAAATCACCCAAAAATAGGCATCACACAATTTTTCTAAATGGTTGGCCAAACCATGCACCAACCACACACCATCTATTGTAATAAGGGGAACTTCACATGGTTAGGCCACACAGTTAGGGAAACCATGCACCAACCATGAAAAACTCCTATACTAAGAACTATAGACTTTTCACATGATCATGAAACCTTGGAATATGGTTAAGAAAAACCATACACCCTACTTCACCCCACTATGCAACACCACATTTTTAGGAGAGAATATGCATAAATGATCGCATGGTTTCTAATGACTGTGTGGACAGTCTATTTTTCAAATTGGTTGGGGTTTCGAGTTCATAAAAATCCACAAATACCCCCGAAACCTTTATAACCTCATTAGGTATCCATATTGTGTGTGGAATAATACCTCTAAGGTAATAAAAACTGATTGGATATGAATCCAACTCTCTCTAAGATCTCAAATGGATTGAAAAAGACAAATTCCCTTTCCTCTGTATCCATCTATGCCTAAGCCTGGGTGATACCCGCATGAAAACACGATCCTCAACCTTGAACTCCTAAGGTTATCGACAATGATCAACATAAGATTTCTATCTAGACTAAGAAGTATACATACACTTCTTGATTAACTGAACCTACTCTGAAGTCTTCTGCACGATATGAGGACCTAGTAGGGAAGCCTCTCCTATATCTATCCAGCACAGGGGTAAACAAAATAACTTACCAACAAGGCCACAAAAGGATCCATCCAAATCATCACCAGGAATCTATTATTATATGAGAAATTAATGAGAGGGATATGATTCTACCAAGATCCATTCAAATCAAGGATTCATGCTCATAAGCACCTATGTACCCATAGCCTTCTACAACTCCTGTTAGAACTGTGATGTGAAATGAGAATCCCTATCAAAAATGATAGTATGAGGGACCCTGTGTAGTCATATGATCTCATGGAAATATAGTATTCTCAGCTCATCAACTAAGAATGTCTCCCATATAGTAAGGATGTTTTCTAACTTTATTAGTCATTCAATGACTACCCATACAACATCACTACCTCTAGGTGACCTCAGTAAGCTGACTAAAAAATCCAAGGAAACATCTTTCTATTTCAATTTTGAGAATAGAAGTGGCTATAATAAAACTACAGGTCTCTGGCTCTCTACCTTCACCTACTGATAGGTGGAACACATAGTGATAAATCCTACTATCTAATGCTTCATCCCATTCCACAAAAACTAATGTTGAATATCTCAATACATTTTGAATATTCTTGGATAAATTGACCACTAATAATCATGGTAATTTTGCATCAGTTTCTCTCTTATATATGTTGGAACCAAAATATTTCCATATATATGCAGGATGTCATCTATATCTACAGACCAATCTAGAGGCAATTCTTCTCCTGAAATAATCTCATGGAGAGATAATCCCTCATAATCTGAAAATTTCTTACTCTTATCCTTCTCAAGGAGGGAATAGGTAACTTTAAAGGTTGAGAGATAAGACTACTTGTAACTATCATGAAACTCTAGATACATCTCATAGAATAGGGTCATTAATTTTCATTGTTCCCTACTTCCCATATGGCTTGTGCGAGAATTTTCAAACTCAGTGCATGAACTACTGCATTTCCCTTTCTAGGAATATAAGATAGATAAAAATTAAAGAAATGAAGATATTAAAACCATATTCACTAATTTAGGTTCAAGTCACACTATGTAAAGATATATTTGATGATATTATGGTCCATGTACACCACAAAGTGCTCACTCATCAGATAGTGTCTTCAACAGTGTATGTCATAGACAACTACTACTAGCTCAAGGTCATATGTCAGGTAATTTATCTCATGAGTTACCATCTGCTGAAATCCATACAAAATGAATCTATCATCTAGGTTTATGTATTATGCATCATAGAACACTATATAGCCTCTACCAAGCTCTAAAAAAAATCAGATTAAGTGCTGAGAAAATCCTTCCATTAAACTTCTGAAAGGATTTATCACACTCTTATGACCATAAGAACTTAAAACCATTCTTAGTAAGACCAGTAAGTGGTGAATCAAGGTGTGATAAGTCCTATGCAAAATGTCTGTAATATCCAACTATCCCCAAGAAACTATGTATATCAAAAACATTCTTGAAATGCTACTAGGAAACCATGATAGTCATTTTCTCTGATTGAACAGATACTCCTCATTCCGAGATAATATGACCCAAGAAGTAATTTTTTTCAATATAAAAGTGTAACTTATCAAGATTAGTGTAAAGATAATGCTCTCTAAGTTTACTCAATATGATCTTAAGGTGATTATAATGGCCTATATGAGTGTAATAATACACCAATATGATTTTTATAAAGACCATGAAAAAAGAATCCAAATAGGGGTGGGAAACCCTATTTATCAAAGCCATGAAAATGGAGGGAACATTCAAAAGACCAAACATCAGAATGAGGTAATCATACAAACAATACCTACTATAGAAATTTGTACGAGGTATGTATGATGGCCTAACTCACACCTGATGATAGCTTGATCTCAGGTTGAACCTAGAGAACACCCTAGCTCCTCAGAGCTAGTAAAATATATCATCTATTTGAGGCAGTGGATAATGATTCTTGACCATAAGATGGTTCAACCACATTTAATCCATGAATAGATAAAGGGTACCATATTCATTCTTGGAAAAAATCATAGGAGAACGCCATGAAAAATTTCTAGGTCATATAAAACCATTGGCCTCTAAATCGCACAAATTCCATTTGATCTCCTAGAGTTCGGTAGGTTCTATCCTATATGGAGGAATGAAAACTGGAGATACTCTTGGAACAAACTTTATCATAAACTATACCTCTATCTCAAGAGGTAATCTAGAAAAATCATTGGTATATACATCCTTGAAATGATCTACTACTAGAGGGAATTCAGCCTTATGTAAACCCTAATCCTCCATGAAGAGATTAGAAATCTGCATAGTCACTCCACCTAGAACATGATGCTCTGGTTCACCTCTATTAGACTAGACATCCCACTCACCCTTATGTAGATAACTGCTTCCCTATGGTGATGTAAATGATACCCTATAGTGATAAAAATCTAAAAAGCTATGATATAGGACTAAAAAATCCATCCATAGAATGACATTGAATGCATTCATCTAAAGAACAAAGTGTTTCCACAAGAAAGGGTAACTTTATACCTCAAGGGGATAGTCCCTACATTGGTGTATTCCCTCTGATAGTACTCCCAATGGTGCATCTAGGGTCATAACACCATAATAATATTGAATTTCCGTCTCAAGAATTTCCACGAAAGATAAAGAGATGAAGGAGTGCAAAGAACCTATATCAAACAAAACAAACACTATAGTGGAGGCTACTAGAATAGTACCTCATACTATAGATGTTCCTACACTCTGATCCTTAGGTATCAGATATAGTGCATGCAACTGACCTAATACACATCCTTGTGCTACAACTGGACTACGTTGAGTATGAATGCTCTATTGGTGATACTGGTGATCAGGAATCTGGCTACCATAGAATCGACCTCCTCCTTGGCTAGTCCTGCTTGGGCTACTCTAACCCCCTCCGGACGTAACATAAAATAAACTTCCCATGAATATAGAGTTGGTGCAGGTTATCTTCTACTAGAAGCTGATGGAAACATCTGACAAAATCTATAAATATTCCCCATACAGCCACAATCTCGACACTCCATAGGGTCTCTACCACAATGAGGCTTCAGGTTCCCCTATCATCAACACCGATGGCACACCACAGAGCCTCCATTATGATTACTCTGACCGCCATTACTCTAATATGAAACCTCGAGAGAAGATTTCCTACTATTGGAATAACTACATTCCTCCCTCAAAACTGATCCTATATACCTATTACTATTGCCTTTCCTTAGGTTTCACTCTGTTATAAGAGTCTGATTAACTATTTTAGATAAATTAGGATGGTAAAATACATTCACCTAAGTAAAAATGGCTTACTTAATCCCATCCTCAAAGCATAGAACATGGAAAATCTCATAACTAGCTAGAAGTGGTGAAAAGAACTATAACTTAGTGAAACATGATGAATACTTCATGAATGACATAGTTTCATGCTCAAGATTCATGAACTCTCTAGATCATTCAGTTCTAAGAATCTGAGGAAAAAAGTGATCATAGAAAGTAGTCTGAAAGTCATCCCAGACCATGACCTAATGACGACCAGCTTGGGTAATCACATCCCACAAGTACTTGGACAAATCACAAAACATTTACACAGTAAGATTGACCCTCCACTCTAGAGATGTCACAAGATGCTTGAAGATAGACAAGGTGAACTCTATCCAAGATTCAATAGATTGTGAACTACCATCCCCTCAGAAGGTGAGAGGATGTGGCTGTTAGAAATAATGGGTCAATAATCCATCATAGGTTCAGGTCATGGAGCACCTTTCATGGATTGCATCAAACGTAATAAACTAAAATGAAACTGAGAAATAATTCCCAGATAAGGTATAATAGGTAGTGCTTCATGTGTCACTTATAGTTGTAAGACTAGCGGCTCAGGGCCCACCATGTCTAGACCATGGTAATCACCAACCTATTGGTGCATGAAACAAGGATGTAATGGAATCATTGATCTAAAAATTCCAAGAACACACCTCAAAATAAGAATAAAATAGATAGATATCAATAATGGAAGCTGGACAAAAGGAAGGGATCACTACCCATGATATACTACCCCAACTACCCACTTATAAGGCTAGGTATGAGTAAGTGTTCATGTTTTAAATTACAGGGGTTCCAGTAGATGATGGGTCAACTATACCTTGCCACATTATTTACTAGAAAACATTTCATTTTAAGTTATATTCTAAATTTTTCAGTGGAATTTTCTTATAAACTTATATCAAATTTTGATTAAAATGAGTTGTTAGACCCAGTGAATTAGGGCCCATACACCTTGTCACTAAAATTGACACCCATTTAATTCTAGTTGACCTAGTATATATTCTATCTCAAAACGTAACAGGTTATATAAAATGGATTCACTCAGTAAAATACCCATTCCAACCCATGAGGTCCCATACTACTCATGAATTGAAATAAGAAATCACTCAATCAAAACAAAAAATTAGCATAAGCACACACACACACAGATATATATATATATATATATATATATATATATATATATATATAATAAGGCTCACACTAATACAAAATAGGCCTTCAACAACGCTAAAAATGGCCTTTATCCACGCTAGAGAAGTGATGACTACTGGAGAGAGATTAAAATACCTAGGATTTTATAAGCACTAAAAAAAGTCCAGCGTTGATAAAGGGCCATACTATAGTGTGTTGTAGCAGCACACTGCAGCACTGGTGCGGTGTGCTGTAACAGCACACCGCAACACCAGAAACACCAAAAACACCAGAATCACCAGCATATATCAACAAAATAAAGTACCAATATAGAATTTAAATTTAATGAAAATTTAAAAACAAATAAAAAAAACTCTATATTATTGAAATTTTAAGCATTGGTTTATACAATGAAATAAGTAAAGATTGTTACATACATTCAAAAACATCAATGTTCCCTTTTCCTTTAATCCTAACCCCGACTCATGATATTATTGAAAAAACCACCCCTGGTCAAGAAAAAGAACTTACATGTATAATAAAAAAACTCTTATGTTAGTAATGATATAAAGAAATAAATTAATATAAAGTGTTAATTTTAAACTAAACATTGAGTCATACTAGGAACACTATGTATTGGATCGATTTGAGGTTGATTCTTGCACTTCACACCATTTCGTGTTCATATTAATGAATTATCTCAATGAAAGTTAATTAATTAAGTATAAGATAAAAGTGATAAGTAAATCAATTATGTAATATCATATAGAATGATAATAAAAAATCTAGTCTCGTTTGCTCGGTTTTGGAAATGTGCTACGTGTTTTAAACAAAATTGACACTTATATATTGATAAGATACACTTGGAGTCGTACTAGTCCCACCATGAATCATATTGAGGTTAGGATGATTCATTAATTTCCTAAATGACTTATGGATCATTTTCTTAAAGTATTAAAACAATACGAGCATGGTTGCTCGGTTTTGAGTATATCACTTGTCTTTCTTACTAGAATGTCATTTTAAACTAAAAACACACACTTTGAATCATAATGGTAACTTAATGTATAAATCTTATGTGATACCAATTCATAAACATCCAAAATGATTTATAAATCATTTTCCTAAATTATCAAGACAATTCGAGCATGTTTTCTTAGATTTCAGTGAGTGGCACTTTTTGAACTAAAATGTCAATTTTAAACTGATAATAAACACTTTGAGTCATACTAGGCACATCATGTATCAGATTGAGGTGTGAATGATTTATAAACATCAAAAATGATTTATGGATCATTTTACTAAAGTATCAAAAAAATCTGAATACAGTTTCTCAATTTTGAATCGGTCAGTCGTCTTTTTTACTAAAATTGATGTCAATTTTTTTAAAAAAGATTCACTTGGAGTCATAAAAGTCACACCATACTTCATATTGAGGTGCGGATAATTCCTAAACATCCAAAATTACATATGGATCATTTTTATAAAGTATAAAAATAATAAAAATGTGTTTACATAGTTTTGAGTACATCACATGTCTTTTTTACTAAAATGTCATTTTAAACTGGAAACATACACTTTGACTCATACCGGTCACATCATGAATACATTTGACATTATTTTGGTTAATACATGTCACAAATTATTTATAAATATTTTCCCTAAATTATAAATACAATTCGAGCATGTTTTTGTGATTTTTAGTGAGTGACACTTTTTGAACTAAACTGTTAATTTTAAACCGATAACGATCACTTTAAGCCATACCAGGAACAACATGTATCAAATTGAAGTGAAGATGATTAATACCTATCAAAAATGACTAATGGATAATTTTAATAAAGTATCCAAACAATAAAAATGATTTTTCTTATTTTTGAGTAGGTCAATTGTCTTTTTTACTAAAATTGTTGCCAATTTAAAAAAAAGACGCACTTGGAGTCATATCAGTCACAATGTGAATAATATTGAGGTGAATCTAATTATTACACATCTCAAATGACTTATGAATTTTTTTATCAAGTATTAAAACAATCCAAATGTGTTTTCTCAATTTTGAGTATGTCACTTATTATTTTTATGAAAATATCATTTTAAACTAGAAACACACAATTTGACTCATACTGATCACATCATTTGTTTATTTTTTGTGAGACTGATTCATACAAATAAAAATTTGTTTATTAATTATTTTACTAAATTATTAAGATAATATTTGTTTATTTTCTTGGTTTTTAGTGAGTGATGCTTTTTGAATTAAAATGTCTATTTAAAACTAATAAGGGACAGTTTGTGTCATACCGGGCACATCATGTATCGAATTGAGGTGAGGCTGATTCATACATGTAAAAAATTACTTATAGGAAATTTTAATAATGTATTAAAATAATCTGAATGCATTTTATTAGTTTTGAGTAGGTTTGTTTTCTTTTTTACTAAAATTGATGTCAATTTTAAATAAAAAATGCACTTGGAGTCATACTGGTCACACCGTGCATCATATTGAGGTGTGTTTTATTCATACATGTCTCAAATGACTTAGGGATGATTTTAATATATTATAAAAACAATTTGAATGCATTTTCTTGGTTTTGATTAGGTCAATTTGTTTTACTAAAAATGATGTCAATTTTAAATAAAAAGATGCACATGGAGTCCTATCGATCACACATTGCATTGGATTAAAGTGAGGATGATTACTACACATACCAAATAATATATGGATCAATTTAATAAAGAATAAAAATAATCCTAATGCGTTTTATCAATTTGGAGTATGTTAATTTTCTTTTTTACTAAAATGTCATTTTAAACTGGAAACACGCAATTTGACTCATAACTATGTCATTATGTATTGGTTTTACATGAGGCCAATTAATATATGTCACAAATGATTTATGAATAATTATAATAAATTATCAACAAAATATGAGTATGTTTTCTTGGTTTTCAGTGAGTGACACTTTTTGAACTAAAGTATTGATTTTAAACTGATAACGGACATTTTGAGTCATATCGAGTACATCATGTATCAGGTTGAGGTGTGTCTGATTTCTACACATCACAAATGAATTATAGATAATTTTATTAAATTATTAAAACAATATGAATATGTTTTCTCAGTTTTGAGTATGTTAGTTTTATTTTTTAATAAAATTGATGTCAATTTTAAATAAAAAGAAGCACTTGGAGTCATACTAGTCACACTGTGTGTCAGATTGAGGTGTGGCTGAGTCCTACATGTCCCAAAGTCACAAAAAATTACCTAATACCAATGTTCCTTGATTTATATTTTATTTATTTTTTGAAATTCCAAGACTACATATTGACCCGATGTTCTTATCTGAAAGACCTTTTTTCAAACGGGAATATTGAATCAATATGCAGTGTCACATTTCGACAAATAAAGGCAATGAAAAGCATGTAAACATTGGAATAAAGCAACATTTTATCTCTATTTTCGATTTTTGTAGATATTTTAAAGTGAAATACGAATTCCCAAAATATTTTTGAAAAAAACTAAGTATTAGATAAATTATAATGAAATTAACTTACAAATATTAGATAAAATGATGAAAATATTAATTAAACAAGAAATTGGAATTCACATTTTCTTGATGGTTGTATGAATTATTGATTCATTTTTTTTATTGAAATTATCTCAGTTTTGGTCTCAAATTCAAATCTCTCAGGAGCATGAGAAGCTTAAAAAAAACCACCCAAATCAAACAAAATAATCCAATTATATAAGAAACAAATTATTATATAAGCTATACTAAAAAGAAATAAATTAAACATAAATATGAAATAATAAATTAATTCTATAGAAAATTATTTTTATATTAAAATATCAAGATTACCTTTTTGATTTAATAGTGGAGGGAACATGAAGGAATGTGATGAATTATAACACTATAAGGGTGAAAAGGTTTTTAGGGAGAATAATCCTATAAAAGTTTTAGTATAGAAAGGCATAAAAGATGGGCAAACCACCCCAACTCAAATAAAAGAATCCAACTATATCAGAAAAAAATTCTTATGTGAGAAATAAAAAAAGAAATAAATAAAACATAAATATGAAATAATCTATTAATTATAGAGATAAGGATTTTACTATGAAAACATAAATATTACCTCTATAATTGAGTAGAGGTAACATCATTGCTCTTCCTTCAAATTTAGTGAATATAACTTGAAAGAAAGTGATAAATTCCAACACTTCAGGGGTGAAAAGGTTTTGAGGGAGAATAATTATATGAAATTTTTTATCTATAAAGTCCTGAAATATAGATAGAAATATTCTAAAATAAATGAAATCTACAAGGAATAATTAAAATTAAATCAGTATTTCACTATATAATTTTTCATTAAAACAGAGAAAGTATATTTTAACATTACCTTTAAATATTTACAAAGGGTTTCCTTCATTGTAGTTTATTATTTTGAGGTATTGGTGACATCCTCATGTGATGAATAAATTTTCCATATGATCAATCAAACATTTAATTTAGATTATATTAATGTAGTAAAGAACATATAATATTACGATGAAAAAATAGTATATTAAAAAAACTTTTACCTTCTCATTGAAATATCTTTATTTTTTAAAGGTTTTATGGATTTGGTTCTTCTATCGAGAATACAAATCCCCTATTTTTGGTCCCCTATAACATTCAAGATATTTTTATACACTGGGATCGGTATGTACTAATTGTGTTCTCCCAATGAAAGGGACATCCTTAATTGAATTTTCATCTGATTAGATATTTGTTTTAATATCTAGCATTACAATTGATTAATTTTTGTTTGATGGATTCTGAGACATAAAATACTTTCACCACTTGTGATTCCATTATGAACAAATCATCTTTTTCCCATGCCACATTGAAATTCACCTTCATGAATCCCATTTCATTAAATTTCATTGCATTCATATTTTCAATCCATTTACAATGGAAAATCAACACTTGAAATGCTGTATAATAAAACTCACATCTCTATTCTATAATGAAAAAATATGATGTATTTTCATAAATTGGATTTTAATCCTTAGAACCAAATATGTGAATCACTTCCTTCATAAGCATAACACCATTATTTTTCATCATACTATAGTCATCTTGTTCTTTTGTATAGAATGTATAACCTTTGATTACAAAAAAAGTATAAGATATAACATTTTCATTCGGTCACCTAGATAACCATTGAAGTCATTCAGTAATTGAATTTGGATTTTTAGATAACTCCTTATAAATTTGATCTAGGAACCATCCTATAAACTATTGATTATGTGTGTTTGATATCCATCCTTTAGTCCTTGATTTTTTCAAATCTCTAATAATTTCTTTGTGGGATTCAATATATGGATCTATATATTCACTATTATATAAAATGTAAAGGTGTACTTGATCTCTCTTTGTTAAGTTAATTGTAACAACATATCTTTAGAAAATACCTTCACCAAAAGGCATATGCTATGACGAGACTTTGGGAGACTGATGTTATCAACATCTAATATGTAATCTGTACAGAATTCAATAGTTTCTTAAAAAATATATCATTATTTAATACAAACTTTTGGCCAACATCAATTCTTAACATACCCTTTCAAAATATTCATAAACTATTCAATGTGGGTACATCTATCTGTAATGGAGAGGACCACATAGTTGAACCTCTCTAACTAAGTGAACAATTATGTGGACCATTATATCAAAGAATTATGATGGGAAGAACATATCTAATTCACATAAAATGACTAAAAACTTCTTATTCATGATTGGAAACTTCCCTGAGTCTATAACTTTACTATATATGTATTTGTAAAAGAAAAAAGTCTGGTTAATGTATGTCATACATTTTGAGGCAGAATTCAATGGAAAGAAACAGACAACAAATTTTGCGTCAAAACATGAAAGTCATGTGATTTTAGTCCTTGTAACATCAAATTATCCATTGACACAACATTATTTATATTTTATGAATACCAATTTGTAAATTTTACACTATTAAGGAAAAGAAAAAATTTCAATTCTTCCTGTCTGGATAGATTGTAAGCTACTAGAGGAAGAAAAGTCTACTTTTTATCCTTCACCTGTGCCAACTCTTCGCTTATCCCCATGTCAATCATGTACAACCTAGCCTTGATTCCATATTTTTTTTTCAAAGAACATTTAGTAACATGAAAATTACACTATAAAATACATTTTTTTATACATGCAAGACATAAAGACAATTCCTGACATACAAATAATTTCAATATGGTAATTCAAATAAAATTGATATCTTCTTCCAACCCGATTTCATAAGTTTTCTAAAAAATGGTTTACTGAGAATAGTGTAAATATATTTTACTTTATCCAACAGTTTATCACCCATTACTGGGGATGTCATTGTACCTTTTTTGATATTACCATAGAATTCTATCATCAAGATAGGTATTTATGCCGCTGAGGTAAAAAATTCGGATGTCCTAAAAACATAGTCTTTGAGGAATGTTTCAATCGAACTAAGTGTGTGCGTTTTTCAAAAATGGAACATCCTGAAATTACTTTAATGTTATAGATAGATTAATTTCCATAGGTGGGGATGTCATTTATCATCCTGTACAACATAGAACTCAATGTGAATTCTTTACTTCTATGATTATCGTACATTATAACAACTTTAGCCCACATCAATTTCAGATCTTCGATCAATGGATCCAAATAGACATCAATATCCTTATCGGGTTAATTTGGTCCAAATATAAGTAGAGAAAACATAATTTATTTATTCTTCATGCATAACCATGGTGTTAAGTTATAATTTACCAACATGACAAGACATGTACTGTGAGTACTACTCTATACACTAAAATGATTTATTCAGCATTTAGATAACGCAAGATGAAAGTTTCTCAACTCATTTCCAAATTTAGGATACTCATAATAAATTTTCTGCTACTGAGGAGAATCTGATGAATGACACAAGTTCCTATTTTAATTCATGTATCTTAATACCTTGTAAATTGTCTCATGGTTTCGTGACATCCATATAGTCTTCTAAACTATGGAATTATAGGAAATTACCATACAGATTTCAAAGTAATTTATTCGTTTTTATTTTATCGATCTGCAACACACTTAGGGAATTTTATGAGAGATTCATGGTCCTTATGAAATAATATGAAATAATTTATAAAAGAATGAATTTTTTGAGATCATTACCATTGAAATTAGAATTCATTTAGAATCATATGTTTGATATGGTAGTTCATTTTTTTCTGGTATCATATCATTTAGATGACCAAGTGGTTCTATAAAGCTGGTGTCACTCCATACGCTGCTAGATTTCAAATTATATAACATCAATATAGCTAAAAATGTTATGTATTTAGTTCAAAATTTATACAATGGTCTTTTAGCACATCTATTTAACTTTTCAAACAACTTTTTATAATCACAAAGGTCATCTTCAATTGTCATTTTCATTTCTTACATGCGATCTCCACCATCATTTACACTAGTATTCATATCAAATGATCCATAAACCACAGTAGCATCCCAATTGGTGTGTACGTTCAATTTTTTTTCCATGTTTAGTCCAATATTTATTGCTATGATCTATTGAGTGAAAAATCAAATTTTATTCCAACTCTTCTATACTAATTTTTATTTAAAAAACAATATAAACTCGGACAAAGGATTTGAGAAGGGTCATATGCATGATCTATTGCAAACTTGATGAACTCTTTAACTTTATATTCCTACTATTTTGTCAAATGATTAGCGCAAATCCATTTTCAATTCATATAAATCTTATTGGGTTCATAAAATATTAATTTTCTATAATAAATAAATAAATACACATAATATATTCATTATCAAAGGTGAAAATTATAGATAATTCTAATAAAGGAAACCCCACATTATATTATTTCAAATAATTTCAGTATGCTTTTAGGAAAATAGGAAAAAGAATTTAAGAAATAATTACTCCACTATGATAGGTGTTATCCTATGAATTCATTCAAAGGTGAAATTTATAGACAACTATCATCCTCATTAGCTCATCTCCCAAAAATTTATCATTTCATTTTGTTGTTTGACACACATCCTCCATCTATTTTGGACATGAACCTATGTTGCTTGAAATAATCTAAGTAGTAGTCATCCATGAGATGACTAATGATCAAATTAGTAAAATCAACATAAAAGAGATGGGGGATGAGTCACAAGTTAAAAATTGTAATAATAACTGTTTGGTAGATGAAGATAATGAGGATGATTGTTGTACGGAATTGTGTTCTCTAAAAGAGGTAATGCCTCCCATTTGTGAGAATTACACCATTAGAACTAGTTATTAACTCACGAACTATTTAAGATGAGATTTGGGGGGAATAAACATTCTTTTCTATGATTGAAGGGGTCTCAGTGGGGATATTTTATGATATATGAATCTTTGGGGAGTCTATGAATTCTATATTTATAGGAGAAATCCCACTTTTAATAATTTAAATCATATAACTAAGAAAAGTCCAATCTCTATTAAAATGAGCCAACAAGTTTTCCTTAAATCCCCTAAAGAAATGAAAATATAATATATTCAATTAAGTTGTAATAAGAAATACAAATATGATAAGAAATTATAATAAACACTCATTCAATCAACAAGAAGATATAAAAATGTATTGATAATTTAAAAAAAATAGAGTTATTTCATATACATGGTTGGTAATAAGAGATTCATAAGTTTGAAAACAATACATGTAGACCTAAAATTATGAATACTAAAAATAATTTCTAATAATTATTCCAATATATATATAATTTGATAACCTCCATTCTATTTTCTTTGGAACAAGTGATGTAACAACATAAGGAATTATTACATTTAATATTAATGGTATATCAAATATTTTAAAACATCTCAAAATTATAATTTCAAATTAAAAATCTATAAGTAATGGAAAAAATAATTTGAGGAAAATAATATGTATATTAACAATAATGGTTTTAAACATCTCAAAATTCTTATTTGATAAATTCTTGTAAGAATTATGTCTAGATAGGTTGAAAACAGGAATTGTTTTAAAGTAGATGAAGAGTAGGGTTTATAATAAATTTTTATTATCATATAAATTATGGGTTTTATGGTGATTTTGGGAACATAGTATAAACATCTAGTCATGATGAAATTAATACTATAAATTATGGAAGATAAAAAGGTTTTAAGTTAAATGGGAGATGACCCAATCTTACAAAAATTGTTTTGAAGTGAGACAAATATTCATAAGTAAAATTGGATGTTGAATTTCAATAATTGAATGAATTTAACATGTTAAAAATTAAATGGTTGTATGAATTATGAGATATTGTAAGGTTAGAAGAGAATATGAGGCTTCCCTAATGTGGTCTTTCCATTCTATATTTTCATTTCATTTATCTTGGACCACCATCTCACATAATCTTTGGCTATGTCATTCAAGCATAAAGGAAGTGCATTTCACATCAATGGACGGTGGGATATTTAGGGTATTAAATATCCTCTAAATTTTCTCTACCTAATCCTCTATCTCTTTAGGATCACATTACTTTGAAAATATGGATGCTTACGGTGAAGAAAATATTGATCTGGATCCTTATCTCCATCAAATGTTCTATTAAATCAAAAGAAAATAGATATAAAAACCATGACACTCTATAAAATATAATCAATGTGCATGTTCCATGAACTGGATCAAATGGAAGGATAAAATAATCTACAATTAAAATATTATTCCCAACATCACTTGGAAACTCAAGAGAGGAGGCTAATATTTTTGGATAGACACTTTTTCAAATATATTACTAAAGCTACACCAACCCTATATCCTTTCAACCGAACATCCTAAATAAACATTGTCGACCATAGGGATATTCCAATGGTAAAGAAAGAATAATGATAAAAAAATTAAAATAGATATCTCTAAACAAGCAATCAATGAGTAAATAGGAGGATAATAAAATAAGATACCTTGGATTGATTTTTTGAATCGTCTAGGAGAAAGTAGAGATATCAAAAACCCAAAAAATTATCTAGCAATGGATTCGTTTGACCCTTGAATAGTTTAATCCTTGCATTTGGTCCTTGGATTTATATGAGCCTTTATTTGAGCTTCAGTTCATCGAGGAGGAGCACCGACAAAGGTGAATTCCATTGAAATATTCAGCTATCGCGATGAGTTCATGATTGGTTAGGGTTATTTAAATAGATCGAGACACTTTTATCAGCACTTCCAAAAAATCACTAATAAAGATCCCTTTTATCAATACTAAACTAATTAGCAGTGATAAAGATTCCTTTTATCAGTACTTATTTCTTAAGCGTTGATAAAGGATTTATAATTATAATTATAAATATTTTTTTGTAAATTTATTTATATAAATATATAAATATATATAATAAATATATATAAATATAAATATAGAAAATATATTATTTATTTAATATATTTATTATAATTTAATAAATATTTAAATATATAAATATTTATTTGTAATTATATAAATACTTTAAAAAAATAATATTTATTTATTTATAATTATAAATATACAAATGTATAAATATAGTAAATATACATTTATAAATATTTTTTACAAATATAATTTTAACATTACTAATGAATATTTAATTTTAAGTACATGCATATTAAAAATGAGTGAAATTGAATAAATTAAAAATGAGTACCCTTTAAAAATATTGAAAAAATAGATAAGTTTTATTAATTAAATATAAATTATTTAAAAAATATGGATATATATTGAAATAAAGATGAATACATATTGAAAATATTAAAACATAGTAAATAGATATATATAAAATAAATAATAGAAATTGATTAAATTCCCAAAAATAAAAAAATAAAAAAAATAAAACATATGAAAAATGAATTAATACCTAACTATAATAATATTAAAAATAATTAAATAAAATTTATTTTGATTAATTACATCATATATTAAATGTATCATATTATAATTAAATTCTAAAATTAATACTAAAATTTGAATAAATAACATAAATATTAGGTGTATGTGTTTCTATATAAGATTTCATTAATTACATAAATATTTGTCTATGAGAATTTTATATAAAAAAGAATTAATTACGTATATGTGAAATAAATATAACACACGTCTGATCTATGTTAAATTGAAAAATCAAATGACATTAAATTATGTCCATTACTCAATGCAATGAGGCAATATTTTTAATTCATATTAATTTTTAATTATAAACCATTACTCAGTAAATATATGACAATTTAATGTAAATCATAAATATTTTTTAATATATAAATCATATTTATATACATTCACACACACATATATATATATATACATCTATATATTTAATATATATTATTTATTAACATTATCAATAATTATTTAATTAATAAAATGTTAAATATTTTTCTCAATTTACTTATTTTTTATTTTTATTTGTTTAATTTTCATTTTACAAATATCTATATATTCAATATATACTATTTATGAGTATTTGTAAGTTATATATAATATAATCAATTTATTCATTGTTATCAATAATTATTTAATTAATAATTATGTGAATAATTTTTTAATAAACTCATTTTATTTTTTATTTATTTAAATATTTTATTCTATTCAAACCTTAATCAACGCTAAAAAATTGCTAATAAAGGATCACTTTATGATTGCTAAAAAAAAGCTATGATAAAGGGTACCCTTTATCAAAACTAAAAAAAGTGTTGACAAAGGGTACCATTTATCAGCACTAAAAAAGCGATGATAAAGGGTACCCTTTATCGGTGCCATTAAAGGCCCATTTTATAGTAGTTTCACTCAAAAATCCTAAGTATATCAAGAAAATGAAAGTAGTGAAATACACTTATATGGCATGGAATGTGAAGTCTAGGTTCCTATGACGATGCATGTAATAAAGCCCCATTCCCTCATATCATTAGGACAAGGATGAAATAAAGTTCTAAATTGGAATAATAATAATAATAATCATCAAAAAACACGTGCATCACCCAACGATGAAATGATATCAACTGTAATAGGAAAAATCATAAAAAAATCATTATTTAGGAAACTCAGCATTTACCCTCAACACGGGTTAACTATTCCCAAGCATGGATTATAACCAAGTTTCAAAGTGTTTATAATCTCTTGTTTATTGTCTATAAATAGTAAATCATGAAAGGAATTTCTATGATACCACTTTGTGACATCCTGGACCAAGATACCACTCGTAGGTTCCCTGAGCTTGGTGGGCCACATGGCCTCAAGTGCATCTCCCCGAACACCAAAGACTAACGACTAGCAGCAAGGGCCTAGGGTGTGTCAGTTGGGAGACTATTACCTCATTACTAGAGTGTACCATAATGGATAAATAGTATATAAGGTAAATAGAATAAGTAGTATAAATAAAAATATGGCACAACAGAAGAAGATAGGAATAATAAATAACTGAATAACTAATAATCATATACAAAATCTGATGATACATGTCATGTCA
The DNA here is from genome assembly GCA_963277665.1 of Viscum album. Taxonomy (NCBI): domain Eukaryota; kingdom Viridiplantae; phylum Streptophyta; class Magnoliopsida; order Santalales; family Viscaceae; genus Viscum; species Viscum album. The sequence continues at coordinate 2,131,955,120 of OY728126.1, read as the reverse complement.
CTATAAAAATGGAAAAAATGGATACAATGTAGAAAGAAATACAGGCAATACAAAAGTAGAAAAAATAATCGAAGAACTATCCAAGCATCCTGAACTCAAGCTCGATCATCTTCTACTAAGCCCCATCATAATGCAAGCAAGTAGTATCAAGTTTCCAAGGTGGGATGCTTCCCTTTTTTAACACATGCATACATTTAATCTACCTGGGTACCAATGGTGGCACATATATAGTTGGAGATAAATATCAGTAGGCTACAACTAACATTGTTTATAATATTTATCCCAAGTAATATAAACTAAAATAGTGTAAAATCATGCATATATAAAAGTAAATTAGCACGGTAACATAAATACCCAAGTACCTACTTCAGACTCATCTGGTGTCTGAACATGTAACCATTTCATTAATTTATTATGTTCTAGTTTATATAAGTAGTTAATGTGGGTATAATCAACACTGATATCCAGAAATGATAATAATAGTAAATAAACCAAGATATAATAAGGAATCCTGAAATGTTGATGATAATGAAGATGATCAAAGGTAATAACCAAAGCATCCTTGACCTAATGAGTGGAGCTAACTCAGTTAGTAAACCACAACCTAGCTAATGGGGTAACAGTGTAATACAAGGGGAATTGCCTACGACATTCCACAATCATGAAATTCTAACCGAATTCAATAAATCCATCCAAGGTCAAACTAGAAAATAATTTACTAGGCCCAAGGGTGTATCCAAGGCGCCTTATGTATGTAGACATTATGTTGGATCCAAGGAGTATATTTAAGGCATCCTAAAAATAATAATGAATGAGGGATCTTATAGTTTCATATCAGACATCCACTGATAGATGAGGATTGGGTTTCAAGTGGAGTCTCACCCTTGGTAATAGGTATCCTTGAATCAAAATGGCTTCCATAAGTGCTCAAGGAATTCCATTAGGAATCCAAAAGGTAACTTTATTCTAAGAACTCCTTTAATAATTTCAACATCCATATATATTAGAAACCTTATAATGAATTCACTTACTAATTTAGGACATGTAATAATCATTCCACTTTAACAAGTCATTTGGTTCAAGCCATTGCCTTTCACTAGTGTGACAAGGCTAGCAAAGCATGCAACCATTTATTAGATCATTTATGTCATAATAATCTATTATGGTTCGCTCCTATACCTTCCATCGGACATGATAATGGGTGATATGGATGTGAAAAAATCCATTCAATTACATTCAATTAGGCTAAGTCATATACACAGTATACTTACCAATTCTATTTATGATTGATTTATCAAGTAAAACCACTTAACTTAGGTGGTCCAAATGTTAAGAATACATGATAAAAATCATTTATAATTCATTCATTTAATTAAAACACTTACCTTTATCAAGTTCAAGTCATAGATCACCTGAATGCTGGTGCAAATAGGTTTAACAAGACCCAAAAGCATAATTATAGAAGTACCCTACTCGGGGTGGTTGATGTTAAGGATATAACATCCAACATTGTATATCATATTTGGAAATGATCTTAGAACATGGTTCTCATGACTACAAGCAATTCATATATATTAAATAGAAAATTTCTGATGATATTGGTGCACAAACAACAACAAAAATGTATAAAATGATTAAACATGAGGGATGAGTTATAGACCACCCACCTCATACTCATATGACTCTCCTCATCTAGTATCAGCCTCTAATTTTTCCTAGATAAGAAGATATCTGAAGATCATATCAATGACCTAAAAATAGCATATATAATCCTTCATTTAAATATCATAATCGATATGAAGAATAATAATGAAAGAATAAAAGGGAATTAATAACATACCAAGAGGAATCCAACAAGATGATTTCAAGCTCGATCAGACTTTAAATGAAGGAGTTATCTCAATTCTTAGGTTATGCCTTCAAAGATCTTAAAAAGGGAGGATGTAGTATTTTCTATCTGTTGGAGATAAAATGAGTTGAAATGGGTGTTTAAAATATTCTATTTAAGGTAATTTTCATAAAATAACCCAAAAAAATGCATCGCACACTTTGGCTACATGGTTGGTCAAACTGCATGACAACCTTGTTCTATCTACTATAAAGAGGTCCACTTCGCACGATTAGGCCGCATGGTTAGGAAAACTGTGCACCAACTATGCAAAAATCCTCTACTAAAAACTATATACTTTTTTTTACGGGCATGTGGCCCCTGTCACATGGTTAGGGAAAACCATGCACCCTAGTTCATCCCACTTTACTGCACCTCATAATTAGGAGAGACCATGCAGACTGGAATGTATGGTTTCTTCTAACCGTGTGACCAATCTATTTTTCAAACCATCCAAGTTTTTGAGCTTTGAACAATCCTTAGACACCTATGAACCTTTATAACCTCATTAGGTATCCATATTAGTTCTAAAATAAACAATTAGTCCAAATTTAAAAGGATACACACACGAGTGGAAAACTTGTTTCTTGCCCTTATTTTTTTTCCAAGGTGGTAGTGTATTGGACATTCATAGTCCTTGAGTTGTTATATCCATCTTCATTGTCTCATGTTGAGTTATTTCTAAGTAAATATATACTTAAAATTTTCATGATCTATATATATGTAACATATTTCACCATAAATATATTGTGTGCATATATTTAAAGAAATAATTATGGTTTCTAACTCAAGATCATAAGTTGGATTGTTTTACTCATGTATCTTAAATTTCCTTCATGCATAAGAAACTACTCTATCATTTTTCATAAGGAAACGCCCTAATCCTTTCTTGGAAGAATCCATATATATAAAAAATCCTTTATTGCTGGATGGTAAGGTAAATAATTGTGAATTGATCAATCTTTTATTCAATTACTAAAAGCTTTACAAATACTCCTTATATCATGTGAATTTAATCCCTTTATATATTAACTTGGTTAATGAATTATATAATCATGTAATATTTTCAATAAATCATTGATAGTAACCATAAAAAATAAGGAAATTACATATCTTAGTTATATTCATTAGGGATTTCCATTATTTAATAACCTATCTCTTTATAAGACCAACCAATATTCCATCCTCATAGACAATGTGGCAAAGAAAAGTAACTTGTTGAATCTAAAATTCACACTTATTTAATTTCCCATATAGTTTGATCTCCATTAGAGTCTTAAAGAAAATATATAAATGGTCATCATGGTTTTCATAAAGAATAGTGTATATCAAGATAATGCTAATAAAAAACACAAAAAAACAATATAAATAAAATCATTGAGTACTCTATTAATTAGATTTATAAACACAGATGGTGTATTTTTTTAACCCAAAATTCATGATAGTGAACTCATAATTCCTATAATTTGTACAAAAATCCATATTTGGTATATCATCCTTATTGAATTTTAATTTATGATAACCAAAATAGAGATAAATCTTTGAGAATTATTAATCCCCCTGAAGTTGATCAAATATATCATCAATATAATGTAAAAAATACCTTTTCTTAATAGTAATGACATTTATTTCTCTATATACAATGCATAATCTCATAGAACCATCATTCTTACTCATGAATAGGATAATATCTCCATATGAATAAACATTAGGGTGTATGAATACCTTATCAAACAACTCTTATAGAAAATACAATATTATAATCCCTTATAGTAGATACTTACTCTATAATTATAATATCCCACTCATTTGTTGATTCATCTTCTCTAAGAATTATATTAAGTTGAGACACTAGAGGTGGTTCTAAATAGGATTCTAAAAATGAAATATCTCCTCTATAAATAATTGATTCTATCCCATTCTTATAGATTGTAATGTTCTTTTCTCAATAACAAATTCTTATATTATACATTGATATCCAATCTATCCTAAGGATTATGGAAAATTAAACCATTGGTATAAGAACAATATTTTCAACTAAGGAACCTCCATAAATTTTAATAGAGAAAAATTGGTATAATTTTTTTACTACAAGACTTCCACTATGAGTTTTAACTAATAAATACTTCTTCAATGAATCAGAGGATTATTTAATGTTCTTAGAAAGAATAAAAGTTATAAATGAGTAAATGGATCAAAAATCAAATAATTTATTATCTAACATTGATTTTATGCTCAAATTTCTTACTATGACAACATTTGGGACCTTATCTTCTAATTTAGTGATGGAAGAAACTCGAAATTTATCTCTCATCCTCTTCGGGGGTATATTACCTTTTATATTTGGAAATTTATTTGAATAATGTCTCATATACTTGAAATTTAAGCATTCAGAATTAAAAAATTCTAACTTTACCTTGAAATCATGATCTTGATGACCTTTATCTCCACACATGAGGAAAACTCACAAGACTTTAAATCATTCCCCAGGGTTTTTATTTCCATATTTATTACATTTTTTAAATTCTAACCTCCCTTATTATCTTTTACTAAATTTATTTCAACATGGAACTCATGTTTCCTCTTATTATTTTTCTTTATTATAAAAATATAAGACTTAAATAACTATTTTTCAGTCTTTATCATGGTTGACACAATCTTGTCAAAAGATAAAAATATTTTATAGGCTAATTTACTTCTATAAATCGGATTCAATTAACCAAAGAAGTAATTAATCTTGATTTAAAAGTTTCATAAATAATCCAAATCATTCCTCCTCAACCTTATAAATTCAAATTTATACTCGATAATAAAAATCCTCCTCCTCTTATCTTAAATTCAGGAATTTTCTTTCTATGTCATTCGTTTTCCCATGAGAAAAATTTTCCCCAAGAATATCACTTTAAGAGATTTACGCTCCATGATTCTTATATGTTACTCATTATTACTATTTTGAGTTAAATACTACTATTGATCATAACCTCCCCTTAGATTATATACATCCAGGATAACCTTTTCCCTTTCACCACATCCCAAGGCAATGAATATCTTCTTTAATGACTTGATCTATTAAGATGCCACTAATAGATTAGTTGTTCCATTGAAAACTATGAGTGATTGTAATATAAAGTTATCCAAAATTGTCATGTCATTTTTAGGTGAAATGTTTTGTTCCATACAAGCTATAAAACCCTGATATATTATATATATTCATTTGAAATAAATTTTAAGTATTCAATAGATTTATTTACACACAACCACAAGTCTAAATGAACCATGATATATTGTAACCTTTATAACCTAACAGTTGGATTAATGGATATTAATAGAATTAACCTCAATATGATATGTATATAAATGTATTACTTAATTCAAATGTATCGATCAATGCATAATAAATAATCATTAAATTCTAACAAAATCATGTCATGATTAATAGACGTGTTTTTCTAAAGAAATGCATTTTTCTAGGTGTCATGAATTTTTATATAAAAAAATATATTTATAATTATTAAAAAGTGATTTTAATTAAATTTATTTCAAATTTTTGAATAATAATCTATAAATTATTTATCTAACAGTTAGGAATGAATATAAAATCACTTGATGGTAAAAATAGTTATTTTTTAGAAAATAGTTTTTATATGAAAATGTGTTTTTATATTAATAAATTAAATAAATTTCTATTGATTATTGATGTTAATGAAATTAATAGAATATATTTTTAGTAAAATATTTTAATATTAATATAATATTATTTACTCATCAAGGTATGAAAGTCAATCCAATTTTATTCTTAAAAATTCACTTAAAAAACAGATTTCATTACATTTTGCATGTTTATTTTGAAATTAATTTCTTCCAATTATAGAATTTTAATTTGAAAAAATTTATTAAAAAATTTTAATAATAATTTCCAAATTTTTAAATGATTCTAGTTTCATGTTTTTTCATAATTATCATCAAAAAAAGAATTTTTTTTTACGACAGTTAGGGATAAAATAGGTTTATTGGGGTGTTAAAATAAAAGATAAGGGTAATAATACCACTTAAAATTGTCTAAATATTATTTTTTGAATATATTTAGAACTTATGTTATATTAAATTCTAATTCTTGTACATATTTTTCACTTTTACTTGAAAAATACTTTTTACTATTTAGGGCATTTAAGTAATTTCATGTTTGTCCCTTCCCTCGCTTATAAAAGTGCACCTATTCTCCTCCCTTATTCACAAAAAATGAGAACTATAGCTCAAAAAATACATACCCAAAAAACCTTCCTAGATTCATTTAATTTGTTCTTTATCATAGTTTCTTACCCTAAGACCATCCTAATAAGTCTTAAGGTTTAAGTCAAAAGAGGTCTGTCAAAGAAGAGGTAATCATCTTACCCGACTCTTTCAAAGTTTATTTCTTATTCTACTTATTATAAATCTATTGTATACATAATTAGATAATGAATAAAATATCATAAATATACTTATATGTTATAATGATTATGGGACAACCATTTTCTACCTCATTTCCATCAAATGAGAAATGAATGTATCACTTGTGCGTATGTGTGGACCACCACCTCTACGAAGCGATGTGATTCATTTTCCATAACCTCCTCTCATGGGTGGTTATAATGATGAATTTAATTAATATATATTATATTAATTATATAATCATGTTCTTATAATGTTAAATTATTACTTAAGTTTCTTTATTTTCATCCATCAAAAAGTGGAAACATCACTCATGCATACATACGAACAATATTCTCCACAAAGTGATGTAATTAATTTTTCATCATCAGTTTATATTAATGGTAATAAAAATTTATATAATGAATGAATAATATACTTATGAAATTTTAAGATTCTATATATGATAAAACTAAGATCAATATGCAATGAACATAACTACTGGACCAAAACATACATGAAAAATGAAGCAGTTAACTCATAAAATGATGATGATAATGAAATATTATTAACTAATGGGTGATCAGATATTATAATTAAACCATGTATGGTATTATAAGTATAAATATTTTTATTTTATATAATTATAATAAATTTAAATTTATTATATAATATGTTATATTATTAATAAAAATCTCAAGGTAATTGTTTTATGTTACAATATCATTGTTTACAAGGATTGTTTATGCTTAAATTTCAGATGATGAAATTATATGATATATCTATGATAAATATCATATATTTTATTCTTATATGTTTATTTCTAGACAATATATGTTTTAATTTCATTTTACTCTCTCTAAGTAATCATAATGCTGATTTTTTAAAGAAAACCAACTTAATCTCTCTCTTCAGATTAGAATAATTTCTCTTCAATATCTATGTTTTATAAAACATTTTCAAGAATATTTTTACTATTATCCAATTATTTATTGAATTAATTTTTACCCTTGTTTTAAATTTCTATAAAAGGATAAAAAACAATATTAATGTAATTTTCTGAATGGGGTACTTTTTGCCAAAGGTGTAAATAGAATCTTTTTTTTAATGTTTAAAAATGAATGAATTTTCCCACCATCATAACTATTATTTACCTTAAAGATTAATTTAAAATTTTCCATGGTCATTTTAAAAGATTTTTTTTCTAATATTTTGTAAATTTTTATATTACAAATAAGTGTTTTCAAAATGAAAATTGTATTTTCCCCAAGATATATTCTAATGATTTTAAAGGTATTTTCATCCATGAAAACATCCATTTATGTTACTTATGATTCACTTGGGATACAATACAATGATACCGTATTTATTCCTTATCAGGATTGTTTATTCTTATGATAAATAAATATTGATGAAACCCATTTTCTTATATAGAAGTATATCATGTGACATTGGAAATAATCCCTTTTGGGACTACTCTATACAGAATCTCTCATATACCTTATTCATGGAAATGAGCCCATAAGGGGCTCTGTGCATTAGGTTTTCCTCTCGTCGCTGCCTCCTTCATCAAGGGTTAGCGCGGAGCCTCCTTACTCGTGCTCGGTGGGTTCATGGCGGTGGATCCTCGGTTGTGGGGCATCAGCGACTTCGTGTACTCGGCTGTCTCCACTATTTGCACCACTTCTATCCTCCTCTTCCCCAAATCCTTCTTCACTGTATTGGGTTTCTCAAGGCGGCGCAGTGCCGGTCTGCGGCCAAGATCTAGCTTCAGTGCCTTGAGTCTGCCGCTGCGTCTTCAGTGGGTGTGTGTGTGGGGGGGGGGGGGGTTCGTCGTAGCCTCTGTGTGCAACTGGGATGGCGGTGTTGGGATCTAGCCTGCGGCTGGTCTACATTCTAGATTTTGGTGATGGTTTTCTTTTTTAGGTTTGGTTTGGAATGCGGCTACGTTTGTGTGGTGGTGATGGATTTTTTGTATTGATTCATTATTTGGATGAGGTTTTGATACTGGTTCGCTGGAAAATTGATTCGCTTCTGTGGACTTTCAAGGCTATTTTTGATCCAGTTAGTCTTGTGGCTGATTGATGCTGGCATAGTATTTTTATGCAAGGTTGAGTCTAGATTTTTGTGATTTCTATTGTGCTATTGGTGTTCGGGTCTTGGTAGTCTTGAGATGAACTCGAGTTGGTGTTGCAATGGTGATGTTTTGATGAAGCAGAAGGGTTCAAGGGTCTTTTCTGGTTTTTCATTTTGGATGGCGTCTTCCCGATTTTCTACAAGGATTTACTCCAGACGAATATTAGAGCAGGTGATTTCATCATGCATGACTATTCAGATTTGGATATTTGAGAGGGTATGGCTTAGCCATCGGTACCAGGCCCATGCAGAAATGAACGAGACAGCTAGCTGAATAGTTATGCATTGGTGGAGGTTTTCCATATTTATTATGTTGCTGGGGAGGGGTATTTCCAAGTAGCCTTGTTCTGGGATTTGACCTTTTTGTGTGTGTTAAAGTCTTTATGTCTTTTAAGGCATGTAAGGTTTCCCTCCATTTTCCTTAAAAGGAGGGTTTATCCAAAAATACATAAAAATTTTAGGTCTTCAGGCCATTCAGTCCATACAGAATCTCTCTAGTGCCTTATCAATGAATTTTCCCTATCATAGTCAGGGTTTCCTCTTATATCATTCAAGAATAATCCCAATCCCTAGAATTTTTGATGATTCACCTAATACATTCATAGAGATGCATTGATTTAACCACATATTAAAATAATGTAAGACTAATATCTTGTTTTTCATTAGTAATACATCATCAACAGTTATTACACAGAAAATGAGTACACTTTAACTAAACCTTTTATAGACACACAGATCACATTCAGTCTTTATGAAACTAAATTCTTATATGGATTCATTAAAACTATTTTTCCATGATATCAATGCTTTCTTTATCCCATAAATGGATCCCTATAACTTGAAAACCATATTGGCATCCTTTGGTGTAATAAATCTATCAGTTTGTGTCATATAGAAATCTTATATAATGTTGCCATTAAGGAAGGCTATTTTGAAATCCATTTTCCATATATTTTAATCAAGGTAAAATATTATGGAATCTATAATTCAGATGGATTTTCAAATAACAACTAGTGAAAAGGTTTAATCATAGTATATTCATTTAATTTTTTATACACTTTTGAAACAAGTAATACCCTATGCATCCTGACTTTAACATCCATGTATAGATTCTTATTGAATACACATTTGAACCCAATGAAATTTTCATCCACTAGAGGATCAACCAGAACCCAGTTATAGTTCTGGTATATGAAATATATCTCAATATTCATGCCTTATTTCCACCTTGAAAATTATGAGATATTTACAACTTTCTTATAAGATAGGGAATCTTCATTATCAAATTATAATGATTAAATATCATCAATGACTGTAAAATCATATATCTCTAGTTATCTAAACAATCTGGTACTTTTAAGTATTACTTGTGTCTCAGGAATAACCACTTCAATGGGGTATTTCGGAATTTGATCATATGATAAATCATGTGTATTATAATCCTCAAGTTTATAGAATATGATCATGATCCCACTATATATTTTGAATTTTTTATCCATCTCATGGAACATGGATTGTCTAGCCACTATTAAATTTTTATCTAATAGTTTTTATAAATAATATATCATTTTTTGCTCTGAAGATCCTATAATGATACACTTTGTGACTTAGGGTGCAATTCTATTTCCATAAATAGACTTAAAAAATGATTTGCATCCCCACACATAGAAGTTTGAAAACATGGATTTCCTACCACACCATAACTAAAATGGGATTCTATTTTCTACCTTACAACACACTTGGTTTAGTATTTATGCCACATTATATAATTCATAGTCCCAAAATAATAATAGAATACCCCCATGTATTATCATTGATCTCACCATGTCCAATAAGGTAAATTTTTTATTTAACTAACACCATTCCACTATGGTGTATAATGAGGAGTGAGTTGAGATAGAATTCCAAACATTCTTATATAATAAATGATCTATTGTTTAATATACTCTCTATCACAATTTTAGTATACTTTTTTTTCTTATTACCAAATTGATTATCCTCTTAATTATTGTATTCCTTAAATTTGGTAAAGGAATAAGACTTATAGTTCATTATTTAGACATATCCATATACACTAAATTTGTCTATAAAATATATAAAGTAATAATATCCATAACTATATTCAAATAGAAAATTTCCACACATGTCAATAAGAACCAATTCAAGAATATCTGTATCCCTTTCACCCTTTCCACTAAATGAAGAGTTGTTCATTCTTTCATTGTAAACAAGAAATACATATATAAAGTGGTCTTATTTAAAAAAGAATATAAATATAATACTTGATATAGTAGTGTCAATCACTTCTCATTTACAAGACCAAGGTAGTGATTCCATAATAGTGTGTGATATGAGTCATGTGAACATATTTCTTTATTTATTTACAACAATTTATTTTTATATTATATTATAAAAATTCCATTATTAATATGTGTCATACTATAACATGTTTTATCTTCCTAAAATATAATATCTTGTTTCAATACATGAATAAAAATACATCTATATCTAAACTAATCATTGATGTAATGTTTTTTTGTTACACTAGGAATATAATAATAACTCATTAAGACTAAAATCAATCCATTTTTAAAGTATGGTCATAGTCTCCAGTAGCTAGTTCATCTAGTCTTTCTTCATTGGTATCTCACAGATCTACCTCACCTCTAAAAACCTTCTTAGATAAACTTAGTTATTATATTTAGATACAAATTTAAGCAATACAAGCTATATATAATAACTAATTAGTAGAAATAGAGAGGTTACACTCCATAAAAAACACACATAAATCTCCCCCTTAATCTTATTTACTGAGGTTTCGTTCTTCCAGTGGGAATTATTTCCACATTAAAAATATTAAATATCTTGTTTCTTTGTGTGCCCCTTGATCCCCCTCTACTTGAATGGGTGTTGTGAATAATTCTTTGACTTGGTGTTACTCTTAGGTATTTTTCACCTTACCCTTACTCTTTTTCAGTATAGTTTTTGAATTATTTTTATGTATCATGGCCTTATATACCTATAGAATTAGATTTAGGGGATCTTGGAGTGAATTATCAATGTACTTCATAATAAAATTCATAATAATACAGAAGATACTATGAGTTAGTCTAGTGAGTATTAGTTCAGTCTACAAATTTTAAGGTATATTGAAACAAATAATTTACAAACTCTTAATATAGAAAATAATCATGACTATATTTGGTTTAACAACACACCTTCTCCATGATTTCATGTAAAAACTATCTCATAGATCATATACCTATCATTTACTATCTTTCCAAATAATGTCACAAAGATAGGAAAACATAGTGTATACATACATTTCCTCATGAAACTTTTGGATCTCATAGGTTAGGGATTATATCATGAGGCATTGAACATACAAGAATCATAAATATGTTATAGTAAGATAGTATTATCCTCTTTATATGACAACTTAAAAGATACTTTATTTATACCGAGGTAATCTTATAATGGATTAGACTTTTCAAGTACATTACACCTTTCTTTTAGACCTTATATACATGTTTTTAAGTTATGATTTACTCAGGTGACATCTTGGGTAACTTCTAGATAGTTTGGGGGGGATATAAAAGGATTTTAAGGGGGTTAATAGTTTTAGATTGGTTTAGGATAACCATGAAGTTCCCTATAGGAAACTGCATGGCTTGTTAGACAGGGGTAGGGTTTTCACACGGTTGGAACATGGTAAGAGAAAACCACATGAAATTCCCTAGGAAAGAATGTAACCACAAATATAGGAAAAATCATAGTTAGTTCATGGTTTTCCAAACCTTGTGTCCAAACCATGATATAAACTATAAGTGTTAGCGATCATTGCATAGTTGGTTCACATCTTGATCACTTGTGTGACAAATCCATTTGGGAAAATTTAATTAATCAAAAGAATTTCATTTTTACATGAAACCATAATGAAACCCTTAATTCTTCTTCCTATACCTAGGTATATCTAACATAGGGAATCCAGTGGTTTTTCTTTGTGATTCCTCTCACTCTAGACTCTAATTATGGTTGATCTTGAGGTTTTGGTCCATGAAAATTCATGGTATGAGGTCTTTCTTTATCCATTCTACAAATTTCTTAAAGATATTCCATCTATTCTTGGAAGGAATCATAGATATGGGATTTTATGGTCATATTTATGAATTATAATGTAAACTAATAAGGAATCCTCATTTTATCAATGGATTGGTAGCCAGATCTAGAGAATTTTCATCTTACCTTAGTCAATTATAGATTAGTTTGAAGTGGTGGTTCTCTTTGGGTAATAATAATCAAATTAAAGACCTTATCTTATTATCCTTATTGTATATTGATTATAGAATCCCTATATGATTAATTATGTAAGGTTTTAGGAATTAATAGTAAGCTTGATCCAAGTAGCAATTCTAGTCATTTGGAATCGATACTCTTTAGGTAAGAATTCCTTACCATATAGGGACTTTTTATGATTTTTTATGTTAAGATATGAATGTGGTTACATGTGTGGAATGTGAGAAAAATTCATTATATGATATACATGTGGGTTCATGTGTAACCTATGAGACCCTTGCATGATGTGATATGCATGTGGGTGTGGGTGTGGCCCATGAGTCTCTTGATTGATATGAAATGTTTGTGCCTTGGTATATAATTCCATATATGTGGATATTTTCATAGCCTATGATGAACCTAATATATATTTCAAGATTACCAAGATGATATAGGTAGTTTAGTTGGATTCTTAGAGGATGATCAAGGGTGACATGAATAATATCTCATGGTTTTGAATGATGTGATGGTTAGCATCAGAACATGGAATGTTTAAATGATGTGGGAATGGCCACACTCCCTTAGAAGAGGTCAATGATTCAAGGGTGACATGATTAATATCCCATGAGTCTCTTTCTTGATATGGAGTGTATTAATTTCCCTTAATGGTAGGTTTGTAATTGTTTCTTAATGGTTTAACATGGATTTTGTATAGTTATATTAATTTTTAAAGTTGATATTAGGATAAATTGGAATGATCTAATTCATGTAATTATTTTATGACAACCCTTCCAATTTCATGCTGAAGTTGGTATAGTCAGTGCACTCTAACTCCACACATGTTTAGTCAATTATCTATTATTTATTTTTATGGAACACACTTTTATATATTGTTACACTTATATTAAGGATTAATTTGTGGTTTCCTATTGGATATATACTCACACCTTTCATAGGAATCTCGACACACATACAGATTTCATGGCTAGGGATCCATCTAAGGGTAAGGGCCCTACATTTGGGAGTTGGGCATGTTGACCTTGAATGATAGTGGTAATTCTAGGATAAAATACCAACTATTTTTGTAGTGTTTTTTAGTTTTTATTTTATTTTATTATCATACTTTTTTTGAATTATCATACATGGAGTCTTTTATTTTATTTTTATGACCTATTTTGCTTGTTATTACAATATAATGATATTCTTTTAGTTTCCACTATGTTGTTATGGGGTATGTGCTTCCAATTTTTATGATTATGGTGTATGTATTTTTTTTACCAAGGATATAGTCTCCCCATGAAACCATTCAAACCCATGCCACTAGTTAGCAACCTCTTGAATACAAGGATAAATACAAGTGGTCATGTGGTACTCCACCCCAAATAAGATAATTCATGTCGGGGCATTTTAAAGTGGTATCGAAGAGATTTTTTGATCATCTGACCTAAAAATATGACATGAAGAGAGAATCCCAATCGGATATTATACTCATAGGAACTCCATGAAACTGCACTGTCTCTCAAATATATAATTTTACCAACTCATCTACAGAAAGAGTCTCTTGAATTGGAATGAAAATTTCCCCCTTTATCAACCGATCAACAATAATCTACACAACATCTTGACATATTAGGATCCTAGGAAACCCCATAAAAAGTCCATAATTATGTTATCCTAATTCTATATGGGAATGTGATGAGGTTGAAAAAACCACTTGGTTTCTGATGCTCATCCTTAATCCTCTCATAGGTAAGAAAAAGAGAGAGAGAAAACTGGTGATGCCCCTCTTCAAACCTTGAAACTATAACCATTGTCTAATATCATGGTACAACTTCATTAATCTTGGGAGAAATTCCTAATATGAATAATATGATTCCCTCATCATATCTTCCCTTATAGAAGTATAAATCATAACTATAGTGACCTTGGAATTTCATACATAGATATTATATCTTTTTAGATGGATAATATACATTACACAAACACATGTCTAAATATCATAAAGGTATAGTTTCTTTGGAAACTTGGAAACATAAACAAAAATTTCATAAGATTTATGCATCATCTCCCACTTATTTACTCATAAATATCACCCTTATTATATATATCACACATAATACCAATTATCATAACTTGAGGAAATGAATCATAATAAATGACGATCTCAGATGCTCAGTAAGGGTAAATAAGGAAAATACATAAACATAACATGAGAATAAGGGTATGAGAACATGATAATAAAATATGAAAACCATAAAATATATATCAATAATCAAAATCATGAGTCATGGTATAATGATTGGTAGTTATTAAGACACAAATCATAAGGAAATCAAAGAACATGACCCATGAGTGATTAAAATTGGAATAAAACATAGAATTGTGGAATCCACATAAGAATATAAATTAATTTATATAGTAGTAAAGAATCATTATCAAGGATATCATATTACTATGGGTTCACTCCCAAAACCATTGTAGTAGTAAAGTTCCACTCCCAAGACTATCATAGTGGATAAATTTTCTTACTGAATTGGGTTCACTCCCCATTTCCTATTTATCTTATGAGATGTCAATATTATCTCAATTCATTATAGGGAGATATAGGTCCCACCCATCACATAATGAAAATAATATATAGGTGTTCCATAAGATCATAAAACATTCATCATATTAGAACCCATGAAAAGAAATGTGATTCATAAAAAATTCATCAGATCTGAACCCATAAAAATAAATAGGTTTTAAAAAAATTTCATCATAGAATAACCCGTGGAAAAGAAATTGGATTTATAAATTTTTTAATAATAAATATAAACCATATAGAGAAAGAATAAATATTTTATCATTGGATAATATCCCTAGTAAAGCATAAGTTACATCAAAGGATGTCATGCTAGATGGAAAATTATTTTGAAAGATCACGTAGAATAATTCTTGAGGAATTATACTTTTAAAAACACTTTTAAAAACATAAAACATTTTCAAAAATCATTATTTTAGTAAATAACCTTATAAACTTATAAAGAAAGATTTAAAGATCATTTAAAACATTTATTAAGGAAAATTTATTTTTCACTTTGAAACATATATTTTTTAAACATAACACATTTTAAAAATAATTTTCTTTGATAATATACTA
Source organism: Viscum album (assembly GCA_963277665.1). Classification (NCBI taxonomy): domain Eukaryota; kingdom Viridiplantae; phylum Streptophyta; class Magnoliopsida; order Santalales; family Viscaceae; genus Viscum; species Viscum album. Next base: position 2,131,939,269 of record OY728126.1, on the reverse strand, counting down.
TGCAACTTATAAAGAAATCATTAAAACATTAGTTGGTCATGACGACGGGAAATTTCATTCATTTCATACACATTAAAAAAAGATTCCTTTCACATTTTTGGTAAAATAAAAATAGGTCTTATATGGAAAAAGACCTGAAGACTCCTTTAAAAATAATTTTTAAATACTCAAACATGGTTAAAATTTTCTTTAATAAATCCTTTATAGAATATTAAAACATTTTTAGAAAACACAGATATGGAATAAAATAGGTTTTTGACTAAATAGAGGAATATAATTTTTCTTAAAAACATACTTTTGAACTATTGAGTGCAAAAAGAGAGTTGAATGAAAGTAGCCAAATTATTTTCATGAAATAACCATAGGAGAATAAAATTCATGGGTTTCTTTAGATATAGTCAAAATATTTCATCATCAGAAACATAAATATAAACAATCATGATAAAATATGATATTGTATCGTAAAACCCATACCACTTTGATAGCATTGAATTGTAAGATACATAAAATAATAACCTTAAATTAACTTAAAATATCATAAAAATAAATAAATTCATGATATTATGTGTCAAAAGGGATGTATATACACCTTATAAAATAAGATCGGTGCATAACAGAATATATGTACCAAAGAAGAAAAATTGAGATAAAAATCCCTTACCGGTTTGGTAAAATTTGAACCGTGAACCCCATAAAAGAGAGATACTCATTTGGATATGTAAATATAAATAATTTTTAGGTGAATCATAAAAAAATAAATTCATGGGAATTATATACACTTCATAAAATAAAAAACACGGTGAATTTGGAATGTGTCTCACATAAAATAAAAGTGGGATAAAAATCCATCACTTTATGTCTCGACTTCCTTCATACGCGTTCTAAAATCCTATATAATAAATATAGGTTTATTATAAAAATATTATATAAAGATAAATAAATATATCATACCACATATAGTTTACTTATGACCTTTTATTACCTATTTATTAACAATTCCTTGTTAAAATCATGTTTCATGTAATAACTATTTTGTTTTTCATGTATGTTTTGATTTGGTATTTTTGATCCTTTTAAATTAATCAAGGTTAAATAATATCCATAATTTTAACCATTATATAAATATAATATATATTCATTATATAATTATTTATAGTAATCCATTAAATTTAGATATAGGAAATGAAATACATCGTTTATGGAGACAGTAGGTTGTATGTACGCATGAACGTCGTTTCCATTTTTTAATAGACAAAATAAAATAAAGGTAAAAAATAATTAAAATTTATATAATAATTAATATGTCATATCTATAACATATATTTTTTAAATATATCCTTATTACCTTCCATGAAAATCCTTAGTGAAAAACGAATCACATCGCTTCACAATACAGTAGTCCGCTGTGCACACGAGAAACATTATCGTATCCCCCATGAAATGGAAAGTAAGAAGTTACATGTGATATGATAATTAAATAAGTATAATTATGTCAAAAATATAATATATATTCATTTAATATATCCCTATTACCATTCAAGTAAAACATAAATGAAAAACACATCACATCGATTCGCAAGGTGACAGTCCACAGTACACATGAGCGATGTTATTATTTTCCAATAGGTAAAAAGGTAAGAAGTTAGGTGTGATATTATAATTAAAAAGTATAATAATATCATAAATATATTATATAAATATTAAATACATCATTATATCTACCTGTGATATGTGGTGATAAAAAACAAATAACATAAGTTCGTGAGGCGATAGTCTACTGTACACATGACCGACAATTTCATTTCCCATTTGATGGAAGAGGAGATGGATATAGGTTATGAAATTAACATAATAAAATATAATTATATTTTAAATACATATTTTATTATATAAATATATTTTAATAATATTTTATGAATTTAGAGGAAGAAATTAAATGAAAATGAAAGTTCAAGGACTATACATCTTCATCGAAGAAGCTCTTTAATTTTACACATAAAGCCTTATTAAGAGGGATTGATAATAAAAATAAGGACTATATGATGTGGGTAGGGAAGTAAGTAATAGTTTTGGGTTTTTATTAATCGAACCAAAGTTTTTTTAATATAAATAGAAAAGGATAGGGTGTGGATTTCTATATGTAGGGAGAGGATGTACATGGAATTTTTAAAAAGAATAATGTTTACCCAGGTTTTTCACATGCAAAAAGGACAAAAATGGGTATTTATAGAACCTTAGTGTTGATAAGGCCTAAATATTTATATCAAATGAATTTTTAAATATTTTATATTTCATTTACCCCTTATCTTTTTAGTTTAACCCCAGGTAAACCTATTTTAACCATAACCACGATAATTAATATATACTATTTTTACTATTCATTTTGAAAAAAATTAAGTTGAAATTATTATACAATATAAATTATTATTATTAAAAATATTGAATAAAATTTTCAAAATTCCATTCATATATGTGGAATAATTTAATTTAAAATTAAACCTGTAAATGGGATGAAAAAACAGGTTTCTAAAGGGAAAATTTCAAAAGTTTATATATAATAATTCAATATGAAATTGATTACAATGAAAAATATTGGATTAATTATATTATAATTTATATTATTTTACTTTTCAAACAATTTTAAAAAAATAATTGAATAAATTATTTAAACAAAAAGGCATTTTTCAATAAAAACCAGTATTTTTTACTATTTATAAAATAATTTATTATTTCAGAAAGATCCAAATAATAAAACCTAATATATTTTTGATATTTTGATTCCAAAATTAATTTAATTTTTTCAAATAAATTTTTTAAAAGTGTACAAGAAATAATTTTATTATATGTTCACATGAATGTAATATAAATATTTGTTTGAGAAAAAGGTATTTTCAAAGCCTATAATGACTTTAACAAAAATTGAGTACTTTATTATTAATATGTCTTATTCATATATAACCATTATAATTAATTTTAAAAATGTGATTATTCCTATTCATACCATGAAGTTTAACTTTTAGGTTATAAATATCATATTAAATAATAATAATTTAATAATATGTCGTGTTTCGTTAAAACTCAGTTTTGAGTGTAACACAAGCTATCGATGAAAGTAAATTTATTCAAAAAATTATTTCATAAAAACATGGGGGGTTACATTCTACCCCATTAAAATGAATTCCTCCCTCAAAATTCATCACTATAATACAAACAAATGAGTACACTTCTGCCTCATCATATCCTCTGGTTCCCACATAGCTTCCTCAAGTTGGTGGGTTTTCCACAAAACTTTGACCATGTGAGTGGTCTTGTTTTATAAAAATTTCTCTATAGATTCCAAAATCTCCACCGGTTGTTCCTCATAATAAATATAATTCTCTAGTGGTACAACCCATGAGTTCAGTATATGTGATGGATCAGGTGTATACTTTCTCAAGAGAGATACATGGAACACATTGTGAACATGAGATAGGTTCAGTGAGAGTGCTAAACAATAAGATACCATCACGATATGAAAAATAATTTCAAAGGGGTTGATATACCTCGGTATTAGTTTTACCTTATTTCTTCTAGGAATAAATTATTAGAAACACCTTATCACGTACTTCAAATTCTATACCATGTTAATGATTACCAACATAACTTTTCTATCAACTATGTGCCTCCCTTATGTGCTATTGAAACCTTCTCTTCCATTTCTTCAGGTATCTCAGGTGCTGATAGATTTATTTCTCTATATTTATTCTAGTATGTTTGGTATCTACATTTACTTCCATATATGTATTCATAAAAAGCTATTTGAATACTTTGAGTGAAATCTATTATTGTATGAACTAGAGGAATGTATTGATCCCAAATACATTTGAAATCCATAGAACAAGATTATATCATATAATATAAGGTTTGAATTTTTCTCTCGGATATACCATCTATCTATGGGTGATACACAATTCTGAATCTCAACTATGTATCAATATTTTACCGAATTCTTCACCAAAATTTCAAGGTTAACCTCAGATCCCAATCAGACATAATGGAAAGTGGTACTCCATGAAACATTACTACTTCCATAATGTATATCCTAGAAATATGGTCTAGAGATTAATATTCTATATTAGTGATTATTTTTTATGAATTCGAAAGGTGATCAACTACAACCCATATAGAATTTTTCCCTTTAGATGTTTTGGGGAGTCTAATGAAAAAATACATAGTGACATTTTCCCATTTCTATTCTAGTATAGATAATAGTTGGAACATCCCCTTAAATATTTGTCTCACATCCTTAACTTTTTGACATACCAAACACCAAGATACATACTTATAAATATATCCCTTTATGTTGTCCCACTATATGTACTCTTTTACATAGGCTAGTGGTATGTGATATACAATTTTCATCCTTTGGTTGTGGGTTCAAGCCTCATGGACCTACTGGACGAAGTAGGTTGTCTCCTAGATTTTGATTTATACTTTTTACAAAAATATATTAATATTGTTCCGAAAACATTCCAAAATTGTAGTATACCATAATTAACATAACATCAAAGATAAGATAAACCCAAAAGGTTAAAAATAATTTAAATCATATTCCCACAAAATATAAAGGCATTCCTCTTCAAAATATTTTTCCACTAAAACATATATAGAACTAAAGGGTTTTATTTCCATAAATTTCTCCCAAAATAACCTTAATATTGATAAACAACCATTATATAAAATATCAAAATGGGTGTCTAAGACTTTTAACTTATGATCAAACTTAAACTCATAAACCCATGACAGTATCAATAAATTTTGAGTTAATATTACATAGAGAGATATATAATTCCAAAATTAACACAAAACTTATATGTTTCATGATTATTATAACCAAAATTCCATTGGTAAAATACCTTTACAACATAATTATTGAATCTAAATACATAAATACTTCAACCCTTTATTCCTTAAAAAAGGTCTTATCTAATACAAAATCATTTGTATTAGAATATTGGATTCATCCTTACACTAATAAAATATAAAATGTCATTTCATTATTCTATAATCTATGTAGAGAGAGATAGTAAATTATTAAAATAACATCAAATTTCATTAAAGGATGAAGAATAAAATTTTCATATGTTTTATTCATACAATATAAAACATGAAATTCCAAATTCATGATTGAAAGATAAGTTTCCCCCAATTATCATGATTCAATTAATCAATTTTAATTGCAAAATATTTCCATTTATCCTTTTTTTCATAGTTTTGTGTGTCTTATTATCTTGATTAGCCCTTGTATAGGGGTATTAATCCACATAATGCCCCAAATCCTTACACTTGAAGCACTAGAGTGTGGGTGGTGTATTTTTTGGATCTTTCTCTCTATTTTTTGGATCTTGAATATACAGATTATACACAAGAGGGGGGGTGAATTGTGTCTTTCATATTTTTCGTTAACTCTTTGATTGAACGAGTTCTGTCCTCTATGCTTTATCAGATTTAATCATGCAGTGGAATAAGTAAAAGCCGGGACACATAGATGTATAGTGGTTCGAGGAACATAAGGCCCCTAGTCCACTCCACCAATGCTCTACTCCACAGGCTTGGTGATTTTCACTATCTAGTCCTAGTCTCAACAGACCACTTCAAAACTGAGTACAGGTAGTTGACACCTTTACAATCTAAGGAAAAAAAGTCTTCTAGTTCAAACAAGAACCTACTCATCTTAGTACGAAAATCTGGTTACCCAAGATAAAAATAATTAAAAAAAACTTTTCCAGTTGATATTTACAATTGCAACAGAATGCAATTGACAGCAGATGGATTGTTGCCTCTAGAAATATCAATTTTCAAGTCGAAGCAATTCTGAGTCGATCCGGTTGCATTAAATATAGATATATAATTCACAACTTCAGCAGTAGTAGATCCAAAGTAGATATTTGATGTAGAACATGTGAATCTTATATCGAGTTCTTTCTTCTTAAATAAACATAGCTTTGATGCTCCTTTTGAATCAGCAGAACTGAGTGCTTTTTCCAGTCTCTGTTTTCCACCTTTTTGAATAATTGATTGATCACCACACTCATGTGCCTAGTGTTTTAGAGAAGACATATATAATAAATCTGAGCATATCCCCTGCACATTTAGATCCATAAAAGTCACCTTTTGATTTGTGATATTCAAAAATTTGAATTTATAGAGTAGTCGTAACTTCCCTGAAGTCTCGGCATAAAAAGCTCCTTTTAATTCGATCTTTAATCCATTGATAAAACAGCATTGAATTGGTCAATGTCGTATTTTAAAATCAACTTTAAATCCGGCTTGAAATCCTCCTAACAATCTGCTTGCTGACTGTTGCATAAAAATATCATCTTTCAAACTTTCCGACACCAAACGTAAGGTTGATGACGTGGCCTCCAAACGTAGGATTGACAACGTAAGGTTAAACATAAACGTAGGGTTCATGTTACTTTATTCAAATGTAAGGTTGATCATAAACGTAGGGTTAATCATCCATACTTTTTCTTTAACTTTCAAATGTACGGTAAAAGATCCATACTTTTACTTGATCCATACTTTTCCAAGAACGTATGGTTGTTTACAAAATTAAGGTTGATGAACCATACTTTTGAGAAACAAACATAACATTTAATATTTACGCACGGTTATCCTTCCATACTTTTCTGATAACCCAAACGTAAGGTTCCTTCCTAATGTAAGGTTCTTCTTCCATACTTTGCTAATAATGTATGGTTGCTTAACCATAATTTTCTCTTATCTCAAAAAGTATACACGCTTTTCACCCTTACACTACGTTTATCCATGTAGGGTATGAATAGTGATTCCAGGACACGCTAAAGCAGATTCTGACTAAGTAGCACATGAAGAGTGTTTCTAGAACACGCTAAATACGTATACTTTAACAACAAATTCCCGTAATTTCAAGAGTAAAATAAAATGATAAATTCCTGAAAAATACTAAATAAAATCATTAGAAAATAATTAAGTGTATTTGCGAGCATCAAAATTATAATAAAGAGACAGAGTATTATTTTCATAAATCTCCCCCTTTAAATAAAATTATTATGTATTGTTGAAAACAATACTTTGCTAAAAAATCTCCCCCTTTTTTATGATCACAAAACCCATAAAATAATAAGACTAATTAAATGAAATTAACTCTCAAAATTAGTTACATAAAGTTTTAGAATTTTGAGAGGATAAAACAATATTTAATTTTAACAAAATCATTTCAATAAATAAAAATTTCTCCCCTTCATGAAAATAAAATAATTTTTCTTTAAAAATAAAAGTAAAGAATAAAATAAAAGTTTCTTGTTTTATCCAAATTTGTCCCTCTGAATAAAAAGTAAAAGAAAATTTCCCTTTATAATAAACAACTATTAATAACTTAAAATAGTTTTATGTATAAGTATAAATATGTATAAATAAAAAACATTAAATATATAAAAAATTATTTAAATAAGGTTTTTAAAATAAAATGTTGTGTTTATCCAATTTCTCCCCCTTTTTTTGATATAAAAAAGAATGATAAATCATGGATTTTAACACATTGAATGTTGCACTGAACTGTAGGTAAATACTATTATTAACTATTTATCAATAATTAAATATGGAGTACTGGAATATCAAAATAAAGACATTAAAACAAATAAAAAGAAAGAAATATATTTTCATTAAAAATAAAAAATAGATACAAGTATTATAAACACAGGAATCAAGGTTTTTTGCAGTGAACAGGTAGGGTTTATCTTCGCTGGGCTATATACTTGATTTCTACTAACTGTTCTCTCAAACTTTTCATTAGTCCATCACCAAGCTTAATAATAAGATCTCTAGCCTCTTGAGTCATATGAATATATTCAATGAGATTGACTCTGAAAAACTCATAAAGCCTTTCTTCTTTCTCCAAAAACAAAGACAGCTTCTCGGTGAGTTTTTCTAAGACAGAACGGATTCCTGGCTCACTGAATGTTAACTGATCAACTAAGAATTTCTGATTATCTAAGAGAACAGATAATGAAGCACTGTTTCACTGAAGATCTTACAACCTGTCATTCATATTGCTCATTGCAGCTGTGATAGCTTGAAATCTTCTGATTAAATCAGGTGAAGTGCCTGATCCACTAGCAGCACTATTTCAAATTGATGCAAATTGTATCTCCAGAAACAACATAAGAACTAAGAAATCTGACTTCATAACCATTTCAGATTTCAATTTTGTAACATCATTTAGCATATCCTCTTTAAAAATTTCAACTTCTTGTCTTGAAACTGTACTCTCCTTCAGCTTTTGAAATCTCAAATGTTCTAAGTCTAAGGCATTTCTCATAGTGACATTCTCAGATTCCAAATGAGACACCTTTTTGTACATTTCTTCAACTTATTTCTTCCTTGAATCAGTGGCACCCCGTGCTTGATTCGCATTTTAAGGCTCTGGATGATGCAGAAGTACCAAAGGTAATGAGTCAACATCAGATTGTTATTTATATTTGTCCTGAGTGGGTTGGTCCATAGATTTTTCCTTAGAGTCCTCAGACTCCTCCACAGAAAAATCCTCTTGAATTACCTCTGTTGGAGCATTAGGGAGATGTTCATCACAAACATCAACATCTTTGTCTTCCATTGGAATTTCAAGAACAATATTTTTTGGAGTTTCCTAAGGTCTGTCCACTTACTCACCAGGCTCTTCCTCTTTATCTTGTTCCTGTTGAAGTGTAACTTCAACATCAGCTACAATCTGTTCCTGAGTCTCCCTTTGAGCTTCTTCTTGAACTCCTGATCCCTCTACTGGTGCTGTCCTTTTACTAACATCTTCCATGGTCTTATCAATAGTATCTTCTCTTACAAAAGTATAAGAAAATAAAGCTTCTGTTTTTTCCAATGCAGGGGAAGTAATTTCCTCACTAACAGGTTTAGTTCTTCGAGATTGAATTCCCTCCCAACTTCTTTCTTACTCAGTATCATTCACTTCAAATCGGATCCTTCTTACTACATTTCTGACTCTTGATTTAGGTTGTCCCTCCTTGGACATATCAGGTTGAGGCTGAGCACTCTCTGAGTCATCCTCAGCTCCTACTGGCAAAAGTTTTCCTTTAATGGTGCTCCAAAAATATCCAATCTTCCATAAAATTTCCAGCATTAAACACATTACTGTGATGACAGTGTTCTCGGGCATCCACTAATCTCACCATGTCCTTCTTAAGTAACAGCTTGGAAATGAATCGACCAAAAGGATAAAAGTTCATTCGGGCATCACTCTGACAAAAATATCTTAGATATGTAACCATATACCTAGGAAAATTGAGTTTGACATCACTGAGAAAAAGATACATTATATACATATTGGGATATAATATTTTTTCCATCTCAGACATCCTCGGTGCAATCCCTGTTTGCACAAATTTGACCAAAATTTTCTAATCAGGCTCCAAATCCTTGATAAACATTTTATTTATAGTCATAGTACAAAAAATAAATGACATTATGTCCTTGTATTTATGCACAAAATCTCCAATATTTTTCAAATTGAAATGAAAAACTTCCTCATGAGGGCAGTTGAGAATCTGACCAATTTCTTCTGACGAGATTGAGAAATCCCTATCCTCTATCATAGACATCATACTATCCTCAATATCTTCTAGACTAAATTGTACATATTTTAAGAAGTATCTAAGTTCTTCCTCATATATAAATTCTATATTTTCACTGTTGAACGTCTGTTCAAGGTTCTGAAATGACAATGCTTGTTTCAACAGTATATTTTTCTGAAATAACCAGTCGAGATCGATTAACTTGCCCTGTAAGATTTTTATTCCTTTGGAGCGTTGTCTCTTGGCATTGTTTGTCTCAGATTCACTGGATCTTTTAGTTCTTACCATCTCTGTGAGAATCTCTGAAGGTTTGGAGGTTAGGGTTTCAGAGGTTCGAAGATTAGGGTTGACAAGCAGAGGTGCGGTTTGCGGGTTCGAAAATGTTTCGATAGAAATGAAACGGTTTAGAAGTCGAAAGGGTTTCTAACAACCTTGATTTCTGTGTTTTTAATAATCATTACATATATTTAAAAATAAATAAAATAGATTACGCAGGGAAATGAAACTTATTCTATTTGAAAAAAAAATATTAAAATTATTTTAAGCAGAATTAAAAAAAAATAACATTGTAAAATAAAATTTTATTTAAAATCAAATAAACCTAGCTCCCCCTTAAAAAAATAAAACCTTGAAGTGGGAAGTTGTTTAGTAAAAATATCCGCTAATTGAGTTTCTATATTTATAAATTCTAAAAATATATCCTTTTTAATAACACGATCTCTTAAAAAGTGATGCCTTATATCAATGTGCTTAGTTCTAGAATGACTAATAGGATTTTTTGAAATATTAATTGCACTTGTATTATCACATAAAATAGCTGTATTATTAAAATTAAATACAAATTCCATAAGAGTGTTTTTCATCCACAACACTTGTGCACAGTAACTACCAGCAGAAACATATTTTACCTCGACTGTTGACAGGGCAACTGAATGTTGTTTCTTACTAGACCGTGACAGTAAAGAATTTCCTAAAAAGTGACATGTTCCTGATGTACTTTTTCTATCTAATCTATAACTTCCAAAGTGAGCATCTAAATATGAAATCAAATTAAAATCAAAATTTTTAGGATAAATTAGATATTGAAAAATAGTTCCTTTTAAATATCTAAAAATTATTTTGACAGCAGTTAAATGTGATTCTTTGGGATTTGATTGAAATCTAGCATAAAGACATACTGAATATATTATATCTGGCCTGCTAGCAGTAAGATATAACAAACTACCAATCATAAATCTATATAACTTGTTGTCAAATGATTTCCTAGTTTCATCCAAATCAAGTTTTATATTAGTACACATAATATTTGTAAATGGCTTGCTGTTTTCAAGTCCAAATTTCTTAAATAAATCAGCAATGTATTTGCTTTGATTCAAAAAATTTCCAAATTTTTTTTGAAATATTTTGAGCCCCAAAAATAAATTTAATTCTCCCATCATTCTCATTTCAAATTATTCTTTAATTAATTTTGAAAATTCATGACAGAGAGTTTTATTAGTTGATCCAAAAATTACATCATCAACATAAATTTGAACCAATAAAACATTATTTTTCACGGTTTTATTAATGAGTGTTGGATCTTCCAATCCAACAGTAAAGTCATTTTTCAAAAAAAAAAGAACTTAATCTTTCATACCAAGATCTTGGTGCTTGTTTAAGGCCATAAAAATCTTTAGTAAGTTTAAAAACAGAATTAGGTTTTTGAGAGTTTTCAAAACTAGGAGGTTGCTCAACATAAACTTCCTCCATTAAATAACCCTTTAAAAAGGCAGACTTAACATCCATCTGAAATAATTTAAAGTTCATATGAGATGCAAAGGCTAATAGGATTCTAATGGCTTCTAGTCTAGCTACAGGTGCAAAGGTCTCATCATAATCTATACCTTCTTCTTGATTATATCCTTTAGCTACAAGTCAAGCTTTATTTCTAGTTATTATTCCTTGATCATCTTGCTTATTTCTAAAGACCCATTTGGTTCCTATTACTGGATAGTTCTATGGTCTTTCAACTAATTCCCAGACTTCATTTATTTTGAACTGGTTTAATTATTCATGTATTTCTATCATCTATCTTTCATCATCTAAAGCTTCTTCTATAGTCTTGGGTTCTAATTGAGATAGAAAGGTAGAAAATTATACAAGATTTTTCTTCTAGTTTTTATTTATGTATCTAAGTCACCTATTATAGTTTTTAAAGGGTGATTCATTAGGGTTCTATACTGTCTAGGAAATACATTTAAAGGTTCTTCAGTATCATGTTCCTCTGAATTGGAATGAATTTCTTTTATATCATTTTCAAAATCATTATTTAAGTTCTCAAGTCTCATGTCATCATTATATTCAGGTTCTTTCATTTGATATGTCCTTTTCTCAAAGGGATCAGATTCATCAAATTTCACATGAACTGATTCTTCAAAAATCCTTGACTTTTTATTATAGACTCTATAAGCTTTGGAGGTAGCAACATATCCTAAGAAAATACCTTCATATGATTTTGGATCAAACTTACCAAGATTATCATTGGTGTTCAAGATGTAGACCTTGCATCCGAAAACATTAAAGTAATTTACATCAGGTTTTCTGTTATTCCATAGTTCATAGGGTGTCTTTTTCAAAATAGGTCTAATTAAAACTATTTTAATTATATAGCAAGATGTATTTACAACTTCTGCCCAAAAATATATAGGTAGGCTATATTCATTTAACATAGTTCTAGCCATTTCTTGAATTGTTCTATTTCTTCTTTCTACAATCCCATTCTGTTGAGGTGTTCTTGGTGAAGAGAAGGTATGTTTAACACCTATGTTTGAGAAAAAATAATTAAATTCCTGATTCTCAAATTCTACACCATGATCACTTCTCAATGATATTATATTAAAACCTTTTTCATTTTGAACAGATTTTCAGAAACATTCAAATAAAGTAAAAGCTTAATTTTTAAATTTCAAAAAAAATCCAAGTAAATCTAGAATAATCATCAACTAATACATAAACATATAATTTACCAGCTAATCTTGCTACTCTGGAAGGTCCAAACAAATCCATATGGATAAGTTCTAGAGGTTTAGTTGTAGCAACTTTATTAACAGATTTGAATGATGATTTGTGTTGCTTTCCAAGTTGGCATGCATCACATAATTTGTCACTTTCAAATTTAAGACTAGGAAAATCCGAAACTAGATGTTTCTTAGATAATTTATGTAAAACATATAAATTGAAATGTCTAAGTCTCCTATTCCAGATCCAAGATTCACTTACTCTAGCAGTCAACCAGTTTACTTGTTGTTTACATAAGGAATTTAAATCCAAAGTATAGACATTATCAGTTCTTGGTGCCTTAAATTTAAACAGTTTATCTTTAGAAATAGTACACCAATTGTTAGTAAAATCAACCGTATATCCATTATCACAAAGTTGAGAGATACTTATTAGGTTGTGTTTTAACCCTTGTACATAAAGTAATTTGTTGATTGAGACTGTTTTTGGATCTCCAACAGTTCCAATGCCAATGATTTTTCCTATGGCATTGTCACCAAATGTGACAAGTCCTCCTTCCTTTTGAGTGAGTGAAGAAAAATTCAATGAGTTTCCACTCATATGTCTTGATTAGCCACTGTCCATGTACCATATATCTTTTCTACTTTGGTGGCCTACTACCTATAAAGACATTCAAACAAATTGCTTTGGTACCCATATTCTGTTGGGTCCAGGGGTGTTAACTAGAAATGATCTGGGTATCCATATTTTCTTTGTTCTTTTAAAATCAGCTGAATCATATAAGTCTTTTGAAACATAGGCTTTCTTAATACCACAAATTTGAGGTTGTCTTAAGAAACAATTTTTAGATATATGTCCCTTTGTCCCACAAAAGTTACAATTAAACCTTTTAGAGAAAGGAACAAAATAATTTTTATATAGCTTAGGTTTTTCTCCTTTACTAATAATTCCAAATCTCTCCTTTTTAATGAAATTTTTTCCAAGAATTTCATTTAATGAATTCTCTCCTTTTTCAAAAACCAATGCAGCATGTCAGTAAGATTCTACTTCATCCTGCAGTGTTTTTATTCTTGATTCCAAATTAATATAGTTAGTGTTAATAGAATTGTATTTATCAGTCAATTCCTTATGTTGTTTCAGCATTGTATCTCTTTCATCTGAAACATCTTTATGTATGTTCATTAGTGACTTATGTTTCTTAAATAGTGAGTCATATCATTCTTCAAGCATATTACAGTAGGCTGCAAGTTTGTCATTTGTGTAGTTTGATTCAGAATTTGATTCATTATTTGAGTCAGAGGAGTAATATGAGTGTACCTCATCGGTTTCTTCCATGAAACACATGTTTTATTTTAGATTGACTTCTACTTTCTATGAGCTTGATTCAAGAGAGCTACTGGAGTCTTCAGATACACTCCAAGTGGCTTTCATAGCTTTCTTATCTTTATGCTTATAGTAATTTCTTTTGATGAATTTCTTCTTCTTTGCATCTTTCAATTGTGGGCAATCTGGTCTGATATGTCCCATATTCTTACATTCATAGCATCTTACTTCCTTATCATATCTCTTAAAGGATTTTTTGAAGTCTCTTTTTTTGCTATAGAATTTTCTAAATTTTCTGGCAAGCTGAGCCAGTTCTTCATCTGAGTTTGATGAGTCAGAGCTCTCCGATTTAGCTTTGACTTCTCTGTTCTTCATCTTTCTGCTTTTGCTATGTGATGATGCTTTCAGGGAAGTATCTTCTCTTTTGATAGCACTTTATGTTCATTAGCTTCATCTTCCATCTCAGCTTCATACATCATTAATGTTCCAATCAGTTCTCTCATGGTTAAATCTTTGACAGGTGTTGACTATCTGATTACTGCAAAGATTCTATTCTATTTTGTAGGCAGTACTCTCAATACTTTTAAAGCTTGATTAGCTTGCTTAATGGGATATCCCAAGGCAGTTATGTTATTGAAAATCTCTGCCAATCTTCCATTCATTTGAGTAATACTCTCACCTTCAACCATTCTGAATGTATCAAATTTAAGCTTAGCAGTTGCATATCTCATTTCCCTGATATTGTTAGTTCCTTCATAAGCAATAGTAATAGTTTTCCACATTTCATATGTTGTTGGGCATTAAGATACTCTATTAAACTCATTAGGTCCTAGACCACATATAATTGCATTCATTTCCTTCAAATTCATATCATATTCTACTTCAGTAGTTGCACTTCATGTTTTATGTTTTTTTGGTATTTCATATGGAGTTAGAATCTTAGAATAGACTTTGTGTCCAAGATTTTTCAGATAGATAATCATTTGAGACTTCCAGTATCCATAGTTTTCTCCATTGAAGTACGATGCTCTAACCATAGACATTCCCTCTCTTGTATCAGTCATGATGCTCTGTTGTATAATCTTTAAATGCTTCTAGTTTGCTATGGCTCTATCAGAAGCTCCACCTCTGATACCAATTGTTGGATCTTGAATATACAGATTATAAACAAGAGGGGGGTGAATTGTGTCTTTTATATTTTTTGTTAAATCTTCGATTGAATGAGTTCTGTCCTCTATGATTTATCATATTTGATCATGCAACAGAATAATTAAAATCAGAGACACATAGATATATAGTGGTTCGGGGAACAGAAGGCCCCTAATCCACTCCACTAACGCTCTACTCCATGAGCTTGGTGATTTTCACTATCTGGTCCTCGTTTCAACAGACTGGTTCACAACTGAGTACAGGTAGTTGACACCTTTACAATCCAAGGCAAAACAAATCATTCTAGTTCAAACATGAACCTATTCAGCTTAGTACGAAAATCTGGTTACTCAAGATAAAAAGAATTAAAAAAAACTTTTCCAGTTGATCTTCACAATTGCAACAGATTGCAATTGCAGCAGATGGATCGTTGTCTCTAGAAATATTGATTTTCAAGTTGAAGCAGTTATGAGTCAATCCGGTTGCAGTAGATATAGAGATATAATTCAAAACTTCAGCAATATAAGATCCACAATAGATATTTGATATAGAATAAGTGAATCTTCTATCAAGTTCCTTCTTCTTAAATAAACAGAGCTTTGATGATCCTTTTGAATCAGTAAAACTGAGTGCTTTTTGCAGTCTCTATTTTCCACCTTTTTGAATAATCGATTGATTACCACACTCTTGTGCCTGGTGTTTCAGAGAAAACATATATAATAAATCTGAGCATATCCTCTGTACATTTATATACATAAAGGTTACCTTTTTATTTGTGATATTAAAAATTTTGAATTTACAAAGTAGTCGTAACATCCCTGAAGTCTCAGCATAAAAATCTCCTTTTAATTTGATCTTTAATTCATTGATAAAATGACTTTGAATCGGTCAAAGTCATATTTTAAAATCAAATTTAAATCCGGCTTGAAATCTTCCTAACAATCAACTTGCTGACCGTTTCATAAAAATATCGTCTTTCAAAAATTCTGGTGCCAAACAAAAGGTTGATGACGTGGCCTCCAAACATAGGATTGACAATGTAAGGTTGAACATAAATGTAGGTTTCATGTTACTTTCTTCAAATGAAAGGTTGATCATAAACGTAGGGTTGATCATCCATACTTTTTCTTCAACTTTCAAACGTACGGTAAAAGATCCATACTTTTACTTGATCCATAATTTTCCCAGAACATATGGTTGTTTACAAAAGTAATATTGATGAACCATACTTTTGAGAAACAAATGTAACATTTAATATTTACGTACGGTTCTCCTTCCATACTTTTCTGATAACCCAAACGTAAGGTTCTCCTTCCATACTTTGCTGATAACACATGGTTAATTAACCATAATTTTCTCTTATCTCAAAAAGTATACATTATTTTCATCCTTACACTACGTTTATCCATGTAGGGTATGAATAGTGATTCCATGACACGCTACAACAGATTCCGACTAAGTAGCGCAAGAACAGTGTTTCCAGAACACGCTAAATATGAATACTTTGACAATAAAATCCTTAATTTCAAGAGTAAAATAAAATGATAAATTCCTACAAAATACTAAAAAAATAATTAGAAAATAATTAAGGGTATTTGTGAGCATCAAAATTATCATAAATAGACAGAGTATTATTTTCAATAATCTCACCCTTTAAATAACATTATTATGTATTGTTGAAAACAATAATTTGCTCAACACTATTCACATCATTAGCTAATTTATTCCCATAACTTTAGAAATAAATTGCTTGATCACCTTCTTTAAAACACTTAAAACATTTAATGGTCCCCTTAAGACAATTTACTCTATATTTCTTTCCACTCTTTGAGCATAAAATAAATTTCAACTTCTTTTATCTATGGGTTTTAGAGTTTCCTTTAAATTCCAGACTTCCTTTCTTATCAAAAAAAGCGATTGATTGGTAACTCCAATTTCCATTTCTAACTTGATGGCACATCAGATGATTTATTTATAGTTATTGAAGTTCCTTATGTATAACTCCCTTTAGAGACTTGGTTTTAAGACACTAAAGAATTGATCAACCATATTTATAGGTTGGATGATAATAACATAAGTGCACCTCAAAATTCTTGTAAAATATTCCTTATAAGTGCCAACAAATTCATCATACCTCTATTTCATCTTAATGAATTCATTCTCCATTTTCATACAAATAATATGAAAAAAGTAATAATTGAAAAATAAGTTCTTTAACTATTCCCATTACATGGTTTTAATTTCATCTTTTTGAATAATATTTTTAACAAGAGTCCACAATTGATCTGCTTTACCTTCCAAATGATATACAAACAAAATTAAATTTTCATGCTATGGACACCAGAGAATAGAAAATATATATTTAATGGTATTAATGCATTGCTTGAAAACTAGTGGATCAATAGAACCACTAAATGAATGTGATAATTGAATCATGAATGGACCAACAAAATGTTTTTCCCTTCTTTTCTTGTTTGGAAGTTCCACATGATTCATATATTGATAAAGTTGTGTGAGAATATCAATTAGAATTTTCATTATAGTTACCATTAAATTTGGTTTTTGTAGAGTAAAATAAATTCATTATCCATCATAATTATCATTAACATGATTCCTTCAGGTTCTATGCATCGATTTAATCTAAAAATCATGGTTTGATCAATAATAATCATGGTGGAAGACCACATAATCATGAAAAATAACTTATAATATGTCTAAATCATGACACCTTCTTTTCAATCTATGAAACCTGAGGCATAACCTATCTCATTTAAGGTTATTATTAAAATCCTTCATGGTGGTTTGTAAAAACTTTTTGAATTTCCAAATCATATCCCCCAAGATTTCCAAACTAGCTATGAATCAAGGCCTGTTGTTGCGTACTAAGTGATGATAAAGTCTAACTCAAAGCAGCATTTTATAAGTTATTACCCCTAGGTACCTCTATACTAGAGATACACCCACTTGTAGTATCCATAGAGGGATTTAATTTCTTTGAAACCAATCACTCTATCCTTTACTAAAATTACATGATATTTTCTTATACTTGGACTCAACCTTAGACTTATCCTTAGACATATCCCTAGACATATCCTTAGACATATCCCTAGGAATCTCACTAATGTTTTCTCATCACATTTTACAAAGGGAAACTTATAATATTCTTTGATACCAACTATAACAACCTAAACTTTTCATACATATATATATTACATATTTTTAGATGAATATTCATTATATTACAAAAAACATACACCTGGGGGTCATAAAGGTATAGTGCCTTTGGAAACTTGTAAACATAAAAAACTGGTTCATAAGAGTTCTACACCATATCCAACTTAGTTCCTCAAAACTATCACCCTTATTATACATATCACATGTAATACCTATCATCACAACCTACGGAAAAGAAACATAAGAATGGGTGAGATCAGATGCTCAGTAAGGGTAAACAAGCGAAATATGTAAACATAACATGAGAAAGAGGGTATTATAACATGATCATAATATATGAAAACCAATCCTTTTATATCAAATGTAAAAATATTGAGTAATGGTATGAATATTGGAAGTTCATAAGACATGAATCATAAATAAATCAAAGAATATTGGCCATAAGAGCATAACATTGGAACATGACAATGAATTTTTTCATTCAAATAATCATATAAAGTCATTTATATAGTAGTAAAGGATCATTTATAAGGCTATAATAGTTGAATTGGTTCACTTAGAAAATAATAATAGTAGTCAAGGTTCACTCCCAAGAGTATCATAATAGATAAAGTCCCTTATTGAACTAGGTTCACACATCTTTCTAGTCCTATTTATCTCAAAATATATAAATTTTTACCTAATGAATTAGAGTGAGATATAGGTCCCACCCATGACATAATGAAAATAATATATAGGTGTGATATAAGATCATAGAACATTCATTATATCAGAACCCATGAAAAGAAATGGGCTTCACAAAATATCTATCATATCAGAACCCATGGAAAGAAATGGGATTCATAAACATTTCATCATGGAATAACCCATGGAAAAGAAATGGGAATCATACTTTTTTTAATAATAAATATAAACCATCAAGAGAAAGAATAAAGATGGTATCATTGGATCATATCCCCAGTAAAGAATGGGTTACATAAAAGGATGGAAAATTATATGGAAAATTATTTTGAAAGATCACTTGGAACTTTTCATAAGGAAAATATACTTTCTACTTTAAAAAATATTTTTAAATCATAAAAAATTTTCCAAATCCTTTTATTTTAAAATAAATTTGAAAAAATATAAATTAATCTTTAAAGATCATTTAAAACATTTCTTGAGAAAAATATTCTTTCCACTTTCAATTTTTTTAAAAATATAAAACATTTTAAAAATACTTTTCTTTGAGGATAACATTTGAAAATTATAAAAGAATATTTAAAATGTCACGACCCGCCCTCGGGGTCCGTGCCGTGACTACCCCAAGCCCGCCTTCCATAGGCCAGGGGCTGGCGACTAGCACCAAGGCGTAAATCCCAGTAAAAAGGGAAGGCATTGCCTTTGAAAAGTAAACAAACACCACAGAGTAAGAAAGCGGGAAGTAAACACTAAACAAAAGCAGAGTACAACTGAAAGTGCGGAAAAGTAAATGGGCCAGTATACAAACCCAAACTGAAAGTAAAGTACAACTCGAAAGGGAAAACAACAACTGAAAAGTAAAAGCCGCTACACCGAGCTGTCCACTGGAAATCCCACCTGAAGGGTGGGTACAGATAGCTCCTCTGCTCCACGGGTCCCGCCGTCCGCTCCGTGCACGTCCCGCCCAGTGGTCCACCTCCGGGTACCGTCCCGCTCTGCAAGCCTCAGCTAAGGTCAACGCTGTCCGTCGTCTGCAACCAACACAACGTAGTGCGGGCAAAGCCCGTGCAGGGGTGAGTATAAGCTACTCAGTAGGGACCCCGAGACCCCTGAAGGTCTCCCAAATCCACAAAGGATAAACCACGAAGAAAGGTACAATCACGAAGTAACAACCGACACTGCTTAGGTATATGCCCATACATATACCTAAGTCATCAATTTCAATACGCTCCAACCTCCGAGCCCAAGTACAACTCAGTCCACACAGGAAAGTAAACGTATTCCACACAGGAAAGCAAAACGTAATCCTCACAGGATTGCACAACACAATCCATACAGGAAAGCAAAACGTAATCCACACAGGATTGCACAACACAATCCACACAGTAAAGCAACAGGATTCAGCTCACACAGGTATACATCTTCAAAGGACGATAAAGACGATCTCTGATCCATCTAAGTCGTCAGACCCACGAAGGATCGATAGGTTACTAACTCCCGCAAAAGACCCACACAGGATCGGGCCCACATAGGACCTGTAGGCGCTGGTTCACACAGGACCGCTGAGCGCAAGGACCCACACAGGATCGGACCCACACAGGATCGGGCCCACACAGGACCTGTAGCACTGATCCATGTAGGATCGCTGAGTGCTGTAGTCGTCGTCATCGAATCCACACAGGATCTCTGTACTGTCGTCGTCGCAGTCACAGTAGCAGTAGTAGCAGTAGTAGCAGTCGCAGCCAGCACTAGGGTTCCCGCACACAGCAAGCTCGTTCGGAGGGTCCGCTCCACGAGCCGAGAGGCTGATACATCAACTGTCACAAAGTCCAGAGTTGATGTATCCAAAAGTTCCGTATCTCCAACAGGAACTCAACGCAACAGACGGCGCGTCGATCGGACGCCCGGTCTGAGAGTTATTGGCATTTTCGTCCCCGGGGCCCGGTTGGTTTTTAAGGAAAAAACAACCCGACCGTACTCCACCTGCGTCCAAACCTCGGGCGGAGTATGCCAAAATATCCGTCTCACTAAGAGGAACACAACACAGCTGACGGCACGTCAATCGGACGTCCGTAGCTCAAGATATGAGCGTTTCCGCTCCGAAGGCCCGGTTGGTCTCGTGAACGAACCAACCCGGCCGAACTCAAAGTAATCCGAAACCTTGAGTGCGATATACCGAAACGACCGTCTCGATCCAAGGATCGCGTTGCCACAGACGGTTCGTCGATCGGAGGTCCGTGGCTCAAGATATGGCCAAAAGACCAAAACTGATTCGAAACGGGGGGATCCGGGTCCGGGCCGACCCGGCCCGACCCCCCCTGGGGTCGGCCCGACCCGGGTCCGACCTGGCCCGGGCGGTGGCGCGGCGGCCTGGCGCCGCACGGAGGCAGCGCGGAGGGAATCAATCCCCCGCTGGATTGATGGGCGGCGCGGCTTTTTAGCCGCGCCTGCTTGCAAACCGCCCCCCCCCCCCCAACGTGGGGGGCTTGATTGGCAGGAAACGGGGGGCCTCCTGCCCCCCACAAGGAAACCGCCCCCCTTTTTAAGAGGGGGGTTTTGTGAGCTGGCCGGGGGATTAATTTCCCCAGGTTTATTACTATCCGGCCGGCCAGCTGGCCGGCCGGTTTTCTCCAACGGGACCGGAAAATCCGGTCCCCTCTTCGGCTTCCGACGCCGGCGGCCCGGCCGCCGGTCTTCTCATACCGCCGCGGCCCGGAACCGGCCGCGGTGTTCGTCGTCCGGCGCGGTGCGACGGCACCGCGCCCCTCCGCCGCACTTTCATTCCCTTCAACGCGGCGCGACGGCATTGCGTAAAATAAACATACAATTATCCGCGTGGTGCGACGGCACCACGCCACCTTGCTTCCACCCGCAAGATAAACAACATGAACGATGGAGGGGGTTCGGCCGTGTTCATGCGGTCCGGCCCCCCCTAACGTTAAATAATAACACAACATAAAATATTCAATTGCCTCACGTTAGACATGCTAGATCCACGATCAAGAATGAAATAATTAAACAATAAATCAACAACCCCTACCTCGGGTATAGGTTCGAAGATTTGACAACGTCCCGCGGAAGACAACATCGCGGAGATCGGGCGTCGCGGTCGTCGTTCGTCAAATCCAATGATGAAGAGGTGCGTCCGATGAAGTACGTCGTTGACGAATCTTCGTGTGCCGATGAAGGATGTCCGAGGAAGAAGTGGCGTTCCCTTTCGTTGACACGGTAGACGAAGAAGGGAGGAGCAGCGTTCTTCGTCAGAGCTTGAGCGTTCTTCGCCGGAACTTGAGCGTTCTTCATCAAATCTTGAAGAAGGAAGAAAAGCTCTCATCCTCTCCAAGATGGCTAAAGAGTTCCAACACAACAAAATAAAATAAGCTTAAGCTTATTTTATTACACAACCCTCCTCTTAGAATTTCAAAGGTTTGAAATTTAAATTAACCCTCTTCAATTAATTAAGCCAAGTTGTCAACATTAATTGAAATGGGTTAAAGGGGAGGTTTTGAGAGAATTTGATGAGTTGGGGTTCGTGTGGGCCCCACCACACTTAATCCTCCCAAGGGAGGTTAAGTGGATGTGGGTCCCACTCCCAACTCCCTTTGGTAGGATTTATCTAGTTAAAATAAAATTTGTTCTTCACAAATTTTATTTAACTTAAACTAAAAACCCAAAAACTAACTTTCAACCCGCAACAAACGCAACTTCTGAAAAGGTCTCTTTAAGTGAAAATCGGCGCTGCGAGTTCATCGGTGCCCTCGGATTTCAATTCCGAGCACCGGATCAAAAGTTAGGAATTCCCGCTCGTTCGTTCACTGAACGTACCCGAGCCAAACTTCGGAAATTGATTCCGGGCACTCCAGGCCTCGGAATCTGGTGCCGTCAGAAACCGCGTTCTTGTAAAATTCTAAAGAAAATTAAGAAAAAATTTCCCTTGAATTTTACGGGTCTTTACATTACTCCCACCTCAGGGATTTACGTCCCCGTAAAGATACATCAAAAACTAGGGAAACAAATGAGGGTACTGAGCACACATCTGAGCCTCCCGCTCCCATGTGCTCTCCTGGAGATTCCCGTGCTGCCATCTGATGCGCACAAGAGGAATCGATCGCCCACGCAGGACCCACTCCCGTCGATCCTCTATCTCCACCGGGACCTCCGTAAAAGTCTCCCCATCGTCAACGTCAAGCTCCCCATGATCAATGATGTGCGTCGGGTTGTGCACGTATCTCCTCAGCTGAGACACGTGGAAGACGTCGTGCACCCGGTGCAACTGAGGTGGTAGAGCCAGGCGATAAGCCACCTCGCCAACCCTGCTGAGGACCTGGAAGGGTCCGATGAAGCGCGGAGATAAATTGCCGCCTCGGCCAAATCTCCGAATACCACGTCGAGGTGAGATCCGCAAGAAGACGTGGTCTCCATCCTCGAACTCTAGTGGCCTCCGCCTCCTGTCAGCGTATGACTTTTGCCAGCTCTGTGCTGTCCTCATCCGCTCCTGGATGACCTGGACCTTCTCTGTCGTGGCCTGGACCATCTCCAGTCCCACCAGTGCTGACTCTCCAGGGTCTGTCCAGCACAAAGGTGATCTACAAGGTCGGTCGTACAACGCCTCGTACGGTGCCATCCCGATGGTGGAGTGGTATCTGTTGTTGTACGCGAACTCCACCAAGGGTAGGTGTTTCTCCCAGCTACGACCAAAGTCGAGGACACATGCGCGGAGCATGTCCTCGAGAGTCTGAATGGTCCTCTCCGTCTGACCATCCGTCTGAGGGTGAAAGGCTGTACTCAGACGTAGCTGCGTCCCGAACGCCTCCTGTAACCGCTTCCAAAGCCGGGAAGTAAAGCGAGCATCTCGATCGGAGATGATAGATGATGGCACACCGTGGAGCCGCACAATCTCCTGAACGTAGAGACGTCCCAAGCTCTCCACTGAGCCCTGCTCTCTGATGGGTAAGAAGTGTGCCGACTTAGTGAGTCGGTCAACAATCACCCAGATGGAGTCGTGACCTCTGGAAGTACGTGGAAGTCCAGTCACGAAGTCCATAGATATGCCTTCCCACTTCCACTCCGGAACCTCTAAGGGCTGTACCAAGCCTGCTGGTACCTGATGCTCTGCCTTCACCTGCTGGCAGGTGAGGCATCGAGAAACGAACTCTGCTACTGCCTTCTTCATGCCCGGCCACCAGTGATGTCGCCTGAGGTCCTGGTACATCTTCGCCACTCCAGGATGTACCGCCAAAGGAGAAGTGTGAAACTCTCTCAGTACTTCCTCTCGCAAAGCGACTGGTACCATGGTATGTTCTCTGAAAAGGATGTCGTGCTCTGCTCCAAGGGAGAAACCATCAGGTGTTTGTCCCGAGGATATCTGTGCACGCCGTGTCTCACAGTCAGCATCCCCACGTTGTGCCTCCCTGACTCGTTGCAGTAGTGGAGGAGTGACTGTGAGAGACTGAAGGAAGGCTGCTCCATCTCTATCCACGAAGGATATCTTCAAAGAGGATAGCTGCTCTGTCGCCTCCTCAAGTAGCTGAATGCCCGTCCTCCTGCTAAGGGCATCGGCTACTACGTTCCCCTTCCCAGGAGTATAGACTATCTCAAAGTCATAGTCCTGGAGGAACTCGAGCCATCGCCGCTGTCTCAGGTTCAGGTCCTTCTGAGAGAAGATATACCTGAGACTCTGATGATCAGAAAAGACTGTAAAGCGCTCTCCCATCAGATAGTGTCGCCATGTCTTCAGAGCGAAGACCACTGCTGCTAACTCCAGGTCATGGGTAGCGTAGTTCTGCTCATGCGGCCTCAACTGACGTGATCCATAGGCGATCACTGCCCGCTCCTGCATCAGAACACATCCGAGTCCGGTCCCTGATGCATCGCAGTAGACTACGTACCCTACTCCCTCCTCAGGAAACCTCAAGATAGGTGCGCAGGTCAATCTCAGTCTCAGCTCCAGGAAGCTCTGCTGACATCTGTCTGACCATACGAAGGGTTTCCCCTTCTTCGTCAAAGCTGTGAGTGATGTCGCAACTCTAGAGAAGTCTGGCACGAATCTCCGATAGTATCCAGCTAGTCCCAAGAAACTCCGAACCTCAGTCACGCTCCTGGGTGGCTCCCATGCTAACACAGCCTCAATTTTCGCAGGATCCACTGCAACTCCCGCCTCAGAGATAACGTGTCCCAAGAAGTGGACCTCACGTATCCAGAACTGGCACTTCGAGAGTTTACCATAAAGCTGGTGCTCTCGGAGTGTGTCTAGTACAACTCGCAAGTGATAGGCGTGCTCCTCCTCTGTCGTAGAGTAAATCAGAATGTCGTCGATGAAGACCACAACAAACCGATCGAGGTATGGCTGAAATATCCTGTTCATGAGAGCCATGAACACTGCTGGAGCATTGGTTACACCGAAAGGCATAACCAAGAACTCATAGTGGCCATACCGACATCTGAAGGCCGTCTTCTGCACATCCTCGTCTCTGACTCTGAGCTGATGATAGCCTGACCTGAGGTCTATCTTCGAGAACCACCGTGCTCCCTTGAGCTGATCGAAGAGGTCGTCAATCCTCGGTAGCGGATACTTGTTCCTCACTGTCACCTGGTTCAGGCGACGATAGTCAACACAAAGTCGCAAGCTCCCGTTCGCCTTCTTGGCGAACAAAATCGGGGAAGCCCAGGGTGAAACACTGGGTCGGATGAACCCCTTGCCCTGCAAGTCCTCCAACTGTACCCGCAGCTCTCGAAGCTCGGCTAGGGCCATCCGATATGCTGGAGTAGATATCGGAGCTGTCCTGGGGTACAGGTCAATATAAAAGTCTACCTCTCTGCGAGGAGGTAGCCCTGGAACGTCTTCGTGAAAAACGTCCGCAAACTGATCCACCACTGCAGGAAAACCAGGACTCCACACGTCAACTGTTCCAAGGATAAGGCTAGCCAACTGATGAGTGATGGGCTGTCCTCTCCTCTGTGGAAGTCCATCCAGTGCTGCTAAGGCTCCCTTATCGCCGGTGAAGGTGAACCTGCTCCCGTCGGTGCGTACACATCGCACCTTGCGCCTAAAACAGTCAATCTGTGCATGGACCGTAGACAGACAATCCATGCCCAAGATGACGTCGTAAGGCCTCGACGCTGCTACAAGAAGATCCCAGCCGAAGCTCTCGCCTCCTAGAGTAAGCTCACACTGCCGGCACCAGTGCGTAATCGTCGAGTCTGCTCCCGTAGGAGTCTCTAGCCGTAAGGATCGAGCCAACGGCTCTGTCGGAATCTCCGAGCTCCGAACAAGGGCAGAGGCTATGAAAGAATGACTCGCTCCTGTGTCTATAAGAACTGCAGAAAGGGTGGAATAGACACAGATAGTACCTCGAATCATCTCGGGTGCGCCGTGGTCGTAGGCCTCTGCTGCCTGGAGCTGTGCCTGTCTCTGCCCGCCAGCTCCCTATGGTCGGGGTGGACCTCCTGGTGGTGGTGGTGGCAGAGCCTCAAAGCGTCGCCCACCACCGGCTGCTCGTCCAGCTCCTCTGCCTCGTCCGCCTCCTCCCTGCGGACTGCCACGGTCGACCCTCTGCCTCTGCCTCAGTGGTCCATCAACCGACTGCTGCTCCTCGGCACGGCGGGTCGGGCAGTCACGAGCCATGTGGCCCTGCCCGCCGCACGAGTAGCACTGTCTGCCTCTCGAATGACTGGCTCCTCGCTGTGTGCCCCGCACTACTGAGCCAGTGCCCTGAGATCATCTGCCCGAAGGTCTGGTCTACCTGGACCCCTGAGTCATCCGCCGACTGCCTGCTGCAGATGACTCTGCCACATGCCGCCCTGCGGTGGGTCTCTGTGCTGGTGTAGACTCAGCAAGGAAGCTCTCGATCAGAAGGGCCCGCTCCAGTACTCCTGTCTGAGTCGTTATGCTGAGGGAGATCAGCGATGCCCTGATCTCGTGTCTCAAACCCTGCTCGAAGGTCTGGGCCCGGAAGAATGGGTCCCGTACCATGTCGGTCGAGTAGCGCGAGAGATCGGTAAATCTCGCTGAGTACTGAGCGACCGTCATGCTTCCTTGCCGCAGCTGTAGAAGCTCCTGGATACGCACCGCACGAAGGGTGGCTGGGACGAACTCCGAGCGGAAGAGGCTCTCAAAGTCCGTCCAAAGTAGAGATGCCTCATCGTGCACCTGGAGCATCAAGCTCCACCATCGTCCAGCTGCTGCGTGTAGTAGGCTCGCAGCGAGGATCACCATGAGGTCTGCTGGTGTCCTCACTAGCCTAAACACTCGAACTACTGCCTCCATCCAGTCCTCTGCTGCCTGGGGATCCGTCTCCCCGCAAAACCTGGGCGGTCGCTGGCGCTGAAACTCATGCAGTGCGCTGAGGCGACGTGCATCGTCAGCGGATGCTGCTGGAAGCATCGGGGGCTCGGCGGGTAGAGCTACCGCCGGTGCCACTGCTGACAAAGGGCCCTGCACCGAGGCCTCGTCGCTCGGTGGGCTGTCGTCACGCTCCACTCTCGGAACCCTAGCTGGCTGCCATCGTGGGGCCATCCTGAAAAGGAAACAGGTGCGCCACGGTCAGAACAGTATACCTGGTGAGCTGATATAAGTAATCACAAAGAAAACTTTGAAACACACACGCAATCAATGTTTTCGTGCATTAATTCGGAAATCAGAAGTCAGGGTCCTGGTGTACGGATACGTCGTCCGCCGCACCAACACTGGACTCCCGGGACTGATAACCACACTCAATACGCTAAACATTATTGCTTCACATAGAATAGATCAGAGTTTGCGGTATAACCGAACTCCTCTGATACCAATTTGTCACGACCCACCCTCGGGGTCCGTGCCGTGACTACCCCAAGCCCGCCTTCCATAGGCCAGGGGCTGGCGACTAGCACCAAGGCGTAAATCCCGGTAAAAAGGGAAGACATTTCCTTTGAAAAGTAAACAAACACCACAGAGTAAGCAAGCGGGAAGTAAACACTAAACAAAAGCAGAGTACAACTGAAAGTGCGGAAAAGTAAATGGGCCAGTATACAAACCCAAACTGAAAGTAAGTACAACTCGAAAGGGAAAACAGCAACTGAAAAGTAAAAGCCGCTACACCGAGCTGTCCACTGGAAATCCCACCTGAAGGTTGGGTACAGATAGCTCCTCTGCTCCACGGGTCCCGCCGTCCGCTCCGTGCACATCCCGCCCAGTGGTCCACCTCCGGGTACCGTCCCGCTCTGCAAGCCTCAGCTAAGGTCAACGCTGTCCGTCGTCTGCAACCAACACAACGTAGTGCGGGCAAAGCCCGTGCAGGGGTGAGTATAAGCTACTCAGTAGGGACCCCGAGACCCCTGAAGGTCTCCCAAATCCAAAAAGGATAAACCACGAAGAAAGGTACAATCACGAAGTAACAACCGACACTGCTTAGGTATATGCCCATACATATACCTAAGTCATCAATTTCAATACGCTCCAACCTCCGAGCCCAAGTACAACTCAGTCCACACAGGAAAGTAAACGTATTCCACACAGGAAAGCAAAACGTAATCCACACAGGATTGCACAACACAATCCACACAGGAAAGAAAAACGTAATCCACACAGGATTGCACAACACAATCCACACAGGAAAGCAACAGGATTCAGCTCACACAGGTATACATCTTCAAAGGACGATAAAGATGATCTCTGATCCATCTAAGTCGTCGGACCCACGAAGGATCGATAGGTAACTAACCCCCGTAAAAGACCCACACAGGATCGGGCCCACACAGGACCTGTAGCACTGATCCACGTATGATCGCTGAGTGCTGTAGTCGTCGTCGTCGAATCCACACAGGATCTCTGTACTGTCGTCGTCGCAGTCACAGTAGCAGTAGTAGCAGTAGTAGCAGTCGCAGCCAGCACTAGGGTTCCCGCACACAACAAGCTCGTTCGGAGGGTCCGCTCCACGAGCTGAGAGGCTGATACATCAACTGTCACAAAGTACAGAGTTGATGTATCCAAAAGTTCCGTATCGTCAACAGGAACTCAACGCAACAGACGGCGCGTCGATCGGACGCCCGGTTTGAGAGTTATTGGCATTTTCATCCCCGGGGCCCGGTTGGTTTTTAAGGAAAAACCAACCCGACCATACTCCACATGCATCCAAACCTCAGGCGGAGTATGCCAAAAGATCCGTCTCACTAAGAGGAACACAACACAGCTGACGACACGTCAATCGGATGTCCGTAGCTCAAGATATGAGCGTTTCCGCTCCGAAGGCCCGGTTGGTCTCGTGAACGAACCAACCCGGACGAACTCAAAGTAATCCGAAACCTTGAGTGCGATATACCGAAACGACCGTCTCGATCCAAGGATCGCGTTGCCGCAGACGGTTCGTCGATCGGAGGTCCTTGGCTCAAGATATGGCCAAAAGACCGAAACTGATTCGAAACGGGGGGATCCGGGTCCGGGCCGACCCGGCCCGACCCCCCCCCCCTTGGGTCGACCCGAACCGGGTCGACCCGACCCGAGTCTGACCCGGCCCGGCCGGCGGCGTGGCGGCGCGGCGGCGCGGCGGCCTGGCACCGCACGGAGGCAGCGCGGGGGGAATCAATCCCCCGCTGGATTGATGGGCGGCGCGACTTTTTAGCCGCGCCTGCTTGCAAACCGCCCCCCCAACGTGGGGGGCTTGATTGGAAGGAAACGGGGGGCCTCCTGCCCCCCAAAAGGAAACCGCCCCCCTCATTAAGAGGGGGGTTTTGTGAGCTGGCCGGGGGATTAATTTCCCCCGGTTTATTACTATCCGGCCGGCCAGCTGGCCGGCCAGTTTTCTCCAACTGGATCGGAAAATCCGGTCCCCTCTTCGGCTTCCGACGCCGGCGGCCCGGCCACCGGTCTTCTCATACCTCCGCTGCCCGGAACCGGCCACGGTGTTCGTCGTCCGGCGCGGTGCGACGGCACCGCGCCCCTCCGCCGCACTTTGATTCCCTTCAACGCGGCGCGACGGCGTTGCGTAAAATAAACATACAATTATCCGCGTGGTGCGACGGCACCACGCCACCTTGCTTCCACCCGCAAGATAAACAACATGAACGATGGAGGGGGTTCGGCCGTTTTCATGCGGTCCAGCCCCCCCCTAACAAAACATATGTCCCAAAAAGGCAAATCGAGACAAAAATCTCTTACCACTTTGGTAAAATTTGAACTGTAAACAACATGAAAGAGATATTTTAAAATGGATATGTAAATCCCCATTATTTTAAGGATAAAAATCATAAATTAATTTCATGTTTAGTATATACACCACATAAAAGAAACATGTGGTGAATATGGCATGTGTCTTGCATAAAATAATGGTGAGATGGAAATCCCTTACCTTAAGTCATGAAATATTTCATACACATTCAAAACACATGTATAATAAATATAGGTTTATTATAAATCTATTTCATAACCATAATTCTATATATAATACCATATATTATTTACTTATGACCTTTTATTACTTATTAATTAACAATTCCTTATTAAAATTACATTTTGGGTAATAACATATTTGTTTTTCATTTATGTTTTTCTTTGGTATTTTTGATCATTTTACATTAATCATGTTTAAATAATCTCTACATTTTTAAATGTGATTTAAATATCATATATATTAATTATATATGTATTTATATTAATCTATGAAATTTATAGATATAAAATGAAATACATCGTTCATGGAGAAGGTATGTCATACATACACATAAACATTGTTTCCATTTATTAATGAATGAAAAAAGAAAGATTAATAATAATTCACATTTATAGTATAATTATTATTTCATATATATGACATATATTTATTAACTTTATCCTTATTACCTTCCATGGAAAGCATTAGTGAAAATTGAATCACATCACTTTACGAGGCGGTAGTCTGCCGTACACATGAGTGGTGTTATCATATCCCCCGCGAAATGGAAAGTAAGAAGGTATATGTAATATGATAATTAAATAAGTAATATTATGTTAAATATATAAAATATATCCATTTAATATATCTATATTACCATCCAAGTAAAATATAAATGAAAAAGACAACACATTGGTTCGTGAGGCAGTAGTATGCCATATACACGAGCGACATTATTATTTTCCAACGGGTTTTAAGGTAAAAATTTAGGTGTGATATTATAATTCTATAAGTATAATAATATCAAAAATATATTATATAAAAAATAAATCCATCATTATATCTATATTTTAGACGTGTTTATGTAAAACGAATAACATCGGTTTGCCAGGCAGTAGTCCGTTGTACACACGATCAACGGTTTAGTTTACCATTTTAAGGAATAGGGGATAAATATTGGTTATAAAATTAATATAATAACATATAAATATATGGGATATATTGATATTATTATATAATCATATATTAATATCTTTTTATGGAGTTATAGGAATAAATAAAATGAAAAGATAAGTTTAATGACTATACCTCTTCTTCATAGAGCCACATTAGGTTTACACCTAAAGCCTTATTAGGAGAAATTAATAATAAAAATAAGGATCATAGTATGTTGTTAGAAAATTAATTCATATATTTGGATATTTATTGGATGAACCAAAGGGTTTTGTAAGTGTGAAGAGGAGAGGAGATGGGTGACCTTTTATTAGTGAGGGTGAGGACACACATGTAATTTTTGAAAGGAATAAAGTATACCCATGTTTTTCACATGGAAAAAGGATTAAAATAGTACTATTATCAAACATTATATGTCATAATGTCTAAATATTTCCATAAAATGGGTTTATGAAAGTTTCTAGGTCATTTTACCCCTTATATTTTCAGTCTAACCCCCCGGTAAACACATTTTAACCTTAACCATGGTAATTAATTTTTACTATTTTTACTATTTATTTTTACCAGAAATTAACTTTATTAAGATAAATTATTTTTATTAAAAATATGTAATACATTTTTTCAAATTCCATTCATATAAGATTGATAATTTAATTTAAAATTAAACTTGCAGACACGAGCAAAAAGTTGTTTTCCAAAGAGAAAATTTTCAAAAGTTTAAAAAGATTCTAAATCAGAATTCAATATGAAATTGATTAAAATGAACTATATTAGATTGGTTATAATATAATTGAGATAATTTTATTTTTTAACCCATTTTAAAACAAAATTTAACCTTATAAATTCTTTAAACAAAAAAAATAATTTTTCAATAAAAACCAATATATTTCACTATTCATCAAAAAAATTAATCCTTTCGTAAAAATATAAAAAATAACTCTAATATAATTTTGACCTTTTTATTCAAAAAATTTATTTAATTTTTTTACATAAATAATTTTATAGTTTCAAAATTATTTTTATTATTTGTTCACAAAAATCAATAAAAGTATTTTTTGAGAAGGAAAGTATTTTCAAAGCATAAAAAATCTTTACCAAAAACATAGTAAATTATTATTAAAATTATAATTAATTTTAGAAATGTGGTTATTACTATTCATAACTAAAATTTTAACATCTAGGTTATAATTATTATATTAAATAAAAATATTTTAATAGTATGTCATGTTTCGTTAAAAATTGGTGTTGCGTGCAACACAAGCTATCAAAGATATTAAATTTATTTTAAAAAATAAAAACTCATGGTGTTAAAATAAATATCCCATGTATTTATATAACATAGTATCCATATAAATAATATACTAAAACTTTTTCATTCCCCACCAACCATTACCACATCACTAAGCACTCAGAATCTGAATCCTGGATAACTTTTAACCAGTCTATCAAGGTAGATGTGATCACTAAGGGGGAAATATCATTGACCCATATTACTAAAATTATTACACCAATAATTTATAAAAAAATATAATAAATATAAATTCCTCCTTATAAGGTCTCTCTCAATTCTCATGCATATTTCTACTAAGGGATTTTGTGGCAACATTATCCTTTCTGGAAACATATGCCATCTTAAAGTCAAAATTTGGTAGATAATTATCCCAAAAACTCTACCATAGATTTAATTACATTAGGAATAGGATATATAATAGGATATTGTGTTATTTTTAGATGCAAAACCTCCCATTAAAGTGATAATGGTTCCAACACTTCAAGCTATGGACAACAACCATCAACTCTAGGTCATGTGGCAGGTGGGGAAGTTGTTTTCAAGATAATCATGGTGTAGGATACATATAACAAGATCTATTTTATTTTTAAATGGTTTGATACCACTTAAATTAGTCAATGATCATATAAAAAATAGATAATAGGTCCTTTGGATTTTTTTGGGTGATCAAAATTTCTTGTTGGGGTCACCTTGGTTAGAGCATCAATGTTTTCCAAAATAAGCAATGTTTTCCCCATGGTTTGTGGGATTGTTTGAGATAATAAAGCATATAAAGAAAATGTAATATAAATTATACCTCCCACCATAATATAAATGTATTCATAATGTGTGTCATGTCTCTTAAATTTAGAGGCATGAGATAGGTCCTACACATGTGGTCGATAGTGAGGACATTGAGTTTGAATGAGATGCATCTTTTATGGAGTGACCAATATATATTATAGATCGGCATGAGAAAGTGATAATTGGGAAGATGGGAAAACTCTTTAATGTTCCATGGTAGTATGGTAATATCCAATAGGATACCTGGGAGTGTAAATATAATGTGTAGGCTCAATAGCCATAGTTTTTTGAACAAGAACTCTAGAGAATCTTCTTGAGGATGTGAAGTCCTTAGAGGGGGAGATTATGATGGCCTAAAAACTATAGGTACCTTTTTCCATAATTTTTTCATTATAAAAGTGATTTTGAGTTATTATTTTCTCAGGTGAAATATTAGGTAACTTCTATATGGGTTTATAGGATTTTAGAGGCTTTTAAAGGGGTTCATGATTTGAGAACAATTTGGGAAAACCCTGTGGTTATCCATAATAAATTGTGTTGAATGTTAGAGAGGGATACTAAATGATGCATGGTTGGTGTATGGTTAGATATAACCAAGATATATTCACTAATAAATCATGTAAATTGAAGAATGTGTAAAATGAACATTTGGAACCTGGTTTACAAAACCATGTGACCAAACCTTGTATATTATCTGAAGAGGCAGTGGGCCTGCATGGTTTGATAAAATGTAAAACCAAACCATACACTATAATTTTAGAAATATGAAAATTGTGGTTTTAAATTGAAAACTTGATGAAACCCTTCATTATTAAACCTAAACCAAGGGATATCAAACCTTAGGACTTAAGTGATTATTATTGATGAATCTAAATGGTTTTCCCCATGAGAATTAAATGTAATAATTTTTTATTTATCTGATCATCATATTTATTCTAGATATCCTTTCCTATTATTGGATGAGATCATAAATCTAGTCATTAATGGCCATATCTATGATTTTTAATGTGTTTTTATGAGGAATTATTATTTTATCGAGGGATAGGTGGGGGGATCAAGATATTTTTCTTCGTCCCCTGGTCAAATATAGATTCATTAGTAGTGGTGGTTATAATTGGGTAATCCTAATAAAATTCAATCCCTTATCATGTTATCCTTCTTGGATCTTAAGTCTTTAATCCTTGTGTGATGAATTGGGGATGATTCTAGAAATCATTGTTGTGCAGGCTGGATCTGGGTAACAATTATTATTGTTTGTAATTGATACTCTTAAGGTAAAAATTCCTTACCATATAGGGCCTTTGTATGAATATATATGTTATGATATAAATGTGGGCATGTGTGTGTCTTGTGAGACCCTTGATAAATATTTTATGCATCTGGGTGTGTGTCTAACCTAAGATACCTTTTCTTGATGTGATATGTGTGTGGGTGTGTGTAGATCGTGAAACCCTTTATTGATAAGACATGCTTGTGCCTTGATATATTATACCTTATATAAGGATGTGTTTATAGATGGTGGTAACTTTTCTTTAGATTTTAGGATGACTAAGATTATTTGGGTGGTTTTGTTGGATCCTTAGAGGATGGGAATGGATGATTTAATTGATATCCTTATGTGTATGGATTACATTATCATTTTTAAAAATTTTATAATTTTTTTTAATTATTTTTATAATCTCTTTTAGAGTTTTATGTAGTTTTTTAGTGTTTTTGATATTTTTATAGTTTTTAGTTAATTTATATACAAATATTAGTAATTTAAATTTTTTATTAGTTTATATTAATTTTTCATATTAATAACATGTATTATTTAACACTATATTATTAATAATAGTAGTTTCATTAATAATATTTTTTTTAGTTTATTATTTTAACATTTATATTAGTATTTTTAAAATTTCTTATATTGGAATTATATATTATTTTATTTTATTTTGAATATCAGTTGTTTTGATATTAGTTGTATTAATTTTATTAGTTTATTATTATTATTATATTAGTATTTAATCGCGGTATTATTATTATGTATATAGATAATATTTTTATCTAATTAATAATTATATTGTATTGATATACCTAATTATATATACATATATATAAAAATATTTATATATATATTTATATAACTTTATCTTTTAATTATATTAATTGTTATAAGTAGTATAATTTATGTATAAATTTCATTCTAGTATAATATAATTTTAATTTTATTATTATTGTTGTTTAAAATTTGGATAATTTTTGTTTTTAATTTTGAATTTTGAATTTCAAATTGGATTTGGTTTTTGGAATATAAATGAGGATAATCCACCCTTTATAATGATCCATCATCTGGTGAAAAACCCTAGTCAAGGGCAGTCTGTCTACTTCTTCCCTATGCATAAATTGTAACACCTCCACTCCACCAGGCAGTAGCACCTCCTCCATCACCGCTCCTCTCTCTCTATGCACCACCCTCACCAGCCCGATTTATCTCCCTACTATAACACCACTAAACCCCATGCACACTAGTAGCAGTGAGAACATCACTAGGCATTGCATCTCTAAGGATTCCACCCATCTTCCTACCAGTACACATCCAACACCCCTCTTGGTCGAGCTTTAGCCTAAGGCAATGCCTACCACCTTCATCCACCACTGCACACCAGGTGCCACCACCACACCAGGATGATTTCCATAGTTTTCACCTTTAGTGTTATAACCCTACACCATATCTCACTGAGCACTAGGCTAGATCACACCCTACCTAAACATCATCCACAAAACATGTGTATATCAATTTTTATGGTTCATGTTGGCATTGTAAAGACTAGTAGGGAAACGGATTTTATTCAGAGATTGTTATAGGTGGCTAGTAGTTATTTTTCAATGACATGAGCATGGTGATAAATTATATTTTTTTTTGTGACCTGTTTTCATAATGTGGGGGTAAATTTAAGGGTATTAGTGTGCTAACAAACGTGGTGATAATTATATGTCTTTATTTTGTTTTTATATTCGATTTTCAGGTGATTAATATTAATTTGGGTTTTATTTATTTAATTATATCTATGTTTTAATTAACTGTTATCTAGGCTCTACACACATGGTTTGATGATTTTTTGTGTGATATATAATAAGTAATCATAGGTGAGAGATCATTTTAGAATTTATTTGTTTTTAAATTCATCGTGCGTATGAGAGAATCGTAAATCAAACTTGAGTGAATTTTGAATAAATAAATATATTAATTGAAAATTTAATATTTTGGGTGCATTCCTATTCAAACATCCATGAGTGATACCTAATAAGTGATCTCATGTGATTGAACCCAACACAAATACATACTTTTACTTTGTGAGAAATGGGTCATTGCATTTAACCAAGTGATATGATGCTAATGTTACACAAACATTATTCATAAAATTGGAGAATGAAATGATAGATGATTTGTGTAAAAAATATAATACTATATAACATTAGCTAATGTAACACCCCAAGCTTCCACAGTACGTTTCCCTTTGAATAATGCAATAGCTTGCATTGTACGCAACTTCGAGATTCTAACACACCACTACCAATCGAATTAGCCGTTATGAATAGTAATACCAAATTTTTGAAATTTTATAAATTTTATTTTTCAAAATGGACTTCATTTTTTAATTCATAATTTTGAAATTATCTTAGGGTGAATTTTTGGTATTTTTTGGAAAACATTTAATTTTTGATGAATAGTGAAAAACATTACGTTATTGGTTAAAACTGACTTTTTCTTTAAATAATTATTTATTTTATTTAAATTTATTTTAGGTCAAAATAGATACATAATACCTATATATTTTCAATGAAATTCATTGGAGTCATTTTATAATAAGTTTAGATATATAAAAATTTTATTGAACTTTTTACCGTCTTTTACCCACCTCCTAGGATCATTTGCAAATTTGTATAAAACATAATTTTATCGCTTCAGTGAGTTGAATTTCAATACTCATAGAGAAATGGTTAATATTACTAAGTAAAATTTTGTTCAATAAGATGAAAATAAGTTTCAGTGAATAGTGACTTTTGACTTTTATTTACCATGGTTAAAAGTAAATAGGGTAATTAAGGGTAAAGATGATATCATAATTACCCTAACACATGTCCTAATTCTATTGGATAACTATAATTATACCAAAAACAAACTTAGGAATAAAATATGATCCTATTTTGTCCACTTGGATAAGATTGGGACATTTATTATTATTTTATTTAAAGAAGAGTTAAAAGAGTAATATTCAAAGTTTAATAACTAAACCATTTTTAATATAGGGTTACCCACAATATAAATTCAACAATAAATATTCATTAGAAATATAAAAATATTTCCTACATAATGGTATTTTATTTATAATTTTTAAACATTAAATAATTTAATTTATTTACGACACAAGGATGATGCAGTAATTACCTTATTAATGAAATATTAAAATAATTGATATTTTAAATGTCCAAATAAATGTAAATTGAGACTTATGATGAATTAAACTAATTTTATAGGTGACTATGACATGTTATTATTGGTTAAATAAGTTTTATTCGAAGTGATAATGTTTTTATGGATTAAAAAAATCAAATTCTAAATAGTGTCAAAATTGACATTATTGAGTTTTTAAAACAAATACTATATTATTAATTGATATAATATTCCTAAAAATATAAGGTTCAGACAAAGGACTTAGATAAGGATATATGTATTATTAATTAACCACATGGGGTTCTTTTGTCTTGTTATAGTAAGTTTATTAACCATATAATACAAAAATACAAAAAGACATGGTAAATGTCAAACTATTTAAATAAGAGTTAAATCTAAAAGATAAGGTTAATATGGTGACATAAACTAGTATAAAACATATTGTTTGAGATTTTTTTGATCCATAACCACCTTATCCTCTATATAAATCATTTTTTAGCCATTATAAACCGAAAATTATTTTCTTAT
Organism: Viscum album; assembly: GCA_963277665.1. Lineage (NCBI taxonomy): Eukaryota > Viridiplantae > Streptophyta > Magnoliopsida > Santalales > Viscaceae > Viscum > Viscum album. The sequence goes on along the minus strand of OY728126.1, from coordinate 2,131,901,004 downwards.
AAAATAATATTTCAAGATTTTCCTAAAGTGACCGTCACCTATCATATAAAAGGACACTTCACCTTATCTTAATTTCACACCTTCAAAGACTTTTAGATCAGCCAAACCCTACCCAAATATCCTCTCAACTATCCTACCTTAAACCTATAGGCCTTACCTTGATCATAAAGCCCATTTAAGGAGCCCTTTTGATCAAATCAAAAGGAAGAACCAGAAGAAGAGGTAAATATTTCATCACCTCTTTCAAGTTATTTTCTCCTTCCACTTCCTCTTTATTTGTTGTTTACATTATAAAATAATCACTCCTATATCTTATATACACTATGATGTTATTAAAATGGTATAACCATATTCATTATTCTATCCATCATATGAATGACAAAGTCACCAAACGCGTGTACGTACGACTTACCATCTCTACGTCTTGGTGTAGTTTGTTATTAAAACACTTCATTATTTGGATGGGTATAATAATGTGTATAACTGATGTAAATAATAAATATAACATATTAATGATTATTTATATATGATATACCATCCAATTACATATTATTTCGCCATCAATATAATGATATTTTCACTCATGCGTACGTATGGATTACCGTCTCCCCAAACGCGATGAGATTCATTCCCCATCGTAATCATTCAAGAATAATTTTCATTTTATGATTAAAAATAATGTATAAAAACTTAATATATTTTTTTATATGAAAAAATACATCCTATTCGTAACAAACATGGCTTACATAATCGAGCATATAAAGGAAAACAGACCAGTTAACACCCGAAATGATGATACTACTAAAATATTATTAACAAAGCAATATTTGAGGACCATATGTGATATAATATTTATGTATATAGTCCTTTTATAATTTAATAATGATAATTTAACTATTATATAGGATGTTAATGTACCCTCGACCAAGGAAAAGTACAAGGTAAGGGTTAATTCCACAATCTCTTCATTATCTAAGGTTGTTTTTATGTAAGTATCTACTGGGACCTCTTTATCATCCATATCCATATATTCGTAAAAATGTATTTCAATTTTTTTTAATATTTACTAGATAATGGTTTAAAGTCATTTATACCCTTATTTGACCTTATATATTTTGAAAGGTATCTTTCTGTCTTTTTCAAAACAAGGTACTTTATGACCTCTTCGACAAAATTAAGGTAAGAATGTTTTTTTAACTTATACAGCGAGTATAGATATTTTATACCGTTATAACATCGTAAAATCTTACCTTACAATATTATAATAATATTTTCAAAATAAATATTTTTCTTTTAAAATTATATGACTTTTAAATAATTTTAAAATAGAAATATATATTTCTTTGAAAAAAGTTTTGATTTCATCTATGTAAACATTCTTTTGATTGATTTTAAGCTTATTTGAAGTTGATTTCTTATGATACAAATCTTCCATATTGTATTTAAGGTTTTGTGATATGTTTGACTATGGATGTGTTATTCTTATACCATTTATGGTTTATGTATAAAGTATTGACATTTCGTATGCTAGTTTTAATATGAATGTTTATGTTATGTTTAAACCTTTTCATATAAGGAATGAATTAGAATTTGTAAGTGATGGGTGGAGCCCTCTATAGCTCCGCTATGAATCAGTAGGTCTCATGAGACAATCTAGTTTCTTGGTACAAGGCCTTGTCAAAATATTATTTGTATTCATGGAACAAGGCCTTGACTATGTGGTTATGAAGTCTAGCATTATGCATTCCATCATTATGAAAGTGGCTATTGATATTGCATATGATTATTTGATTAGTAGAATATTATTGTGAATAATTAAATGGAATTATTTGATTTTATCTTTTCTAAATTATTCTGAAGTTTAAGTTTAAAAGGCTTCTATTTTAGTCTTATACATTTCTTTAAATGTTTATACTTATTTATGAAAGTTTCAGCTATATTGTTATCCTTACTGTGCATCTGACCTCACCCATTTATATGTTTTATTTTTCTCAGGATGTGAAGAAGTATTTTATGGTTGACCTATAGGGATAGGCTAAGGATATAAGTGTGTTAAAAAAGGGATAAAATGTTGTTGATGTTTCTATTTCATGATGTAATTTAAAACTTATGAATGTATCTAGTATTTCCAAGGCTACTAAACTGATCTGTATTTTGGGACATGATCCCTTATATCATGACAATGTTATTTAATATTGCACCAAATCTGGGTAACTAGGGTTGGGAGTTACAGTTGGTATCAAAGGAAGTTTTTTACAAACCTTGGAAACTAGATTTAGAAAAACTCTGATTATAGAACACTACCCTAAGATAGACTTTGTGGATTATTATAGATGAACTTCATAGAATTTTTTTACTGTAGAGATTTTGTGAGTTTTACTAGAAATACATCCCTGTCTAGATATGAGCAGGTAGAGGCGGCTCTGGCAGAGATGTACCTAGGGGTAAAAACCGAAAACAATGCTTTGATATAGACTCGAATGGGAACTGGTGCACGACAACAGGCATTGCTGCACACTTAGTTACGACACTCCCAGGGGATATGCATAGGATAATTCTAATTTTCATTATAAACCATTATGAAAGGTTTATGAGTATATACTTTCTCAGAGAAAACATTTTTTTGATTATGGATTATATCCATAAAATGTTCAATTTATGTTAATGGTTTTACATGTTTGGAATTATGTAATGCGATTCATAAACTAATTTAGTGTATTCCATTGTTTAGAAATTGTTCCTAGTGGAAGGAATGGAAACTGTATCAATGATCTTAATCCATGTACGGATTACCCTCATACTCAAGATAATTATAGTGGAGCTGATGATGCAACTGGTGTTGATCAACTTATCACCATACTGGGACAACTCACCTAGGTTATGAATAATAACCTTACCCGTATGGAGCACCCTGATCCACAACGTGGAGGATCAATGTTAGACCACTTCATGAGGAAAAAAACACCAACATTCATTGTGACTGAAAATCCATTAGTAGGTGAGAAATGGACAAGTCTCTTAGTGAAAATATTTCATGCTTTGGGGAGTAGCGCAAGGGAAAAAGTTATCATGATAGTTTATCACCTCACGATAGATCCAGATCAATGGTGGTCATTAATACAAAACACAAAGGAAGATAAAGAAGTATCTAACATGAAATGGAGGGAGTTTAAATATTTTTTCTTAGAGAAATACTTTCCTCATCCATCGAGCATATATGGAAAGACAATTTCCGAGTCTGAGGAAAAAGGAGGATGATAATGTAGCAAAGTATGAGGCTAACTTTACAAGTTTAGAAAGGCATTCAGAAGATTATATACGTAACCCAAGGATTAATATTGATCGATTCTTTTATGGGTTAAAACAATTTCTCTGTTGAGCATTAGTCTCACAATACTTCTCATCGTATGAAGATATTATCTCATGTGCTATCAAGACAGAAAAAGAATTCTCTAAGGCTTATGACTTTAAATAAAAGCAGGAGAAGAATATATCTACTGAACACTCTTGAAATGGAAATAAGGGGAAGAAGGGAAAAGTTTAATATCCTTCCTGTGGTAAATGTGGGAAGAAACACCCTGGTACTTGCCTGAAGGGAATGGGAGTCTATTACAAGTGTGGTGAAAAAGACCACCAAGCTCATGATTTCAAGGGGAAGAAAGAGGCTGTTGAATGCTAAAATTCTAGAGAAAATGGGAATTGTGAAAATTAAGGTCCTAAGAACCAAGGGAACTTGCCTTAGAAAAGGCCATGGGAGAAAGGCCAAGCTTATGTGATCACTACTGCTGAGGTTGAAGCTCCAAAATATGTAGTGGCAGCTAATTTAATGGTTTCCTGAAGTTTATCCAATGCTTTATTTGACTCTGGATCATCGCATTGTTTCATATCTTATCAGTTTTCTAAGAAAATTAGATATTTTCAATTTTACTTAACAAGGGAGTTGTCAGTCAAAACTCTTAAGGGAAGTATCATTGCAACAATGTTTTGTGAATAAGTCCCCATTAGGGAGTATAAATGTTCTTTATCTACTGATCTCATTGTCATATCCATGATTGAATTTGATACAATCCTTATTATGGATTGGATTTCAGACCATGAAGTGAAAATTTATTATAAGAAGAAGGAGGTTACAATTTTCAATGATGATAAGGAGTACCTTATCTTTAGAGTGTAATCACCACTATATGATTCTTATCTAGATCCACCCCCAGTAGCTCTACTAAATTAAATTATTTGGGAGGATGAGAATGAAATAATTATGGGTGAGGAAAGGAATGTTCGAATATAGGATGTACAAATTGTGCAAGAATATGTTGATGTGTTTCTAGAGGATTTACCTGGACATACTCCAGAATGAGAAATTGAGTTTTCCATTGATTTAATTCCTAGTTCAAGGCCCATATCGAAGACCCCTTATAGAATGACCACTGTGGAATTAGTGGAACAAAATAAACAACTAGAGGAATTGAGTAATAAGGGATTTATTCACCCTAGTGTTTCTCCATGGGGAGCCCCTTTCCTTTTTGTTAAAAAGAAAGATGGATCTATGAGTTTGTGCATTGACTACATGGAGATAAATGATATAACAATAAAGAACAAGTATCCCCTACCTCCCATTGATGATTTATTCAACCAACTTCATAGAGCTCAATATTTTTCAATGATTGACCTTTGATCTGGATATCATCAATTGTGTGTAAAGAAGGAAGACATTCCTAAACCAACATTTCAAACCAGGTACAAGCATTACAAAGTTTACAGTAATGCCTTTTGGATTGACTAATTCATCCTCTGTCTTCATGGATCTAATGAATAGATTTTTCAAGGAATATCTTGATGAATTTGTAGTGGTATTTATTGATGATATCTTGGAATACTCCAAAATCTATAAAGATTATGAAAATCATTTGTGAATTATTCTAAATACTCTTAGAATAAATGAATTATATGGTAAAATTAGCAATTGTGAATTATGGCTTCAGAATATTTATTTTCTTGACCATATTGTCTCTAATGATGGAATCTCTATTTATACTTCAAAGACCAAGGAAATCCAAGAATGGCCAGTACCGATGAGTATTACTAAGGTACACAGTTTTATTGGTTTAGAAGGTTATTATCGGCATTTTGTCTAGAATTTTTCCTAATTGGCTAACCCATTAACCAAGATCACTCGTAAAGGGGTTAAATTTGTTTTGAAAAAATAGTGTGAAAAATGTTTGGAATAACTGAAGAGAAGATTAGTTAATTATCCTATCTTTACTCTACCATCTAGGAATGATGGGTTTGTTATTTATAGTGATGATTTAAAGAAAGGAATTGGTTTTGTCCTTAAGAAGAATGATATAGTTATTGCCTTTGCATTATGGCAGCTAAAAATTCATGAGAAAAACTATCCCACTCATGATTTTGAGTTAGCAACTATAATCTTTGCTATAAAAATATGGAGATACTATATCTATGGTGAAAAATGTGAGATTTATACTAATAACAGGAGTTTGAAGTATATTTTATCACAAAAAGAACTAAACACGAGGAAAAATAGATGGCTTGAACTACTCAAGGATTATGATTTCACAATACACTACCATCAAGGGAAGGAAAATAAGGTGGTAGATGCTTTGAGTAGAAAGGATAATGGAGTTTTGAACAAGATGAGAGTTGAAAGGGATCCTATTTTCATGGATCTAGTAAAGATGGATATGGGAATAACCATGGAAGGTGAAACATCAATAATTTTTCAAATGGTTTCCAAACCATATTTACTAGAAAGGATAAAAAATTATCAGACTGATGATAATGAATTTCAAAAGAAAATTAAAGTTGTGAACGATGGGAGATTGATAGAATTCATATATAAAGATGGAATTTTGAAATTTTGGAAGTGACTTTGTGTTCCCAATATACCTTATCTAAAAAGGGAATTATTGGATGATGCTCATAGCTCTAATTTCTCTATACACCCTGGTAGCACTAAGATGTATAGATATTTGAAAGAACATTTTTAGTGGGACAACATGAAGAGGGAGATTGCTGATTTTGTGTCAAGATGTATGGTGTTTAAACAAGTGAAATATGGAAGGAAACAACTTGGAGGATTCATGCAACCTCTTCCCATACTTGAGTGGAAATGAGATTATATTATGTTGTATTTTGTTATGGGGATACCAAAGACTCCTAAAATGAATGATGCAATATGGGTCATTGTTGGTCATCTTACCAACTCAACACATTTTCTTACTATAAGAGAAGATTTACCACATTAATGTTTGACAAGAATATATATTAATGATATTGTAAGACTCCATGGTGTACCCCTATATATTATTTCTGATCATGATCCCCATTTTACATGATGATTCTAGAAAAGTCTTCAGAAGGACCTGGATACTGAACATCATCTGAGCACTGCCAACCACCCTCAAACTGATGGACAATCAGAACAGATTATTCAAACCTTGAAATACATGTTGAGACCTTGCTCACATGACTTTCAAGGTATGTGTGATCATTATTTACCTATGGTATAATTTTCCTATAACAATTTCTTCCATTCAAGTATTCATATGACACCATATGAAGCATTATATGGAAAGAGATGTCCCACACCTACTTGTTGGGATGATGTTGGTGAATGAAAACTCGTAGGCCTAGAACTTGTTGAGGAAAAAATGGAAAAATTGAAGATTATCCAAACCCACATCAAAGCAGCTCAAAGTAGGCAAAAGAGCTATGCCGACAATTAAAGGAAGGATTTGGAATTTCAGGTAGGAGATCATGTTTTATTGAAGGTATCTCCATGTAAGGGTATTATACATTTCAGTAACAAGGTTAATTTGAGTCCTAGGTACATATGACCTTTCAAAATTCTATAATGAATTTGAGTTGTAGCTTATCATTTGGCAATGCCTCCAAGTCTTTCCAAAGTTCATGATGTTTTCCACATATCACTGTTGAGAAAATACATGCCTGACCCAACGCATGTACTCACCTATGAGGAAATTGAATGTGAACCTGATCTGTCTTATTGTGAAGAGCCTGTCAAAATTCTTGATACAAGAGAACAAGTACTGAGAAACTGGATGACTCATCTGGTAAAAGTTCGATGGAGAAACCATAAGATGGAAGAGGCAACGTGGGAACCAGAGGAACTTATGATGAAGAACCACCTGAATCTTTTTTGTGTGGTAGTATTATAGAAATTTTGAGGTCAAAATTATTTTAAGGAGGGAAGAATGTAACACCCCAAGCTTCCATGGTACGTTTCCCTTTGAATAATGCAATAACTTTCATTGTACACAACTTTGAGATTCTAACGCACCGAGACCAATCAAACTAGCCGTTATGAATATTAATTCACACTTTTTGAAATTTTATAAATTTTATTTTTTAAAATGGACTTAATTTTTGAATTCAGAATGTCGAAATTAGCTTAGGGTGAATTCTTGGTATTTTTCTGAAAACTTTCAATTTTTGATGAATAGTGAAAAACATTGCATTATTGGTTAAAACCGACTTTTATTTAAATAATTATTTATTTTATTTAAATTTATTTTAGGTCAAAATAGATAAATAATACCAATATATGTTCAATGTAATTCATTGGATTCATTTTATAATAAGTTTAGATAAATAAAAATTTTATTGAACTTTTTATCATCTTTTACCCACCTCCTAGGAGCATTTAAAAATTTGCAAAAAACATAATTTTACCGCTTCTATGAGTTGAATTTAAAAACATTAAGAGACATGGTAAATATCAATAAGTAAAATGTGGTTTAATAAGATGAAAATAATTTTTGGTGAATAGTAACGTTTGACTTTTATTTACCACGGTTAAAAGTAAATAGGGTAATTAAAAGTAAAAATGATATCATAATTACACTAACCCATGCCCTAATTCTATTGGATAAGTATAATTCGACCAAAAACAACCTTGGGAATAAAATATGATCCTCTTTGGTCCACTTGGATTATAGTTGGACATTTATTATTATTTTATTTAAAGAAGAGTTAAAAGTGTTAAATTGAATATTTAATAACCAAACCATTTTTTATATAGGGTTAAAAATAATATAAATTCAACTATAAATATTAATTATAAATATAAAAGGATTTACTATTTAATAGTATTTTATTTATATTTTTTAAACATTAAATTAATTAATTTATTTATGACACAATGATGATGTAGTAATTACCTTATTAATGAAATATTAAAATAATTGATATTATAAATATCCAAATAAATGTAAATTGAGACTTATGAGGAATTAAACTAATTTTTTAGGTTAATATGACATGTTTGGATTTGTTTAATAAGTTTTATTCTAAGTGATAAAGTTTTTACGGCTTTCAAAAAAATAAAATGCTAAATAGGGTCAAAATTGACATAAATGAGTTTTTAAAATAAATAATATATTATTTATTGATATAATGTTCATAAAAATATAAGGTTTGGAAAAAGGACTTAGATACGATTATATATATTATTAATGAACCACATTGGGTTCTCTTGTCATCTTATAGTAAGTTTATTAACCATATAATATAAAAATATAAAGAGACATGGTTAATGTCAAACTATTTAACTAAGAGTTAAATATAAAAGATAAGGTTAATATGGTGACATTAACCTATCTAAAACATATTGGTTGAGATATTTTGGACCCATACCCACCTTAGCCTCTAAATAAATTATTTATGGAGCCATTGGAAATTGAATTTGTTTTATTATAAAATAATATTTCAAGCTTTTCCTAAAGTGACCCTCACCTCTCTTATAAAAGGCCACTTCCCCTTCTCTTAATTTCACTCCTCCAATGCCTTTTTTCTTGGTCAACCGCTGACAAAATATCCTCTAAACTATCCTCCCTTCAACCTAGAGGCCTTAATTGGATCAGAAATCCAACCTAAGGATCCCTTTTGATCAAATCAAAAGGAAGAACCTGAAGAAGAGGTAAATATTTCATCACCTCTTTCAAGTTCTTTTCTTCTTCCACTTCCTCTTTCTTTGTTGTTTCCATTCTAAAATAATAACTCCAGTATCTTCTATATACTGTTATTTTACTAAAATGTTACAACCATATTCAATATTCTATCCATCATATGAATGACAAAGTCACCATACATGCGTATGTACGACTTACCATCTCCACGTCGTGGTGTAATTTGTTATTGAAACACTTCATTATTTGGATGGGTATAATAATGAGTATAAATTATGTAAATAATAAATATAAAATGTTAATTATTCTGTATATATGATATACCATCCAATTACATATGATTTCACCATCAATATAATGATATTGTCGCTCGTGTGTACGTACAGATTACCATCTCCACGAACACGATGCGATTCATTCCCCATTGTAATCATTCAAGAATAATTTTCATTTTATGATTACAAAAAATGTATAAAAACTTAAAATAATTCTGGATATGAATAAAATACATCCTATCCATAACAAACATTGCTTACGTAACTGAGAATATAAATAAAAACAGATCAGTTAACACCCAAAATGATGATACTACTAAAATATTATTAACAAAGCAATATTAGAGGATCATATATGGTATAATATTTGTGTATATAGTTCTTTTATAATTTAATAACAATTATTTAACTATTATATAAGATGTTAATGTACCCTCAACCAAGGAAAAGTACAAGGTAAGGGTTAATTCCACAATCTCTTTATTATCCGAGGCTGTTTTTATGTAAGTATCAACTGGGACCTCTTTATCATCCTCATTTGTGTTTTCTTAAAAATTTATTTCAAATTTTTTTACCATTTACTAGATAATGGGTTAAATTAATTAATACCCTTATTTGACATTATATGTTTTTAAAGGAATCTTTCCGTCGTTTTCCAAACAAGGTACTTTAAGACCTTTTCAACAAAATGAAGGTAATAATGTTTTTTTAACTTATACGACGAGTGCGTCTATTTTCTACCATTATAACATCGTCAAAGCTTCCCTTACAAGATTAAAAGAATATTTTTAAAATAAGTGTTTTCTTTTATAATTATATGACTTTTAAATGATTTCAAAATAGAAAGAGATATTTCTCTAAAAAAAGTTTTTATTTCATCTGTGTCAATATTCCTTTGATGGATTTTAAGCTTGTTTGATGTTGATTTCTTATGATACAAATCTTCCATATTGTATTGAAGGTTTTGTGATATGTTTGACTGTGGATATGTTATTCTTATACCATTCATGGTTTATGGATAAATTATTTACATTTCGTATGCTAGTTTCAATACAAATATTTATGTTACGTATAAACCTTTTCATATGAGGAATGCATTGGACTTAGTAAGTGATGGGTGGAGCCCGATATAGCTCCTCGATGCATCGATAGGTCTCATGATAAAAACTAGTGTCTTGGTACAAGGCCTTGAAAAAATATTATTTGTAGTCTTGGCACAAGGCCTTGACTATGTGGTTATGAAGTCTGGCATTATGCATTCCATCATTATGAAAGTGGCTATTGATATTGCATGTGATTATTTGAATAGTAGAATATCTATGTGATTAATTAAATGTAATTATTTGATTTTATCTTTACCATATTATGCTGATGTTTAAGTTTAAAAGGATTTTGTTTTAGTCTTATACATTCCCTTAAATGTTTATGCTTATTTATAAAATTTTCTTCTATATTGTTATCCTTACTGAGCATCTGAGCTCACCCATTTATATGTTTTATTTTTTCCCAGGATGTGAATAAGTATTTTATGGTTGACCTACAGGGATATGCTAAGGATATAAATGTGTTAAAAAGTGGAAAAAATATTTTTGATTTTTTTATTTCATGATTTAATGTAAAACTTATGAAAATATCTAGTATTTTCAAGGCTACTAAACTGATTGGTCTTTCAGGACATGATTACTTGTATCATGCCAATGTTATGTAATAATGCACTGACTCTAGGTAACTAGGTTCGGGGCATTACATCTAATGAGAATTTATAGTATTTTTTTTAAAATTAGTATAAGTAATAATTGAATAAATAAATTTTCAGATGTGGGAATTAAGTAATTGGCATTGCATGCACCTGAACAAACACCATAACTCTGACACTTCCAACTTCATATGTTTATTCCATAGATTAATTTAGTTCACTTAGATATTTTTATTTAATTTAATTAATAATTTTTAAATAGTTGTTTAGTTTTTATAATTTTTAGTTGTTAATCAGATTAAAACCTCGTCTACCTGAATATTTTTTCAAAAGGATATTCCAAGTGTTTACACACATTCTATCTATGGTTAGACCCTTCTCACCTCTTATACAGTAGTTATTAGGTCAATAAATTTATAAAATTTTACATGTTGTGATGTGAATTCCAAATTTATGGAACCATTTATGGGGAGAATAGTAGAATTACAAAGACCTCAAAGAGATTGATTTAGGTTTAAAAAAAACAAACCAAAAAAATCATTTTATTTATCTGGGAATTTTTCATTATAAAGAATTTCAAGATACCCAGAAGTTATAAATGGAATGTTAAACACCATATGACTATAATAAACACCCACCCTATGTGCACAAAACTCATAATATGAATTATAATTATTCTTCACTCATGATTTCTCTAGGCAATTTTTTTTATTATAATGATTTTTATTCAATTTAGTGTTATGATCCATCTGAGAATACTTTACCATGTTATGATACAAGTCCTTATATATCTTTTAATCATTTTAAAAGTCAAATAATTCCTAAAAATATTGAAATTAGTAATTCATGCATTCTATCTAGATTTGAAGACATCATAGAAAACATTAAACACTCAACTGCCTAATATGAGGAAATTGTGGTTTAAAAATGATCTTGCACACTAGATGAAGACATGAAACTTGACCAACCACCATTTGAAACAAATGATTCAATAATTGGGTAAATGTTTTTTCTGAAATCATAGAGACAAATATAATGTTTAATCTTCAAGATGAACATAATGAAAAATTTCTTTCATCAATGAAAGACCTAGAAAATAAAATGAATAATCTTGACCAACTAGCTACCTCACTACCACTTGATGATCTAATTAAAAATAATTATTTTAAGGAAAGTTTGGTAGAGGCTATATTTGAACAATATCCATTTCATATTTCTGATAATGAGACAACTTTTTTTGATCCTTCTTATTATCATTCTATTGATGACTCCTCTTCCTTGAAATTTAATTTTTCCAATATAATTACATTTCAAGAATATAAGAGCATGGTCTTCCACTCCATTGAATATAATGGTCCCTCAGAAAATGTGATTACATGTCATTATTCTATGATATCACAACCCTTACATCCCAATTTTATAAAGGACACATTCATTTTCTATCAAATTAAACCTTTTGAGGATGAATATTACATTGAACTAGGACCCTTCTTTATTGTGATTGAGTCAGAATTGATTCAATACAATATGAATTTCCACATAGAAGAGGACATAACCTCATATGGTATTTAATCACCTATTTCTGAAAATATTTGAAAGTCTATTTTTTTTACAAAATTTAGGAATATGAAACATTTTTTGAGTCAAAAAATTACTTAGTGATGATGTTAGAGGACACTCAGAATTTTCTAAAAACAATGGAAGAATGGTTTTTTCTTGGAGTATCCCGAGTTCATGGTGTGACATGTGAAAATGAGGAAATATGATGAGGGTGGTATAAAAGAAAATTTTGAAAAATGTTATTCTTAATACAATGGATTTATCTTCTCTAATTGAGCCCGCACCATTTATGAATTTTTTTTGTTGAGGTATTATGAACCTTGGATGATAATTTCATTTTCAATGAATAGATTCCACACCCCTTATGATAAAGAAGGAGTTTCATGATATAAATTCTTATTTGATCCTAGTGGAGTGTTATAAATGTTAGTCTGAATATGAAATAAACTTATCACTCAATGCTAAGTAAACCATCATTAGTTTATTTTCCTTTCACTATATTTAGTTTCAATTCATTTAGTTTTTAAGTAATAAAATGGCATTCATTTACTACAATCTATTTTCTCCTAGAACTATGGTTGGGTTAAATTCATCATATACATTTTTAGAATACACATGTTAATTTTATTTTTGTGTTATCTATTTGATACTATGTGGGTATGTGTTTTCCTTTTATGTATTTTATAGGTACACCATTTTTAGAGCATCATCAGATAAATGAATCATTTTCATGTATATCATCACTTACGTAGGGAAGTGTTTTATTTTCTGTTATATTTATGCTTCCAAAAACTCCATGTAAATTAACTAATTGAAAAAATTTAAAAAGAAAAAAAGAAAAACTAATATTCCTATCATAGTTGATCCCACATGAAAACTATTTTATTGTTGTTATAACATTGTCAGAAACATACCACTTATGTCCCAAGTTAGTTTGACAACTTGTTTCCTGTTCAGAATGCTTTGATCCTTGATCTCAAGACTTAGATTATTATTGATGTTATTGCATTATATGAAAATGCTTTTTTGGAAACATGCATGTTTTTAGACACTTATTTTCACTCATTAAAATTTGTGATGTACAACATTATGTCTTCTTACCCATGAGGATTCTGACCCATTTTTTCATCATCTCATAATTATTTTTTCTTGAGGTAATCTTATCCATGTTATGTATTTTAGAAATTTCTATTTTTTTCAAAGTGATCGTAATTTTGGAAGTTTCAATAAAATGTATGAGGTGTTTGTTTGATTTATTTATCCCCTTTGACTCACTAATCCACCCATAAATTTTCCCATTGTGTAGACCTTAGAATCAATAAATAATCTTTTTTAGGATTATCCCTTAGTTTATACCCTTCCCTACCCATTTATTTATTCATGATGATCTTAAATCTAAGTGTGGGGAAGCGATTTTTTCATGGAGAGGGTTGTTTAAGGGGTAGTGAGTCATTTTATGACCATGGATTGACATTATCTCATCATGAAAATTTCTGTTATATTTCATAGTAGCAACATTCATTACATGTATTTTGATATGGGAATAGAAATTCTTTTTTGGTTCCAACAATGAGTACGCCTATGGTCATTATGTTATAACCCTCATCTTTAGGGATACCTATAAAAGTGATAACCCATTACTCTTGGAACTAGATACTTTTTATATGACCTACTTTCACTATAATTATATTGAGTATGAGCTACTTGAGTACCATTTCTTTGGGATGTAATCTGATATTTATTTCATGGGGTTTGGGAGAAGATACTCACCTGTTTACCTTTCCATTATATTTCCATGAGTTGTTTCCTTAAACAAAAAAGAGAGAAAAAAACTGGTGTGACATTTGGATTATGATATGTGTGGGGAAAATAAACATTTTAAGTGTTGGGGAGTGGGATTTTGAGGGAGAAATTTGGATTGAAACTTATCTTGCATTTATTTTAGGATTTAACCCTCATTTTGAAAAAAAATCCAAATTTTGTTTATAACCCACCATCCCACAGCCTCAGAGACATTTGAACATAATATGAAGTCTTAGAGATTAATGAATTATTTTAATTTACATTATTGTATATTTTTAATTCATGGAAACACATTGGTAAACATACATGTGTACAAGAATTGATCATGTATTTGACTTAATTATTTTGAACAATGAGAGTGATGGAAAGGTTGGTCACATTGACACATGAGTATAGTTGTTATTTTTTTGGAAAGAATGTGAGTGTAAGAGAAACTATCTTTAAAAATTGGAATTTTAACTAAAGTAAGACATTTTATGGGAAAAATTGGTTGAAAGGTTTTGAACTTATAATTTTGATGTCTTAATTGTCTATGGTTCTATTAGTGTATTATTTCTGATTCTTTTTCTAAGGAGTGTAAAATTTTAAGTGTGAAAGATTTTATGCTCATGGATTTCACTAGTATTTTAGGAATTTTCTAATTTCATTTCCATTATTTTTCTAACCACTTTTAGCATTTTTAGGTTTTTTATATATTTTTATAGTTTTTTTATATCTGTATAGTTTTTAGTTAATTTATAAACTAATATTAGTAATATTAGTAATTTTATTTTTTTATATTAATTGCATATACTACTAACATGTATTATTTAACACTATATTATTAATAATAGTATTTTAATTAATAATAGTTTCTTTAGTTTTTTAAATTAACCTTTATATTAGTATTTTTATTAATTTCCTTTATTAGTTTTATATATTATTTAATATCATTTTGAATATTAGTAGTTTTAATAATAGTAGTATTAATTATATTAGTTTATTATTTTTATTATTATATTAGAATTTAATAGTGGTGTTATTATTATGTATATAGATAATAATTAACTAATTAATAATTTTATTATATTAATATACCCAATTATATGAACATATATATATATATACATTTATATATATGTTTATATAACTTTATCTTTTATTTATATTTATTTTTTTAAGTAGTATAATTTATGTATAACTTCCATTCTAGTATGATATAATTTTAATTTTATTATTGTTGTTGTTGTTGTTGTTGTTTAACATTTTAATATTTTTTGTTTTGAAATTTGAATTTCAAATTGGATTTGTTTTTTGGAAGATACATGAGGGGTGACCACCCTTCTTGATGAGCCATCATTTGGTGGAAAAACCCTAGACAAGGACGGCCTACCTCCTCCCTCCCTATACACCCAATGCAATGCCTCCTCTCCACAAGGAATCCGGACCTCCTCCATCAACACTCTATCTCTGCACACCACCCTCACCAGCCCACCTTCTCTCCCTAATACAGCACCACAGAACCCCCTTAACACTCATAGTAGGGTGCACATCACCAGGAACTGCATCTCTAAGGCTGCCACCCATCATCCAACCAGCATGCCTCCAACCCTCATCCTAGTTGTGCCTCGCCCTAATTTGATGCCTCCCTCCTTCATCTTCCACTGCACACCAAGACCTACCACCACACCATGCTAATTTCTTTGATTCACACCTTCAGCACTGCAACCCTATGCCATATCTCATTGCACACAAGGCTAGGTTTCACCCAACCTCAACATCATCTATGACACACATGTATATAGATTTTCATAGTTCACATTGGCATTATAGAGACTGGCGGGGCAATGGTTTTTATTTATAGATTATCAGAGGTGGGATGGTAATGATTTTTGAAATGACATGTGCATGGTGATATCTTATGTTTATTATTTTATATTCCCTTCTGTTGTAATGGATGACTACTTTTCATAGTTTTAAAGTGTTTAAAAACATAATGGTAATTTCATGTCTTTATTGTGTTTTCATATTTGATTGTTAGGTGATTAATATTAATTGGAAATTTATTTATTTAATTATATCTATATTTTAATTAATTTTCATTTGGGCTCTGTACACATGCTTTGGTGCCCGTTTGTGTGATACCTAATAAGTAATCACAAGAGAGAGATCATCATAAAATTTATTTTTCTAGAATTCGATTGTGTTCATGAGAGAATCATAAATAGCATGTGAGAAAATTGTAAATATATAAATATATTAATTGATAAATTAATATTTTGTGTGAATTTGTAACATCCCATTACCAGTCTATCAGGTACATATTTAACCTCATCTTGGTTTTACTTTTTATCATTGTCTTTATGGGGAATAGAAGGAATTGGGAGGATAACTATAATGGTGAAGTCAGATATTTGTTGGACTCTTAGCTTGAACTGACTTTTCTACAGTCTATAGGAGGATTTCACACCATGTAACTATGTTACCTGATGTGTAAAAGTTACTAGATGTAAGTAATGAAGGGATTAACACTATGAATGTTTACACATCATGAAAATATGTATCATTTTGTGAATATTTTAAGTAATAGATTTTAATTCTAGGTGATGAGATTTCCATTGTACGTGGGACTTTTATGGTTACACATTGTGTAAATGGGTCACATGCCCTATAATGGCTAGTGTAAAGTTTTTAAAATAGGCATGTAGATGTTTTGTTTTTATTCCTTGTCCAAAATATTTTTTTATCGACCCATGGAAATTACCAAGTGATTTTTATAGACTTAAATCCTTATAGATTGATCCGTTCGACATTTGATCTTCGTTGTGGTTACAGTTCATCTCTCTGGGTAAGTGATCTTTTGGATTCTTTATTTTCCTAGATCACAATAGCACCCTTAGATTGTATTGTTAGATCCATTAGTCTAATTTTGTGTTTCTTATCATATTCTTCCAATATCAATTGTTCAATCTCATTCTAGAGGTTGTTCCCTTATTGGTTGTAGTGCGGAGGGTGTTTTTTATTGAGGTATGTGGTATTTCCTCTTCTCTACTGACCCTATTTCTTATTCGTATCAATCCTAAGATTCATGGAATGGATTATAGGGTCTCCTTTGGTATTTTTGGGTTTCTTCATTGGTGGATCCTATTGTTTGTATGTGCAATCCAAGTTTCTAGGTAGGTGGTTCCGTCTCTAGCCTATGTTGATGAATCTTGTTGTTTCTGCTTTATAAACTGATTTATACAAGGAATTAGCATGATTGATTTGTGAATGTTGAAAATAATTTTTAAAGAAAAATGATTTTCCCCTAATTTTTATTAAATGGAAAGAAAAAGGGTATTTTTAAAGCATTGAAAATGGTTTTGTGAGATGCTTTTGAAATGATTTTCAAAACATTGAAATGATTATGAAAATGATCACATTGGTTACCTTGGGTACTAGGTGGAAGGTTTATATTAAGGCCATCATCTATTGTGGGGGTTCACTTTATAGGGTGTTCCTCTTGTTCTAGAGTGTATATTACTAGATCAAGGTACATATATGATTTTGGGGTTTTAATTTCTAGGATGTATCCATGGTACTGGAGTGTAGATCATTATATTTAGGTACCACAATGCATTGTTCATAGATTAATGGGTATGAGTATTTTGTTTCCTGGAATTTTTATTTCATGGTGTTTTAATGTATGTGTTGCTACTATTGTTTGTTTATTTCTCATCTTTGTCCAGGTTTATCATTGATATGCATGTTGATACTTGTGAAAGATGATATGGAAATATGTGCTTTGAAATTGATATACTTGATTTTGTTTTAGAACTGTTATAAAAAGGAAATGTTTTCCATGTTTTCTATAAAACTATTTCACTTCTTATCATGCCATGTTCTAAATTTAAAATGAGCACACAAGAGTTTTTATAAAGAGACTGGTTATGGAGCACCTAGGTGGGATCCTAATGGACCTATTAGCTCACACCATTCACACCTCTTTAGTGGTGTGTAGACCTTTTCATGTATTCTATTGTAGGGAAAAACAAGGTACCAAAGTGAGGAGGTGAGGTTTCATGTCAGTAGGGTTGGGTAGCTGGTGGTGAGATGGTGGGAGTTTGTCCACGCCATTTCTTAGAGTAGTTGTTTCATTTTTGTACTATTCAGTTGGACTTATATTTTTTTGGACTTTTATCCACTTCTACAGTTGTTTGTTTTTTCTTATTACAGTTATAAAATATATTTAGTAGTATGATGATTTTATTACTTTCCATGTGTATATATATATTCCATGTGTGTTTACAAGTTGGGTGAAATCATTCCCTATGGTTCTTTATCGATGTCCGAGTGCTTGTCACTAGCCTGTGGGGATTGGGAACGCCCTTAGGGTATGTGACTGATCGGGTCATGTTCCAGTTTTGAGGGTAACACAGTTCAGTTCGTTACAATTTTGGTATCAAAGGAGGTCTGTACTCAAGATTTATTTTCTTGGGATGTCTAATATACTGGAGATAGGATTTTTAGGACTTGATAGGTATGTTGCAGTAAGATCCTAGCCAGCTATTATTGTGATGATACTCAAGTTACCATGAGAAGTTGGTTGATATGTATTTAGTGTTGGGTTTTGTTTTAAATCTCAGTTTCTACATATGCGTTTTCTGGTTTAAGTTGATATTTACTCTGTTGTTTGATCGTTCCTTCTATTTCGATGTGAAGTAGTATTTCTCAGAGATGTCTTCCATGAGTTCCTCAAGAAGGTGTATCTGATGCTCCCCAAGGAAATCCACTAATGGATCATAATATCATCGATACTATCATATGAGTAGTTTGTGTTGTTGATAAGGTTTCTCCATGAGTTTTTAACATGGTGGTTGAGGAACAACTAGGGGATAGAGGAGAGAGAGATCGGTTGTGGGAATTATTTCATGAGAAACCACAATCATTTAAAGAAATAAATGAACCTCAAGAGGAAAAGGACTAGCTGGATAAAATTGATCAAATATTAGAATTCCTAGAGACACCTTAGAATATTAGGGTAGAGTGTGTAACATTCAAAATTGTGGTTTCTGGAAAGCGATGTTTGGATTCTATAGTCCTGGAAGATAGTCACATGGACCTAGATTGGAAGGGTTTCAAAATCATGTTTTCTAGTAGTTTTTTCTTGAGTTTCTGATGTTAGTAAAGTCTCTAGAATTATTTTATTTAAATCAGGGAGATCGTTTAGTGTTGGTGTACACCAATTGGTTTTTTGAGCTTATCCGTTTTTCTTCAGACGTGGTGAAGAATGACCAACTGAAGGCTCAAAAGTACCTATAGAGTTTTCGATCAGATATTAGATCACATGTATTTATGTTGAAACTTTATACCTATGAAGAGATAGTAGACATAGCTATGATGGAAGAGATGGATATGGCAAGAAAGGTTGGTTTTCCCAAATCTTATCTTTTATCTAGTGGAAGCTATAGTGGTGTGCATGGAAAGAAGAAAAGGTGACAGGATCATTATAGAAGTGGTGGTGGTGGGTTTCAGCAGTGAGCCTCCTCTACACCGTCTGCTATAGCTAGTAGCATGCCTCTGACATTCTATCACTGTGGAAGGGTCGGACACACCACACATTTTTGTTATACGCCTTTGAATACACGCAATATCTATGGATATGTTGGTCATATACAACACTTCTATTTGGATATAACTACACCATGTTATGGTCATGGATTGTTAGATCCAAAGGCTAATGCAGTGCAGTCAGAAGCTTCAAAGAGTACAGGGCTCCAGCCATAGGCCTCAGGAGTGAATCACTTTCACGCAATAGATTAGTGTCCAGTGGAAGTCGATGGAGGTTCAGAAATTGTGGGAGGTACTATACTTATTGCATCATTAATAGAAATTTCTTTATTTGATACTGATTCCTATCATTTATTTATATCTTCATGTTTTCTTGATATGATTAAAATTACAACAAAAATTATGTACTTTGTAATGGAGTTGGAAACACCCCATGGAAAGATTATTGAGAGGGGGTTTCAGTGTCCTTCTTGTTCATTAATTATTGCTAATATGGAGTTGGTCTGTGATTTTTTTGTTCTTTATCTAGATCTGTTTGACATCATCATCAGTATATATCGGATTATCGCTCATCAATATTAGGTTGATTGTTATCATTGGAGTGTCTTGTTTTGTTCTATCGATGAGAGCTCTCATGTGTTTCAAGGAGAGTGGGTCTCATGATCAGGATGTTCAAGGCCTTCCTGCCTAGATCTCAGTAGTTTGTTTAATTCTATTACTTTTGAGACTGATGATGTTTCTCTTGTTGTTGATCTTCTCATTTTTGTTCAATAATTTCATGATGTTTTCCAATAAGACTTATTAGATCGTCATTAATAGATAGAGGTATTGTTTTTAGTTTATTTGGTTCTAGGTATGCATCGAACGTCGATACCATCTAATCGTATGGAACTGAAAGAGCTAAAGAGATTAAAATTTAGTTGGATGACCTATTAGAAAAAGTTTTTGTTCAACCTAGTGTTTCTCCTTGGGCAGCCTTTGTGCTCTTTTCCAGGAAATTAGATGGTTATCTTTGGTTGTGTTTGGAATATCAGAAGTTGAACCAAGTAAAGTTAAGAAAAAATATTCTTTTCTTCACATGGATGATTTTTTTGATTAGTTAAAGGGGGAAAAGTGGTTCTAGAAGATTGATCTTCAGTCAAGTTACCATCATCTCAGGGTTTGGGAGTTTAATGTACCAAAAACATCTTTCAAGAGAAGGTTTGGACATTATGAATATTTTGTCATGCTTCTGGTGTTGGTTTGGGATATTTGATGATGTAGGATGATCATGTGGTAGTTTACGACTCTCGTCATCTCTGACTGCACTCATGATTTATATCTTACTGCAGTTATGTATGCACTTAAATGTGGATGACACTATCTTCTTGGGGAGAGGTTCACAATCTTCTCTGATCATAAGAGTTTGAGTTATATATTTTCTCAGAAAGGCATAAATCTCAGATAATGATGATTGGTATAATACCTTCATACTTTTGACTTTGATATATCCCATACTCTAGGAAAGGGGAATTTCGTTGCAGACACTCTTATCAAGAAAGTACCATTGCAGATTGTTCTATAATCAAAGGAGGAGTGGAACCTTTTGGGGATTTTTTCTCAATTTCACCTAGATGCTCAGGAGGATGTTTCAGGTATGATTATGACTAGTGTTCAGTTATCATCATCTCACCTTGATTTTTTCCTATAGATTCAGCTATAGGATGTCGAGTTTATTAAAGTCCGGGAAATACTTTATGGTGGGGAGTCTATTTCTAGTTGGTATTTCTCTTCAGATGGTATACTTCACTTTGGGAAGTAAATGATCATCCTAGTATCTGTGTGGAGTATAGTCTTGTTTAATTGTCACATCTATTTGAGGTCCTTCCATCTATTTGATACAAATATGTATTATTACATGGGATGGTGATTTTGGTGGTAGGGTATGAAGTGTGACGTTTCAAATTATGTGTCTCGCTGTTACACCTACCAACAGATAAAGGAAGAGTACTTGAAGCCCTCTAGTTTTCTTCTTCAACTTATAGTAGCTGTCTAGAAATGGGATGAGGTATCCATGGATTTGTTTTATTGGGTTACCATGGAATCTCTAAGGGAGGAATCCTATCTGGGTGGTTATTGATCGGTTTACGAAGTGCGATCATTTCATTCTGATCAAGGTTACCACTAAGTTTGAAGATCTGGGTAAGATGTATGTGCATAAGATTTTGAGGTTACATGGGAGTCCTTATACCATTATGTCGAATAGGGACCCTATGTTTACCTCAAGGTTCTAGAGGAGTCTCCAAGTGTAAGGACCCATCCTTAAACATTACATAATCTTGAATTAAGAGAATAATTCACATTGAGGATCTTTTTAGGTTTAGAGTTTTGGAGAATTAGGCCATAACTATTACTTCTCAAAATATTACAAAAATTACCCTTCTAATATATCCAATGTTTCACAAAAATAAAACTCCTTAAATAAAACAAGAGTTCTTTTCCTGATATAAATCTTCTTGAATAATTCCTTTATCTAACCATTCCTTATAACCTATGAAAAACTTTTCAAAAACTTGGGATGAGCGTAAAAAGCTCAGTAAGGGATACACAAAGAAGGAAAACTGTTATTTTTTCAAAACAATAAGTAAACCATGAAAACTTTAACATAAGTAATACTTTTCACCTTCATGAAGTAGTAAATATTATTCACTGAATAAAAGATCACTACTTACCCTTTTTAACCAAAAGATTACCATAAAACCCATATAAAGAATACATAACATATAAAGGTAACTTGGGACATAAACATTATTAAGTGGAATAACCATACGGTCGACTTACACACACATTACTAAATGAAATATCCATACGACCGACTTCTATACCCAACGTATTGGAGGTTATAATGTAACCACCTATCCTGGTTTATCACGGCACCACCCGTCATATGGTTTATCACGTAACCACACGTCAAATGTCCAAGTACCATAATTACACATAAAATATTGCAAATATAAAAATTTCAATAACAACATTTCATTTGAAATCATAATAAATAATTTAATGATATTGAAATAATCAATACATTTTCAAAAACCATTTAAAAAATAGATATTTGAATCAAAGTGTCCCATACCACTTTGAAGAATTTAAAAGAATTGTCATTTTAAAACATTAATGTACATATAAATAAATCCTTAAAAACCATTTTCAAAACATGGACATTAAAGAGAAATATTTATAATAATAAATCTTTAAAACATTTAAAACTATATTTTAGTCAAAGAGTTTCTAACAAAATGAGAGACACTTGAATACAAATAATTGAAGAGTAAGATATAATCAGAACTTTATAATATCATGATAATAAAGGGATTCATGATATAATATGTCAAAGGACAGTATATACCCCATATAATAGTGAATTGGTGCATAATAATAAATAAGTCTCAAAGGAATGTAAATTGAGACAAAGTCCCATACAAAGAAGGTATCCTTAAATTAAGGATAAATCAATCAGATAATTATGTGTGACAAATATAAATACACTCAATATAAGTGGATATTAATTGTAAATCCATCATAGTTCATTCACACATATTTATAGGATGACATAAATAAGGAAGAGAAGATCAACCCAAAGAATGAGAATTGGGTTTAGAAGTTCCCTTATCGATTTGGTAACTTACAAAACATATGCCATAGGAAAGAAGGATCATCTAATGAAGATGTGAATACTCATAAATGAAATTATATTACACAAAGAGTACAATTATGGACAGTAAATACACCACACAAAAAGAGATAGTGTCAAATATAGCATGAATCTCATGGGAATAAAAACAAGTGAGATGAAGACCCCTTACCATGTTGTAATTCAATCGACTCGTATGACCAAAAGTTAATAACCACCAAAATAATCAAAGAATACCATGAATAAAAAGATAATAATGATAGTATATATTAAATGTAATTACACAATACACCACATGAAATAAATAGGTGGCGAATAATAAAAATCTCACGAAATTAAAAGTGAGATAAGAAACCTCTTACCTCGTGTCCGACTTGACCCATTCGTTATTTAATATCCTGAATAACAATCTAAAGTTAATTTATACTTTCTTAAGAAACTTATTCAAGTTTATTATTCCATTTATATCAATTATTACCATGTTATAAACATTATGTAATCATTTAAGTTAATAATGGTCATATTGTCGATATTTTGTACATGAGTCAAAAATGGACTTCTTTTAATTACAAGTTGTTCATGTGGTAAGATATCCATTATCTTCAAAATGATATTAATGATTTAGATATCATATACATCTAGTATATACATGTATTTATAATAGTACATGTCACGAACCAGCCTGGGTACCCTGGTAACCCGATAACCGAGCCGGCCCTGACATAGCCCGAAGGGAATTCCCGATCCCCACGGGTCGGCGACTAGCTCCTGGAATCATACAAAAAACAAGGAGGAACAATTTTTCCACAAGAATGCGGAAGCAAAATAAAACAAAACAGTATGCATAACAAAAGAAACTCCACTGGGAGTGATGTACCAGAATACACAGAGGCATAAAAATCCCAAAGTACTACAACCCAAGTACTAAAAAGGGGAAAACAGTCACAAAGACTATAAGGAAACAACTCACCAAGACCAAAGCTCAGAAGATAGAATCACCTCTCAGATATCCCATCCCTTTGCTTGAACCTGGAAGAAGAAAGTCTACAAACACCCAAATTCAAAAGTAGGGTGTGAGTCGAAGCCCAGTAGGATACCACCAAAGATTTCATTACAGATGCCAAATATAGATTATCTAATGGGAAATCCTTCAATTTTCAAATAAATAGGTTTGGAAATTCAAAATCATATTCTAACAAAATATGCTGAACATTTTCAAATAATGGGAATAAATATTTCAAGAAAAGGCTTCAAAAATGATGGAATATTTCTAAAACAATGGCTTATGTAAAACATTTATATAAAACAATTTATATAAATTCAACAGGCATGTAAAGCAGTTCACAAGCATTGGAATACATTTATATCTCTAATATAAATAAACAAGCGAGCAACATGGTCATCTGCCAAAAGGTACGATAGTATTAAAAAGCTAAAGGACTCTGCACTCTCTATGTGAACTCAGAAAAATGTGTATACACATGTCCCTATGACACTAGCCAAAGTAGACTCATCACCAACCCATCAAGGATGTAACCCACCATAGGTATGTTTTAGAACGTTTTCGTAGCATAGAGTGTATCCAAATAACTCACTAACTACCTAATGATTTCATGCGCTTTTACATGATGGGTGAACTATTTTAAGAATTCTTAAAATACGATCAA
The DNA here is from genome assembly GCA_963277665.1 of Viscum album. Taxonomy (NCBI): domain Eukaryota; kingdom Viridiplantae; phylum Streptophyta; class Magnoliopsida; order Santalales; family Viscaceae; genus Viscum; species Viscum album. Next base: position 2,131,875,853 of record OY728126.1, on the reverse strand, counting down.
TCCCATTCTTCCATTTCAAAAGTGACAACTTCATTCTATTTAAAACCATAACAGGTTTTATTCAAAAACATGCCTCTTTCACAAGATAAAACCAATGGGGTTCTATAAAATCATTTTAAGCCATTTTCATAAGTTTGAAATCCATTCAAAACAAATTCCATCATTACACATTTCATTTCCACAATTAAATTCAACAATTTAATTGAAAACGTTTTAATCAAATCCAAAATTTAAATTAAATAATTTAAATTGACCAATTTTCCATATTCACACCCAATTCATTGGAATTTGGGTTTTCCCAAATTTCTATGCCAAAACCATTTCAAATATCTCAATTCAATGGAATCGAGTTTTTATCAATTAATTGAAAGAAAATTTGAGCAATTGAATTTTAATCAACAATTAAAATAAATTAAGAAAATACAATGATAAAAAATTTAGCAAGTTGGGATAAAACCACCTACCTAGATTTATTGACTGGAGTTAGCCTGATGAGAAACCCCAAAAACCAAGCGGCACAACGACATCGATCAAAATCTAGATCTAAATACTTAAAACCAAAATTAAGACCAAAGGAATAAAGATCTTGATAAACTAGATCTAGATTCACAATACTAGATCTATAACTCAACTCATAGGTTTATATCCATGGAATCAAAGGAAATATCCCATGAAAAGATCAAGGAATGATAGAGGAATAAACGAGAAACACAAAGGGATGAAATCCACTTACCAGGAGGAGAGCATATCTTCAATAAGAGCCTTTAATATCGAAGAAAGATGTTCAAATTGCCTTGGAATCTCTCTAGGAGGCTTTGGAAAGACCTAAAATGAGTCAAGCCTGAGCCAAGGTCTAAAATATGGAAGTCCCGGGGGTTTGAGTGGTTTTAAAAGAAAAATTATGAATTAAAAACCACACGCACGGTTTACCTGGGCAGAGGCGCACGATTTGTCAAACCGTACGCACACCATGCGGACCTCACTATCTAGAGATACACGGTCTGCATGGTTTGTCAAAATGTGCACACACCGTTCATACCTCTCTGTCCAGTGCTGTTTGGTTGGCATGGTTTGGTCGCACGATTTTTCAAACCGTGCGCAAACCGTGCACAATCCATTGCCCTTTTGTTTTACTTAAAATTTCACCCAAATGAACCCCCAAGTCACTACTCTAAAACATAGGTTCCTAGAAACATAAAAAGTACCAGGAAATGTAATGTGATGTTACAACCTCCCCACCATAAGATCTTTTTGTCCCCAGAAAGCCTATGAAGAAACCTCCACGTCAAAAATATGAGGCCACTACTCTCTCATTAGTGCCTCCCTTTCCCACGTCTCATGAGAATCAGAACCATGCTGTCAGAGTACACGGACCAGAGGTATCTTTCTCCCATGAAGTACCTTGGTCTCAGAATCAACAACCTCAACTGGTCGTTCAGTAAAAGATAAATCTCGTTCAATCTCAAGATCACTCCAGCTCACAACATGAGATGGATCATAGAGATACTTTCGTAGCTGCGATACATGGAACATGTTATGTATCGACATCAGCTGTGGTGGTAGAGCTAGATGGTAAGAAACTTTCCCTACAAGACCAACAACCTCCAATGGTCCCACAAAATGAAGAGCAATCTTCCCTTTCCTCCCAAGACGTCGATGACCTAATCGGGGTGAAACTTCCAGAAAAACCTGGTCACCAACTGAGAACTCTAAAGGTCTACAGCGATGATCAGCATAAGACTTGTAGCGGCTCTGTGCTGTCAGCATTCTCTGACAAATCAATTGGATCTTAGCTGTTGTCTCTTGGACCAAACTCGGTCCTACCAAATAACTTTCAGCAATCTCCGACAACATAAAAGAGATTTACAAGGACGACCATAGAAAGCCTTAAAAGGATCCATTTTGATCACGGACTGATAACTGTTGTTATAAGAGAACTCAACTAGCCTGAGATGATTATCCCAAGATCCACTAAAGTCAAGAACACATGCGCAGAGCATATCCTCAAGGATCTGAATAGCTCTCTCTGTCTGGCCATCTGACTATGGATGGTAGGCCATGCTTAAACGGACCTGAGATCCCAGTGCCTCCTAAAGGCCTCTCCAAAAGTGATAAGTAAACCGAGGATCCCTATCAGAGACTATAGCAGACAGAACTCCATGCAAACTAACAACCTCTTTCACATAGATATTTCCCAACTCCTCAACTTTGGTTGTATCTAGAATAGGTATAAAGTGAGCCGACTTGGTCAGTCTGTTGATCACAACCCACATCACGTTCTTATTCTTCTGGGTTTGAGGTAACCCAACCACAAAGTCCATAGATATTTCATCCCACTTCCATATAGGGACTGGAAGTGGTTGAAGCAAACAAGAAGGTTTCTGGTGCTCGTCTTTCACCTCCTGGCATGTATAGAAACGAGATACAAACTCAACAATTTCACATATCATACCTGGACACCAGAACTGTCGCCGCATGTCATAGAACATATTCGTGGTTCCTGGGTGTACATCCCACTGAGAGTTATGGAAACCCCCCATCACATCCTTCTTTTCCGCTAATGACACAAAATAACGGTTTTGATAACACAGAACACCCTCTTTGGAGAACGAACACTGATTGTCAGTGTCCCCACCATAAAGAGAGTCCCTAATTCTATGGAATTCATCATTTAGTTTTTGTTCCTGAATAATTAACTCGAGGAGAGCAGAAGTTAACTGAACAAAGACTAAAGAAACATCATTCTTCTTCCACTAAACTCCAATATGCAACTGAGCAAAAAGATCCATCAAACTCCACTCTTCTGAAGATTCTTTCACAACCTGTGATGGAAGTTTCCTACTTAATGTATCTTCAACTACATTCCCTTTCCCCGAGGTATAGGCAGTGTCAAAGTTGAAAGATTTCAAGTACTCCACCCAACGCCTTTAGCGGAGATTCAAATAGTTTTGAGAGAAGATATAACTCAAGCTCTTGTGGTCTGAATACAAAGTAAACCTTTCTCCAAAAAGGTAATGTCTCCAACACTTATGTGCGAGTATTATAGCTGTAAGTTCAAGGTCATGGGTAGGATAGTTCTTCTCATGAGGCTTAAGTTGACGAGACCCATAGGCAACCACATGATTACCCTGCATGAGGACACATCCCAAACCTGAACCCGATGCATCACAGAAGACCACATAACCTATCCCAGCCTCAGGAATAGTTAACACTAGCGCAGTAGTAAAAAGTCACTTTAGCTCAACAAAATAACTATGACATTTATTATTCTAGGAAAACTTCACTCCCTTTTGAGTTAGAGCAGTCATTGGAGAAGCTAACTTTGAGAAGTCTTTAACAAACCAGCGATAATATCCTACTAAGCCCAAGAAACTCCGAATCTCAAAAACATTTCGTGGTTGTTCCCAAGTCATAACAGCCTTCAAAATTTTAGGATCAACTGATATTACTTGTTTTGACACAACATGTCTCAATAATTTCACTTCCCGAATCTAGAAATTGCACTTTGAAAGCTTGGCATAAAGTAGGTGATTCCTTAGAAGACTCAGAACTATTCTCAGATGATGCACATGTTCCTCCTCAGACTTAAAGTAGATAGGAATATCATCCACAAAGACTACCACGAAAGTATCTAGATACTCACGAAAAACCTTTTTCATCAAAGCTATGAAAACTGTAGGAGGATTTTTTAGGCCGAAGGGAATAACAAGGTACTCATAATGGCCATACCTACTCTAAAAAACGGTCTTATGAATGTCAGATCCTTTTATCCTCAACTGATGGTAACTTGATCGAATGTAAATTTTTGAAAACCACTTTTACCCTTTCAATTGATAAAACAAATCATCAATTCATGGTAATAGATATTTGTTCGTTATTGTAACTCGATTGAGCTTTCGATAATCAACACATAAGTGAAGAGAACCATCAGCCTTCTTGGATAAGAGAGCTGGTGCTGCCCAAGTTGACACACTCGGGTGTATAAATCCTTTCTCAAGAAGATCATGTAACTGAGACTTCAGTTCTTTTAGTTCAGCTGGAGCCATTCGGTAAGAGGGAATATAAACTGGTTGAGTACCAAGCATTAAGTCAATAGAAAAGTAAACCTCTCTTATTGGTGGAAAACCAGAGAAGTCAGAAGGAAACACGTTGGGAAACGCAACGATGACTGGAGGAAGATCACCACACATTGAATCTCTCTCCAGATCAAAGGCAAACACTGATACAACTTTCCTCAACTCTGGATAAGAGGGTCCACCTCTGCTTGACCTTGGGTCCCATTCTCCTTGGAAAACAAGGGGCACACCAGTGGGCGTAGTAAGATAGACTCGTCCAAGATAACAATCGATCTAGGCTTTATTGACAATCATCCAATCCATCCAAAATATGACATCAAAAGATTTCATGTTAAGAACCTAGAAATCCCAAGCATGATCAACATCTGATAGAGAGAAGACACAAGCAAGACTACGGAGACCCTTCTCTCTCATTGTACCAAGGAGTGTAGTAATATACATCACAGAAGATAAAATTTCCATAGGTAGATTAAGAAGATTAACAAGACAGGTTGAAATAAAAGAGTGAGATGCACCAGTATCAAAAAGAGTTGTCACTAAAGACAAATCTATAGTAATGGTACCTCTCACAGTTGTAGGAACTGTATCAGCTACCTCTGGTGACTCTTCCACTGTGTGAAGAATCATCATTCCGGATGCCTGTGGCTAGAACCCTTTTTTACGTGAATCATTTTATTGCACCACAGTATTTGCAGGTGCTGATGATCTTGTTCCACCACGTGGAGTACAGAAGTGATGGAAGAATCTCTGTAAGTACCCTAAACATCCGCAGGAGCTACAGTTCTTGGGTGCCTCAGTGAAAACCCTCTTAGAATGTCCCGACTTCCCACACTAATAGCAAGTTAAAGAAGTTCCTCCTGGTCCTAACGGAGGTCTTTGATGACTCTGCTGTCGAGAACTAACATGAGAAAATTTATGCTTCTGTTTTCCTTTAAAGGAACCAACACTGCCAATAGGAGGGAAAAGAACCTCCTTCAACCCAAACTTTCCTACCAAGTCCATCTCAACCATCATATCCCTATCTATCACATCAGCATAAGTGGGTAGCTTCAGTAGAAAAACCTAAGAACATATATCTGATTTAAGTCCCAACTCGAATCGTCGAGCCTTCATCCTCTCATTAGATACAATCTCAGGAGAAAACTGTACTAGCTCAGAAAATCTATTTGAGTACTCAGTCACAGTTTTTTTGGCCTTCTCAAGCTTGAAAAACTCCACAACCTTGGCCAACACCATTGATTCTGGATAGAGCTGGTTAGTGAAAAGAACCCTAATGTCTTTGCACTCCAAACCCTCATGTTTCCCAGCTGTCGCCATCGTGTCGCACCATCTCTAACTTGGTCCCTCCAGTACGAAGGTGGCACACTTCACCTTGATCACATCAGGTGTCTCCAAGAACCCAAACATACATTCAATCTTACCCAACCATTCCTCAGCATGTTGAGGATCATCGGAGCCTTTGAAAATTGGTGGCTTCTGGCGTAAGAACTATTTAGAACGACTTCGAAGAATATCACTATGAGGATCTATAACTGGAGTTTGAACATGAACTGGAGGTGGTGCATGTCCCAGAGCTTGGACAGTGCAAACAATCTCCTCAACCAGACTCGGATCCACAGTAGGATTCGCTTACTAAGATTCAGTAGCAGCCTCTTTCTGGATCCTATTATCACGTCTTCTCGGAGGCATGTTGCTAAACAACATAAAAAGACATTTAATTAACACTAAAACAGAGTAATAAGGAAAATTATTGTTAATAGATGGGATTAACAAGATTTGGATTCCACTCCATCCAAATAAAAACAAGGAAAATACTATATTTAATCCACAAGTAGTATTTCCCTAACCAACCCTGGTGACTTAAGGTTCATTGCGGTGAGAGATGGCCAGGAACTCAATCACAACTACCACCTAAGTCCCGACAAGAATACTCAATTGCATCCTGTCATCAATGATAAGATGATTAAACCTCCCTCTGATACCATTTTGTCACGAACCAGCCCGGGTACCCTAGTAACCCGATAACCAAGCCGGCCCTGACATAGCACGAAGGGCGTACCCGATCCCCACAGGTCGATGACTAGAACCTGTCATCATACGAAATACAAGTGGTAATGATTTCTCCACAAGAATGCAGAAGAAAAAGAAAACAAAACAGTATGCATAACAAAAGAAACTCCACTGGGAGTGATGTACCAGAATACACAGAGGCATAAAAAGACCAAAATACTACAACCCAAGTACTAAAAAGGGAAAAAAGTCACAAAGTCTCTAAGGACACAACTCAATAAGACCAAAGTTCAACAGCTGGAATCACCTCTCAGAGATCCCTTCCCTTTGCTCGAACCTGGAAGAAGAAAGTCTACAAACACCCGAAGCCAAAAGTAGGGTGTGAGCCTAAGCCCAATAGGATACCACCAAAGATTCCATAATAGATTCCAAATATAGATTATACAAAGGAGAAGCCTTCAATTTTCAAATAAAAAGTTTTGGAAATTCAAAAGCATACTCTAACAAAATAGGCTGAACATTTTCAAATGATGGGAATAAATATTTCAAGCAAAGGCTTTACAAATGATGGAATATTTCTAAAACAATGGATTATGTAAAACATTTATATAAAACCATTTATATAAATTCAGCAGGAATTTAAAGCAGTTCACAGGCATTGGAATACATTTATATCTCAAATATAAATAAAAAAGCGAGCAACATGGTCATCTACCAAAAGGTACAATAGTATTAAATAGCTAAAGGATTCCACACTCTCTATTTGAACTTAGAAAAATGTGTATACACACATCCCTATGACACTAGCCAAAGGATACTCGTCACCAACCCATCAGGGATGTGACCCACCGCAAGTATATTTTAGAATGTTGTCTTAGTGTAGAGTGTATCCAAATAACTCACTAACTACCTAAGGATTGCATGCACTCTTACATGATGGGCGAACTATTTTAAGAATGCTTAAAATACGATCAATCCCATTATTCCATTTCAAAAGTTCCAACTTTATTCCATTTTAATCCATAACAAGTTTTATTAAAAAACATGCCTCTTTCACAAGATAAAACCAATTGATTTCTATCAAATCATTTTAAGCCATTTTTATAAGTTTGAAATACATTCAAAACCAATTCTATCATTACACATTTCATTTACACAATTAATTTCAATAATTTAATTGAAAACATTTCCATCAAGTACACAATTTTAATTAAATAATTAAAATTGGCCAATTTTCCATAAACACACCCAATTCAATGGAATTGGAGTTTTCCCAAATTTCTATGGCAAAACCATTTCAAATATCTCAATTCAATGGAATTGAATTTTCATCAATTAATTGAAAGCTAATTTGAGCAATTGAATTTAAATCAAAAATTGAAATAAATCAAGAAAATACAATGAAAAACAATTTGGAAAGTCGGGACAGAACCACCTACCTCGATTTATTGATGGGAGTTAGCCCAATGAGAAACCCCAAAAACCGAGTGACACAACGACATCGATCAAAATATGGATCTAAATCCTTAAAAAAAATTAAGACCAAAAGAATAAAGATCTTGAAAAACTAGATCTAGATTCAAAATACTAGATCTATACATCAACTCTTAGGTTTAGATCCATGGAAACAAAGTAAATCTCCCATGAAAAGATCAAGGAAAGATAGAGGAATAAACGAGAAGCACAACGAGATGAAATCCACTTTCGAGGAGGGGAGAAGATATTCAATACGAGCCTTCAATCTCGAATAAAGATGTTCAGATTGCCTTGGAATCTCTCTAGGAGGATTTTTAAAGACCTAAAATGAGTTAATCCCAAGCAAAGGTTGAAAATATGGAAGTCACGTTGGTTCTGGTGGTTTTAAAAGAAAAATTGAGAATTAAAAACCGCGCGCACGGTTTACCTGGGCAGAGGCGCACGGTTTTTCAAACCATGCACAGACAATGTAGACCTCACTGTCCGGAGATACACGGTCCACATGGTTTGGTCGCACAGTTCTTCAAACCGTGCACAAACCGTGCACAAGCCATTGCCCTTTTGTTTTATTTAAAAGTTCTCCCAAACACACCCCCAAGTCACTACTCCAAAACAGAGGTTCTTAGAAACATCAAAAGTACCTAGAAACGTAACGTGATGTTACAGTACATAACATTTAGAGGTAAGAAATGAAATGCACCGTTCATAGAGACGGTAAGCCATACGTACGCATGAATGCTACTTCCATTTCTATTTATTATTTCAATGGAATTAAAACATAATGATACATAGTTATATTATAATTCTAGTATAATATCATATATAATATTATTACTCCATCCTTTATATGTCCCACATAAGGCATTAATGAGTCATATCACTTTGAGGGGGCGGTAGTCCGCACTTCCTCTAATGAGATTATCGTATTTACCCACTATAGAAACCATAAAGGTATGACATAAATGAAAAAGATAGAAGCATGAAGAAAACATAAACATAATATATATCATACTGTAAAGACCCGGAAATTTCAAGGATTTTTTTTTCTTAATTTTCTTTGGAATTTTACAAGAACACAGTTTCTGACAACGCCTGATTCCGAGGCCCGGTGTGCCCAGAATCAATTTCCGAAGTTTGGCTCGGGTACGTTCAGTGAACGAACGAGCGGGAATTTCTAACTTTTGAACCGGTGCCCGAAATCAAATTCCGAGGGCACCGATGGAACCGTAGCGCCGGTTTTTTCTCAGGAATGCCTTTCTTGGAGTTGCGTTTGCTTGGGAGCAGTTGTTTATTAAGGTTGTGGTTTAAGTGTAAAGAAAAATAAAATTTTTGTTACAAATTTTATTTATCTTCTTAAGTGGTTATATCCTAAGTGTGGAAGTTGGGGTGGAATCACAAGTTCCTAACTAACCAAGTGAGGATTAAGGTGAGGTGGGGCCCACATGAGCCCCAACCCTTCACCTTCCCCTTAACTCTCTTCTACCCCCTTTAAACTACCTTGCACTTAATGTGCCAAAACCCCTCAAATTCCTAACTCCTTAAACTCCTTAACTCCCTTGAACCCCCCCAATTAAATGTGACTATTCACTTCCACCTTCATTAATTTTGGAGCCTCTCCACCCATTAATGAAGGATGTAACTTAATGAATTTGAATTATTTTGAATTCATTAAGCTAACCCTATAATAAGGTGTGTTGTTTTATTGTTTGGGGTTGGCTAAATCTTTGTGATAGAGTCATGGAAGGATTGAAGAGAATTCCACCCTCGACGAAGAACACGAAGGACATCTCCAAACATGGAACAACGTCTTCTCAACGAAGAATGCCTTTTCCAAAGAAGAACGTGATGTTTCCAACGTCGATCCCTTCTTGGATGCCTCCTTCCCACTCCTTCCGGAATAAAGAAGGGAGCGCCTTACACGAAGAACGCCGACGTCGTCAACGGCTTCTCTTTTCCGATGTCGACGAATCGCCGCCGCCTTTCTGCGACTTCGTCAACACATAACGAAAAGCGATGTAGGGGTTTGTTGTTGCTTTATTTAATAATTTTTCCGTTCTTGGTTCTAGCATGACAAACTTGAGGATGAACGTTTAAGTGTTATCGTCTAACGAGAGGGGGACCGGACCGCACAAACACGGCCGAAACCCCCTCCTTTGTTCTTGAATGTTTCTTGCGGATGAAACGAGATAGCGTGGTGCCGTCGCACCACGCGGGAATCACACGGAAATTATTGCGCGACGCCGTCGCGCCGCGCCGTGGAAAGAATTATCATGAACGCGACGCCGTCGCGCCGCGTCGAAGGAAACCGAAGACGTCGCGGCCGGAGCGGGGCCGCGGCGGAGGGGCGCGGTGTCGTCGCACCGCACTGGATGACGAAGGCCGCAGCCGGTTCCGGGCCGCGGCGGATCGTGATGACCGACGGCCAGCCGGGCCGCCGGTGCCGGAAGACGGAAGAGGACCGGCCCTTGCCGGTCCTGTTGACAAGAAGCCGGTCGGCCGGGTTGGTGGAAACCGGGGGAATTTAATTCCCCCGGGCAGTTATTTGGCCCCCCATTATGAGGGGGGCCGGTTTCACAAAGGGGGGGCAGGTGGCCCCCCGTTTCCAGCAAGCTCGGCCTTCGGCCAAGCTGGCAGCGCGCCCAGCGCGCTGCCTTGCGCCGAACCGGCGCGCCGGGCCAGTTCGCCGCGCCGGGCCACACCGGGCCGGGCCGGGCCGCGCCGGCCGGGCCGGGCTGTGCTGGGCCGGGTCGACCCCGTCCGGGGCGGGTCGACCCGGTTCGGGCCATCCGGGGGGTCTTGGGCCGGGACGGCCCGGGCCCGAAACCCCCATTACCGAGCGGTTTGGTCAAATGCCCGTATCTTCGGCTACATGCCTCCAAACGACTCGTCGTTAGCGGCAACGCGATCCTTGGAACGAGACGGTCGTTTCGGTATACTATACTCAAGGTGAACCTTCCTTTTCGGGAGCCTACGTGGTTAAAACTCCGTAGTTAAGCGTGCTTGGCCTAGAGTAGTGATGAGGATGGGTGACCTCCTGGGAAGTTTCCCAAGGTGAGTGTGAGACGAAAAAGCCAATAACTCTCAGACCGGGCGTCCGATTGACGCGCCGTATATTGCGTTGAGTTCCTGTTGACGATACGGAACTTTTGGCATCCTCCATCCGAGTTTTGGATGCAGATGGATAGTGGCCGGGTTGGATCGCACCGAAATCCAACCGGGCCCCTGGAACGGAAAAGCTGATATCTTTCTGACAGAACGTCCGTTTGACGAACCGTCAGCAGCGTTGGTGATCACGTTGAGAAACGGTCCCTATGAGTTTACCCTATGAGAGTTCGGGGTACATTGGAGATACGGCCGGGTTTGGTTTGCTCACGAAACCAACCGGGCCCCTGGGACGAAAAGGCTAATAACTCACAGACCGGGCGTCCGATTGACGCACCGTCTGTTGCGTTGAGACCCCTATGACGTGGCGGTCCCTTGAGATACTTCTTCATGGGACTTTGAGATACTTGGAGTATCGACCTGTAGCTCGTGGAGCGGACCCTCCTAGTGACGAGCGTGCGGAGTACGGAGACCGTGTAGCTGGCTGAGACCCGACGACTGTTGATCGAACGACTCGGAGTGTTACAGAGGTGCGCTTGGTTGTAGCGGCACATGAGAGCGCTTGGTTGTAGCGGCAGACCCACGACAGAGTTGCACTTGGTTGTAGCGGCACATGGGAGCGCTTGGTTGTAGCGGCATACCCACGACAGAGGTGCGCTTGGTTGTAGTGGCACATGGGAGCGCTTGGTTGTAGGGGCAGACCCACGACAGAGGTGCGCTTGGTTGTAGCGGCACATGGGAGCGCTTGGTTGTAGCAGCTGGCCTGCAGTACTCGATGGGTGGAGTTCTTCAGCAGTCTTAGGTTAGTGAGCAGTACCTCGGAGTCGTGACAGGACCTTTGTACACTCCAGAGACGGAGCTCTTCAGCAGTTACGGTTTCGATAATGAAAATTCTGGTTTGAGCTGAGACTTTTGACCTTGTGTTTACCTCATGATTGAGATGGGTCACTTGCTAACTTAGGTATATGTATGGGCATATACTCGGGTAGTGGTTATCCGTTGATTTCACAATCCTTGTGTTTCCTCATGATTGAGATGGGTTACTTGATAACTTAGGTATATGTATGAGCATATATCTAAGTAGAGGTTATCTGTTGAGATCTTCTTTGTGGTTATCCTTGTTGGTTTAGTGAGACCTTGAGGGTCTCGGGGTCCCTACTGAGTATCGTTATACTCACCCCTGCACGGGCTATGCCCGCACCTCGTTGTGTTGGTTGCAGACGACGGGCAGTGCTGACAGAAGCCGAGTGTTCGAGGACTGGACAGTACCTGGAGGTGGACTATACGAAGAGATGGTACCCGGAGGAGGACCTCACGACGAGGCGGTACCCAGAGGTGGACGTGACGACGAGGCGGTACCCGGAGGTGGACCACTGGGCGAGACATACTCGGAGCGGACGGTGGGACCTGAGGAGCAGAGGAGCTATCTGTACCCACCCTTCAGGTGGGATTTCCAGTGGACAGCTCGGCGTAGCAGCTTTACTTTTCAGTTGCTGTTTTCCCTTTCGAGTTGTACTTTACAGTTGGGGTTGTATTTCCGGCCCCTTTTTACTTTCCGTACTTACTGTTGTACTCAGTTTTTACTTAGTGTTTACTTCTTCCGCTTGTACTCTGTGGTGCTTGTTTTCTTTTATAAAGGCAATGCCTTCCCAGTTATTGGGATTTTACGCCTTTGGTGCTAGTCGCCAGCCCCTGGCCTATGGAAGGCAGGCTTGGGGTAGTCACGGCACGGGCCCCGAGGACGGGTCGTGACAAATTGGTATCAAAGGAGTTCGGTTCTACCGCAGAACTTATAACTTTGATGTATATTTCTGTGAAGCAATAGTGTTAAGGGTACCGAGTGTGGTTTTCAGTTCAGGGAGTCCAGTGTTGGTGCGGCGGCCGACGTATCCGTACACCAGGACCCTGACTACTGATTTCCGACTTTGTACACAAAACACTGATTGCGTGTGTGTTTCCAAAGTTTTAAAGTCAGCTCAAACCAGGTCAGCTCACCAGGTATAAGACGTTGACCGTGTCGCATCTGTTCAGGATTTCTCCACGCAGACAGTCAGTTGGAGTTCCGAGAGAGTACTCGATGACGGCTCACCGAGCGACGAGGCTCTGGTGCAGGGCCCTTTTTACTATTTTGGCACCCTCGGGTGGTGTACCAGTACATCACCACCTGTTGGGCAGCAGATTCCAATGACTATACTAGCAAACTGTGCACGCTGGCGGAGCGCATTGCACGAGTTCCAGCAGTAGAGGTCTCAGAAGTTACGAGGCGAGGCAGATTTCTAGACAGCAGAGCAGTGGCTGGAGGCGATTGCTAGAGTTTTCCGCCTAGCTGAGACATCAGTAGAGTGGATGGTGGACTTGGCCACTAGTGTTTTCCAGTGAATGACCATGAGGATGGTCCTCATAGTGATGAGGCTTCGGTACGTGAACCGATGCTTGAGATAGTGCCTTTGGGTAGTGTGTCAGCTATACATCACTACCTGTTGGTCAGCAGTTACAACCGGCGGTACCGGTAGGGGACACATGTAAGTTTACTGCCTTACATGTGTTCTAACTTCAGATACCCTCATGTTCCTAGGTGAACCTGACTCATAGGCGGCTGAGGACTGGCTTGAAGAGGTGGCCGAGAATTTTCTAGAACTTTTACAGTTTCGGCGGGACGACGTGTTGATAGCTGAGAATTCATCGAGGCGTACCGAACATATCGGGTACTCGATGGAAGCGTTTCAATTAGTGCAATAGAGGTCGGACCTCTGAGCATGGTATGTTTAAGGGCTTCCGAGCCAGCACCTTTTCTCTATGCATTTCTACTTAGGCTAGAGTGCTAGAAGGAACCTTTGTGGTTGAGAATTCTTTGCTGATCGAATACAGCCAGAGAATGTTAGAAGTTTGGAAAGCAGGAAACTGACACCAGTCTCGGAGACTTGGGCATGTAAAATGTTTCAAGAAGAGGAAATGTTAAGGACAGATGAATCTGCAGAGCAGCAGACATGGAGGCAGAGCTTGGAGAGCAGCTCGTGGTGGTGTACATTTCAACATGTTACCATCACCCGCCTTTGTAGTCCCCGCTAGACTCAGGGAGTTGGAGAGTAGGGAAAGAGGGTAGCTTCTTGCGGTCATGGAGTGCGACCAAAAAGGGGCTCTAAGGATGATTCGAAGTGCGGAATTTATCTTCTACTAGCGGCCGTAGCCACAGGCATCGAAACGAATCATCCCTTCCTTCCATGAATCTCGTCCCAAACCTAGAGATTCCGGTTAAGCCGTTGACTTGACCCTCACGTTTGGAGATACCTTTGGGAGGAGACTCGATAGTCACACTTACGCCGACGGTGTGATCTGACCCTTGAGGCGAGAGTCTCGGTTAGGACCTCTTGGTGGCAGCGTCGAGGCCTTACGACGTTAGTTTGAGTATGTATTTGGCAATCACTGTTCATACTCAAATTGACGGTATTAGGCAAACGTTGGGATGGGTTTTCCTTGGTCGGCGAAAAGGAAACCCTGGGAAGCACAAGATAAACTCATGCATGGGAGGGTGTAGCCGATCATTCTTGGGTCGGCCAGCCTTACCCTCGTGGCAGCAGGAGTTTTGAGTTTCAGTTCTAACCTAAAAAGGGAGACCTTTAGAGTTCGAGGATGGTGACCACGTTCTTATACAGGTCTCACCTCGACGAGGTTTACGGAGATGTAGCCAAGGCGGCAAGAGATATCCGAGGTTCTATAGACTTTCTAGGTCCCCAGCAGGGTAGGCGAGGTGGTTTATCGCTTGACCCATCCACCTCAGTTGCACCAGGTGCACAATGTCTTTCACGTAACTCAATTGAGGAGATACGTGCTTGATCCTTCACACATCATCGACCTCAGGGATTTGGACGTCGATGATAGAGCGACATGCACAGAGGTTCCAGTGGGGATCAAGAATAGACAGGAGAAGATCCTACGAGGATGATCGATTCCTTGGGTGCACTTCCTTTGACAGTACGGGAACCTCCAGGTGAGCACATGGGAGCGGAAGGCTCAGATGCGTGCTCTGTACCGCTTTTGTGACCCTAGTTTGTGATGAAGCTTTACGGGGACGTAAAGCCCTGAGGTGGGAGTAATATAAAGACCCGGAAATTTCAAGGAATTTTTTTTTCTTAATTTTCTTTGGAATTTTACAAGAACACAGTTTCTGACAACGCCTGATTCCGAAGCCCGGTGTGCCCAGAATCAATTTCCGAAGTTTGGCTCGGGTACATTCAGTGAACGAACGAGCGGGAATTTCTAACTTTTGAACCGGTGCCCGGAATCAAATTTCGAGGGCACCGATGGAACCGTAGCGCCGGTTTTTGCTTAGGAATGCCTTTCCTGGAGTTGCGTTTGCTTGGGAGCAGTTGTTTATTAAGGTTGTGGTTTAAGTGTAAAGAAAAATAAAATTCGTGTTACAAATTTTATTTATCTTCTTAAGTGGTTATATCCTAAGTGTGGAAGTTGGGGTGGAATCACAAGTTCCTAACTAACCAAGTGAGGATTAAGGTGAGGTGGGGCCCACATGAGCCCCAACCCTTCACCTTCCCCTTAACTCTCTTCTACCCCCTTTAAACTCCCTTGCACTTAATGTGCCAAAACCCCTCAAATTCCTAACTCCTTAAACTCCTTAACTCCCTTGAACCCCCCCAATTAAATGTGACTCTTCACTTCCACCTTCATTAATTTTGGAGCCTCTCCACCCATTAATGAAGGATGTAACTTAATGAATTTGAATTATTTTGAATTCATTAAGCTAACCCTATAATAAGGTGTGTTGTTTTATTGTTTGGGGTTGGCTAAATCTTTGTGATAGAGTCATGGAAGGATTGAAGAGAATTCCACCCTCGACGAAGAACACGAAGGACATCTCCAAACATGGAACAACGTCTTCTCAACGAAGAATGCCTTTTCCAAAGAAGAACGTGAAGTTTCCAACGTCGATCCCTTCTTGGATGCCTCCTTCCCACTCCTTCCGGAATAAAGAAGTGAGCGCCTTTCACGAAGAACGCCGACGTCGTCAACGGCTTCTCTTTTCCGATGTCGACGAATCGCCGCCGCCTTTCCGCGACTTCGTCAACACATAAGGAAAAGCGAGGTAGGGGTTTGTTGTTGCTTTATTTAATTATTTTTCCGTTCTTGGTTCTAGCATGACAAACTTGAGGATGAACGTTTAAGTGTTATCGTCTAACGAGAGGGGGACCGGACCGCACAAACACGGCCGAAACCCCCTCATTTGTTCTTGAATGTTTCTTGCGGATGAAACGAGATAGCGTGGTACCGTCGCACCACGCGGGAATCACACGGAAATTATTGCGCGACGCCGTCGCGCCGCGCCGTGGAAAGAATTATCATGAACGCGACGCCGTTGCGCCGCGTTGAAGGAAACCGAAGACGTCGCGGCCGGAGCGGGGGCCGCGGCGGAGGGGCGCGGTGTCGTCGCACCGCGCCAGATGACGAAGGCCGCAGCCGGTTCCGGGCCGCGGCGGATCGTGATGACCGACGGCCAGCCGGGCCGCCGGTGCCGGAAGACGGAAGAGGACCGGCCCTTGCCGGTCCTGTTGACAAGAAGCCGGCCGGCCGGGTTGGTGGAAACCGGGGGAATTTAATTCCCCCGGGCAGTTATTTGGCCCCCCATTATGAGGGGGGCCGGTTTCACAAAGGGGGGGGCAGGCGGCCCCCCGTTTCCAGCAAGCTCGGCCTTCGGCCAAGCTGGCAGCGCGCCCAGCGCGCTGCCTTGCGCCAAACCGGCGCGCCGGACCAGTTCGCCGCGCCGGGCCACACCGGGCCGGGCCGCGCTGTGCGGGGCCGGGTCGACCCCGTCCGGGGCGGGTCGACCCGGTTCGGGCCATCCGGGGGGTCTTGGGCCGGGACGGCCCGGGCCCGAAACCCCCGTTACCGAGCGGTTTGGTCAAATGCCCGTATCTTCGGCTACAGGCCTCCAAACGACTCGTCGTTAGCGGCAACGCGATCCTTGGATCGAGACGGTCGTTTCGGTATACTATACTCAAGGTGCACCTTCCTTTTCGGGAGCCTACGTGGTTAAAACTCCGTAGTTAAGCGTGCTTGGCCTAGAGTAGTGATCAGGATGGGTGACCTCCTGGGAAGTTTCCCAAGGTGAGTGTGAGACGAAAAAGCCAATAACTCTCAGACCGGGCGTCCGATTGACGCGCCGTCTGTTGCGTTGAGTTCCTGTTGACGATACGGAACTTTTGGCATCCTCCGTCCGAGTTTTGGATGCAGATGGATAGTGGTCGGGTTGGATCGCACCGAAATCCAACCGGGCCCCTGGAACGGAAAAGCTGATATCTTTCTGACAGAACGTCCGTTTGACGAACCGTCAGCGGCGTTGGTGATCACGTTGAGAAACGGTCCCTATGAGTTTACCCTATGAGAGTTCGGGGTACATTTGAGATACGGCCGGGTTTGGTTTGCTCACGAAACCAACCGGGCCCCTGGGACGAAAAGGCTAATAACTCACAGACCGGGCGTCCGATTGACGCGCCGTCTGTTGCGTTGAGACCCCTATGACGTGGCGGTACCTTGAGATACTTCTTCATGGGACTTTGAGATACATGGAGTATCGACCTGTAGCTCGTGGAGCGGACCCTCCCAGTGACGAGCGTGCGGAGTACGGAGACCGTGTAGCTGGCTGAGACCCGACGACTGTTGATCGAACGACTCAGAGTGTTACAGAGGTGCGCTTGGTTGTAGCGGCACATGAGAGCGCTTGGTTGTAGCGGCAGACCCATGACAGAGTTGCGCTTGGTTGTAGCGGCACATGGGAGCGCTTGGTTGTAGCGGCATACCCACGACAGAGGTGCGCTTGGTTGTAGCGTCACATGGGAGCGCTTGGTTGTAGCGGCAGACCCACGACAGAGGTGCGCTTGGTTGTAGCGGCACATGGGAGCGCTTGGTTGTAGCAGTTGGCCAGCAGTACTCGATGGGTGGAGTTCTTTAGCAGTCTTAGGTTAGTGAGCAGTACCTCGGAGTCGTGACAGGACCACTGTACACTCCAGAGATGGAGCTCTTCAGCAGTTACGGTTTCGATAATGAAAATTATGGTTTGAGCTGAGACTTTTGACCTTGTGTTTACCTCATGATTGAGATGGGTCACTTGCTAACTTAGGTATATGTATGGGCATATACCCGGGTAGTGGTTATCCGTTGATTTCACAATCCTTGTGTTTCCTCATGATTGAGATGGGTTACTTGATAACTTAGGTATATGTATGGGCATATATCTAAGTAGAGGTTATCTGTTGAGATCTTCTTTGTGGTTATCCTTGTTGGTTTAGTGAGACCTTGAGGGTCTCGGGGTCCCTACTGAGTATCGTTATACTCACCCCTGCACGGGCTATGCCCGCACCTCGTTGTGTTGGTTGCAGACGACGGGCAATGCTGACAGAAGCCGAGTGTTCGAGGACTGGACAGTACCTAGAGGTGGACTATACGAAGAGATGGTACCCGGAGGAGGACCTCACGACGAGGCGGTACCCATAGGTGGACGTGATGACGAGGCGGTACCCGGAGGTGGACCACTGGGCGAGACATACTCGGAGCGGACGGTGGGACCTGAGGAGCAGAGGAGCTATCTGTACCCACCCTTCAGGTGGGATTTCCAGTGGACATCTCGGCATAACAGCTTTACTTTTCAGTTGTTGTTTTCCCTTTCGAGTTGTACTTTACAGTTGAGCTTGTATTTCCAGCCCCTTTTTACTTTCCGCACTTACTGTTGTACTCAGTTTTTACTTAGTGTTTACTTCTTCCGCTTGTACTCTGTGGTGCTTGTTTTCTTTTATAAAGGCAATGCCTTCCCAGTTATCGGGATTTTACGCCTTTGGTGCTAGTCGCCAGCCCCTGGCCTATGGAAGGTGGGATTGGGGTAGTCACGGCACGGGCCCCGAGGATGGGTCGTGACACATATATAAATACAGTTCCATCTTAATGGACACCTTGAGAGGTGGTAGGAGATAATCAAACAATCATCGTTTCGTGAGGTGTTAGTTTTCCATCCATAGAAACAGTATGTTCTTCACCCATTAGATGGAGGTGTGTGTAAGTGTAGTTAGAATCCTTCTCATAACGATATCATAGTATATTTAAGATACTGTTTTGTTATAAAATAAAAGAACAAAAAGAGTTTAGTTGTTAGAGAAGTAAAATAAAAGAAAACAATTTAAGAGAAACCGTTACCTATAATTTGGGTAACTCTATTTGGTTTTAACCAAAAGGACTTATTGAAGTGCCTTCTGCCTAATATTAGGCTTCTAAGATGAGTACAGGGATGTAGGGAGCTTAAATGGGCATAGTTTGGATGAGATAAAAGGCTTGAGAGGCGTGAGGAATTGGTTATAAATGGTCTCTTTTTATAATGGAGGGGAGGGGCTCTTTAGGAAAGTGTGAAAATATTATTTTATTATAAACTTATCTTAGGTTTCAAATGGTCCAAAAATCATTAAAGTAGAATATAAGAAGACTAATATTATAAATAAAACCATCCAATAATAATTGGACATGTTTTGGGTAATATTTTAATCATTATAATCTTATTTATTTAAATCATTTATTAATGAGGTAAACTCTACATCATTATTGTGTCATAAATAATTTAATTTATTTGATGTCTAAAAATTATAAAAAAATTACCATGATGTAGGAAATATTTTTAGATTGTTAATGTATATTTATATTCTAAAATATAACTTATATAACCCCATGAAAAAATTAATTTACTAAAAGATATTTGAATATGGCATTTTTGTCCTTACTTTAAGTTAATTAATCGAAAATGTTATTATCACTCCCAAGTGGCTCAATGGGGTCCCAAAATAGACCCAAAGACGCCCATGGTCGGCCTTACTCATCCAATAAGTTTAGGACAAGTGTTAAGGTAATTTTGAATTAATTACAATATCTTTTTTACCTTGAATTACCCTATTTACCTTTAACTGCAGTAAATAAAAGTCAAAAGTTACTATTCACCAAAAATTATTTTCATCTTATTGAACCAAATTTTAATTATTAATAACAACCATATATGTTATATTTTAGAAATTAGATTCACAGAAGTGATAAAATTTCATTTAAATGAAAAAGTCAGTTTTTTAACTACCACTTAGTGGTTTCACTATTCATAAAAAATTGATGTTTTTTCAGAAAAATACCAAACAATCACCCTAAGATAAATTTGATATTCCGAATTCAAAAATTATGTCTATTTTACCAAATTCAAAACATATAAGTTGAATTATTTAATTTAAAATTAATTTCCATTGTCAAAACAAATAACGTGTTTTTAAGAAACAATATCCATCAAAAGATTGACACTTGCTTATGTCCAATTTCAATGTGAAATTAATTATAATGACCATAATTGGATTAAATGGTAAAAATATATTCTAATTACACTTTAAAGCCAATTAAAAAGATAATCTATCCATATAAATTAATTATATTAAAAGGAAGTTTTGAATTAAAATACAATATTTTTCACTATTCATTAAAAAATGAACTTTATCGGAAAAATTCAAAAAAATTACACAAAGTAAATTTTGATGTCCCCATTATAAAGAAGGATTTTATTTGGTAAAAAATAATGTATTAAATTCAAAAAACTATATTTAAATAGGGTTCTCCATTAAAAGGCGGCAAATCAACCTTTGAATGTAAATTATGCATAAAATTAGATTCATTCACATTTTAAGCCTCTAACTTTTATTGGATAAATGTAAATACATTTAATAAACATTTATAATAATATTTTAGTTAGTTTTGTTCATTCTCGCCAATAAAATGGCTAGGATTTAACTACCATTTAAAATAATAATATTAAATTATTAGTATGCAATATAAGATTTCAAAGAAACCTGTTGTTGTGTATTAGGTAGGCTATCGAACATAGAAACCCCTTTAAAGTAAAATTAATTTTTAATTCACAAATATTAGTAAATTTGAAAATTTAATATTCATTATTTTCCTGGGATGTTACACCCTTCTCCCCTTTTGGGAATTCTGTCCTCGAAATTTTAAAATTGGGCTCGAAAACATCATTGAAAGTCCGAAATCAGAAAAAGAGTCAATAAAACTACGACTTTAAAATAAAGGAAGAGAAGTACAAAGGTCACCCAAGATAATCCAAACTAGGATCCCATGTATGAAAACATGGACATGGAAGAGAAAACAAATGGTCAAGTTTGGATGGAGAGTGATAGAAAACATGATTAGGAGAAATTTAACCACTAGAAAATCACAAACAAGTGATGGGTTCAACGATCCTTGATTCCACAATAGGAAAAGTTAATAGAAAAGGTTTTTGTTTTAAGTTACTTTTCATAAATTTCAGTAATTTATTTATGATCTTAACTAAAAACATATGGAAACAAACTTACTTGTCATGTAGACTTTCTTCCTTTAATAAATTCCTACCACAAACTCATATTTTCTTCAAACGATGAGTATTCAAACTCAATTGGTCACATTAAAAGCGCTGAAATAAACTTATATAGTACCACATAATCCATAAAAGATGAACTATATATTTACCCTATCTTTAGACATCAACCATAACCAAAATGTTTAGTATAATATCAGATAATCCCCAAAAGGATAAACTTTTACAAAAAGAAAAACTACTCTTAATCTCCAAATTTTTTCTAACAATAACCAAATCTCAACAAAGACCATCCAATAAACATCTATCCAAAAAATTCTTCAAAGTGATCGAAACTAATATTGAGACCCAAATCTCAGATGTATTTAATCACATAGTCTTCCAAGATAAATCTTAACATTTATCTCCAAATAATATCAGTTAGTCTTAATGTCCTATATTGAAATGTAATTAACCAAATAACATATTCTCCATTTTAGGTTAATCATTTTCATAGATAAACCAAAATCAACTTATTATTGATTCATAAAATCATCTAACTAAAAATAATTAGTCATAATAACCATGGATTTCACTTAGTCCAGTGGTAGGCGATAAATCCCAATCGCACTTTGGTTGTGGGTTTGATTCCCTTAGCTTTGTCCGACGTAATGGGTTGTCACGTGGTCTGCATGTTGTCCTTTTTCATAAAATATATAGTTTTAAAACTTTCCCAAAAAAGAGATAAATTCATCAAAAATAACCATAACATATTTTAACAACAAATTTTATCTCATAACTTTCATTTTGAATCCCAAAAAGTATTAACATGTAACTGCCTCAAATTCAAGGACCATATAAACCCAAATGGTTCTTTATAACTATATCCACAAAAGAAAAGATAATTATTCCTTGAATAAAAATTCATATATAAAAATTCAGGTTTACACATACTATAAAAATTCTTCTAATGTAATCCCATCATCAAAAGAGCCATAATACTTTTAAGTATTTCATCATCCTAAAATCTACCAAACCCCTTGAATCCATTATATGTTGACTTCATACTCATTAAAATTTCTTCATGATTCATTAACCATTCCTTCCCAAATTATTATTATATACTTATTTCCTACAATAAAAATCATGAATCATATCCTTAGATTCAATAATATCAAAACATATGTTAAGAAATAATTCGTACCTTTCATTGGTCATTGTCAGTTTCTTCATCCTCAATCGAAATTGAATTAGGTTTTGGTAAACATATATTTGTATGATCCTGGTGATCCCATCCCTGAAACTTCTTCATATGACACCTGTTTGTATAATGACCATGCACACCACAGTTAAAACATTCATTTGATCCCTCAGAAAGAACTTCTTTCCATTTCCTAAAGTCAACTATGGAAGGTTATTGCTTTATGACCTTAATTCCAACATATATAGAATCTTCCCATCCCTTTAAATCATTTTCCCAGGTGTTTCTTTCCGCAACCTTGACACATAGTTTTTTGAACATACTTACCATTATGATTATTACCTGAACTTCCGTAGGGATTTGCTTCTCGCATATTAGATGACTTATAAAAATCACCAAGGTTCAGGTTTTCAATCATGATTCCAGGTAGTTGGTTGGGAATAACCACAAGAGTTCTTATTGGAGCTCGCATTTCATTTAATTGTTCATTCAGAAAACCATCACAGATTTCCTCACATCCAATGTTACTTTGGTGCCTTCTATATCCATCCATTTACTAAAACCAAAACGATAAGTGTGAGTATATCAATAAAATCATCATATAATATCTTATGAGGATGGTAAATACTAATATATACTTATTCAAGTTATCTTAAAGTCATTCACTTTATTAAATAAAACTATGAATCTTTGTAAAATCCTAATAATTAAGGTTATGTCACTTATGCTTAAAGAATACCCTAACCTCTAAAGTTATCTAAACCGACCTCTAATACCCACTGTAAGGACCCATCCTTAAACATTACATAATATTGAATTAAAAGAATAATTCAAATTGAGGATCTTTTCAGGTTTAGAGTTTTAGAGAATTAGGCCATAACTATTACATCTCAAAATATTACAAAGAAGACACTTCTAATATATCCAGTGTTTCACAAAAAAAAAACTCCTTAAATAAAAAAAGAGATCTTTTCCTGATATAAATCTTCTTGAATACTTCATTTATCTTACCCTACCTTATAACCTATGAAAATCATTTCAAAAACTTGGGATGAGCATAAAAATCTCAGTAATGGATACACAAAGAAAGAAACCTATTAGTTTTTCAAAACAACAAGTAAACCATGAATACTTTAATATAAGTAATACTTTTCACCTTCATGAAGTAGTAAATATTCTTCAATGAATAAAAGTTCACTGCTTACACTTTTTAAACCAGAATATTACCATAAAACTCATATAAAGAACACATAACATATAAAGGTAACTTGGGACATAAGCATTCTTCAGTGGAATAACCATACGGTCGACTTCCACAGACATCACTAAATGGAATAGTCATACGACTGACTTCCATACCCCATGCATTGGAGGTTATAACATAACCACCCGTCCTAGTTTATCACATCACCACCCGTCATATGGTTTATCACGTAACCACCCATAAAATGCCCAAGTACCATTATTACACATAAAATATTGCAAATATAAACATTTCAATAACAAAATTTCATTTTCAATCATAAGAAATAATTTCAAGATATTGAAATAATCAATCCATTTTCAAAAACCATTTAAAAAATAGATTTTTGAATCAAAGTGTCCCATACCACTTTGAATCTTTTAAAAGAATTATAATTTTAAAACATTAATGTACATATAAATAAATCCTTAAAAACCATTTTCAAAACATGGACATTAAAGAGAAAGATTTATAATAATAAATCATTAAAAAATTTAAAACTATATTTTAGTTAAAGAGTTTCTAACAAAATGAGAGACTCTTGAATACAAATAATTGAGGAGTAACATATAATCATAACTTTATAATATCATGAGAATAAAGGGATTCATGATATAATATGTCAGAGGACAGTATATACACCATATAAAAGTGAATTGGTGCATAACAATAAATTAGTCTCAATGGAATGTAAATTAAGACAAACTCCCTTACAAAGACGATATCCTTAAATTAAGGATAAATCAATCAGATAATTATGTGTGAAAAATATAAATACACACAATATAAGTGGATATGAAGTTTAAAAAAATCCAAGGTCATTCACACATATTCATAGGAGGACATAAATAAGAAAGAGAAGATCAACCCAAAGAATGGGAATTGGGTTAAGAAGATCCCTTACTGATTTGGTAACTTACAAAACATATGCCACATGAAAGAAGGACCATCCAATGAAGATGTAAATACTCATAAATGAAATTATATTACACAAAGAGTACAATAATGGGTAGTACATACACGACACAAAAGGAGATAATGTCAAATATAGCATGAATCTCACGGGAATAAAAACAAGTGAGATGAAGACCCCTTACCACGTTGTAATTCAATCGGGTCGTATGAACAAAAGTTAATAACCACCAAAATAATAAGAGAATAACATTAATATAAAGTTAATCATGATATTATATATCAAATTTCATTACACAATACACCACATGCAATAAATAGGTGGTGAATAATAAAAATCTCACAGAATTAAAAGTGAGATAAGAAACCCCTTACCTCGTGTCCGACTTGACCCGTTCGTTGTTTAATATCCTGAATAATAAACTAAAGTTAATTTATAATTTCTTAAAAACCTCTTTCAAGTTTATTATTCCTTTTCTATCAATTATTAACATGTTATAAACATTATGTAATCATTTAAGTTAGTAATGGTCATCTTGTCGATATTTGGTACTTGAGTAAAAATGGACTTATTTTAATTAGAAGTTATTCATGTGGTAAGATATCTATTATATTTATAATAATATTAATGATTTAGATATCATATATATCATATATATCCAATATATACATTTATTTATAATAGTACATAACATTTAGAGGTAAGAAATGAAATGCACCGTTCATGGAGATGGTAAGCCGTACGTACGCATGGACGCTAGTTCCATTTCAATTTCTTATTTCAATGGAATTAAAACATAATGATACATATTTATATTATAATTCCAGTATAATATCATATATAATATTATTAAATCCATCCTTTATACGTCCCACAAAAGTCATTAACGAGTCATATCACTTTGAGGGGGCGGTAGTCCGCACTTCCTCTAATGATATTATCATATTTACCCACTATGGAAACCATAAAGGTATGATATAAATGAAAAATATAGATGAATAAAGAAAAAATAAACATAATATATATCATATATAAATACAGTTCCATCTTAATGGCCACCTTGAGAGGTGGAAGAGATAATCGAACAATCATCATTTCGTGAGGTGTTAGTTTTCCATTCACAGAAACAGTATGTTCTTCACCCATTAGATAGAGGTGTGTGTAAGTGTAGTTCGAATCATTACCATAACAACATCCTAGTATATTTAGGATATTTTTTTTTATAAAATAAAGGAAAAATATATTTTAGTGGTTGGATAAGTAAAATAAAAGAAACAATTTAAGAGAAACTGTTACCTTTAATTTGGGAACACCCTTTGGTTTTAACCAAAAGGACTTCTTGAAGTGCCTTATTCCTAAAGGAAGGCTTCTAGGAGGAGGATAGGGATGTAGGGAGATTAATTGGGTAGAGTTTGGATGAGAAAAAAGTCTTTAGAGGTGTGAGGAATTGGTTAGAAATGGTCTCCTTTTATAAGGGAGAGGAGGGGCTCTTTAGGAAAGTGTGAAAATATTATTTTATTATAAACTTATCTTAGGATTCAAATGGTCCAAAAATCATTAAAGTCGAAGATAAGATGACTAATATTCTAAATAAAATCATCCAATAAGAATTGGAAATGTTTTGGATAATATTTTAATCATTATAATCTTATTTATTTAAATCATTTATTAATGATGTAAACTCTACATTATTATTGTGTCATAACTAATTTAATTTATTTGATGTCTAAAAATTATAAAAAAATTACCATGATGTAGGAAATATTTTTATATTTCTAATGAATATTTATAGTCCAAAATATAACTTATATAACACAATTCAAAAATTAATTTACTAAAAAATATTTGAATATGTCATTTTTTTCCTTACATTAAGTTAATTAATCTAAAATGTTATTATCACTCCCAAGTAGCTCAATGGGGTCCCCAAATAGACCCAAATATTCCCATGGTCATCAATTACTCATACAATGAGTTTAGGACAAGTTTTAAGGTAATTTTGAATTAATTATAATATCTTTTTTACCTTGAATTACCCTATTTTCCTTTAACCGTGGTAAATAAGTCAAAAGTTACTATTCACCAAAAATTATTTCCATCTTATTGAACCACATTTTAGTTAATAATAACAACCATGTATGTCATATTTTCAAAATTCAATTCAGAGAAGTGGTGAAATTTCATTTAAATGAAAAAGTCAGTTTTTTTAACTACCACATAGTGGTTTCACTATTCATCAAAAATTGATGTTTTTCAAAAAAATACAAAAAATTCACCCTAACCAAAATTTGATATTCTGAATTCAAAAATTATGTCTATTTTACCAAATTAAAAACATATAAGTTGAATTATTTAATTTAAAATTAATTCCATTTGTCAAAACAAATTGCGTGTTTTTAAGAAACAATATCTATCAAAAGATTGACACTTGCTTATGTACAATTTCAATGTAAAAATAATTCCAATGACCAAAAATGGATTAAATGGTAAAAATATATTCTAATTACACTTTAAAACCAATTAAAATGATAATCTAACCATATAAATAAATTATATTAAAAGGCAGTTTTGAATTAAAATACAATATTTTTCACTATTCATTAAAAAATGAACTTTATCGAAAAAATTCCAAAAATTTACACAGAGTAAATTTTTATGTCCCCATTCTAAAGAAGGATTTTATTTGGTAAAAAAGAATGTATTTAAGTGAAAAACTATATTTAAAAGGGTTCTCCATTAAAAGGCGGTAAATCAACCTTTCAATGTAAATTATGCTTAAAATTAGATTCATTCACATTTTAAGCCTATAACTTTTATTAGATAAATGTAAATACATTTAACAAACATTTATAATCATATTTTAGTTATTTTTGTTCATTACCGCCAATACAATGGCTAGGAGTTAACTACCATTTAAAATAGTAATATTAAATTATTAGTATGCAATGTAAGATTTCAAAGAAACCCGTTGTTGTGTATCAGGTACACTATCGAACATAGAAACCCCTTTAAAGTAAAATTAATATTTAATTCAGAAATATTAATAAATATGAAAATTTTATATTCCTTTTTTTCCTGGGATGTTACATCCTTCCCCCTTTTTGGGAATTGTGTCCTCACAATTTTAAAATTGGGCTCGAAAACATCATTGAAAGTCCCACATCGGAAAAATCGTCAATAAAACTATCACTTTAAAATAAAGGAAGAGAAGTAAAAAGGTCACATGAGATAACCCAAACTAGGATTCAATGTAGGAAAACATGAATATGGAAGAGAACACAAATGGTCAAGTTATGATGGAGAGTGATAGAAAGCATGATTAGGAGAAAGTTATCCACCAGAAAATAACAAACATGTGATGGGTTCAACAGTCCTTTATTCCCCAGTAGAAAAAGTTAACAGAAAAAGTTTTTGTTTTAAGTTACTTTTGATAAATGTGAGTAATTTATTTATGAGATTAACTAAAAACATAAGGAAACATACTTACTTTTCATGTAGACGTTCATCCTTTACTAAATTCCTACCACAAACTCATCTTTTCTCCATACGATGAGTATTCAAACTGACATGGTCACATTAAAAGTGATAAAATCAACTTCTATAGTACCACATAATCCAAAAAATATGAACTATATATTTCCCCTATCTTTAGACACCAACCAAAACCAAAACGTTTAGTATAAGATCAGATAATCCCCAAAAGGATAAACTTTTACAAAAAGAAAAACTACTCTTGATCTCCAAGTTTTTTCTAACAATACCCAAAGTTCATCAAAGACCATTCAATTAACATCTGTCCATAAAATTCTTCAAAGTAATCCAAACAAAGATTGAAACCCAAATCTCAGAAGGATTTAATCACATAGTCTTCCAAGATCAATATTAACATTTATCTCCAAATAACATCAGTTACTCTTAATGTCTTATATTGAAAAGTAATTAACCTAATAACATATTCTCCATGTTCATTTTATTATTTTTATAGATAAACCAAAATCAACTTATTATTGATTCATAAAATCATCTAACTAAAAATAATTAGTCATAATAACCAGGGACTTCATGTAGTCCAGTGGTAGGCGATAAATCCCAATCGCACTTTGGTTGTGGGTTTGAATCCCGCAGATTTGTCCAACACGACGGGTTGTCACGCGGTTTGCATGTTGTCCTTTTTCAGAAACTATATTATTTTAAAATATTCCCAGAAAAGAGGTAAATTCATCAAAAATAACCATAACATATTTTGACCAAAAATGTTATCTTATAACTTTCATTTTGCATCCCAAAAATTATTAACATGTAATTGCCTCAAATTCAAGGATCATATAAACCCAAATGGTTCTTTATAACTATATCCACAAAAGAAAATATAGTTATTCCTTGAATAAAATTTCATATATCAAACTTCAGGGTTACACATACTATAAAAAGTCTTCTAATGTAATCCCATCATCAAAAGAGACATAATGCTTTTAAGTATTTCATCATCCTAAAATCTACCAGAACTCTTGAATCCATTATATGTTGACGTCATAGTCATTAAAATTTCTTCATGATGCATTAACCATTCCTTCCCAACTTATTCTTAAATACTTCTTTCATACAATCAAAATCATGAATCATATCCTAAGATTCAATAATATCGAAACATTTGTTAAGAAATAACCCATACCTTTCATTGGTCATTGTTAGTTTCTTTATCCTCAATCGAAATGGAATTAGGTTTTGGTAAAAATATATTTGTATGATCCTGGTGATCCCATCCCTAAAACTTCATCGTAGGACATATGTTTGTATAATGACCATGCACACCACCGTTAAAACATTCAATTGATTTCTCAAAAATAACTTCTTTCCCATTCCTAGAGTTAACTGGATGCTTCCTTTTTCTATGGAAGGTTATTGCTTTATGAACTTCATTCCCACATCTATAGCATCTTCCTGTCCCTTTGAAGCATTTTTTCTAGGTGTTTCTTTCCACATCCTTGACACATAGGTTTTTGAACATACTTACCTTTATGATTATTACCTGAACTTCCGTAGGGATTTGCTTCTCGCATATTAGATGACTTATAAAAATCACCAAGGTTCAGGTTGTCAATCATGATTCCAAATAGTTGGTTGAGAATAACCACAAGAGTTCTTATTGAATCTCCCATTTCATTCAGTTGTTCATTCATAAAACCATCACATTTTTCCTCACATCCAATGTTACTTTGGTGCCTGCTATATCCAGCCATTTACTCAAACCAAAAAGATAAGTGTGATTATATCAATAAAATCATCATATAATATCTTATGAGGATGGTAAATACTAATATATACTTATTCAAGTTATCTTAAAGTAATTCAATTTATTAAATAAAACTACAATTCTTTATAAAATCCTAACCATTAAGGTTATGTCCCTTATGCTTAAAGAATACCCTAAGCTCTAAAGTTATCTAAAACGACCTCTGATACCAACTGTAGGGACCCATCCTTAAACATTACATAATCTTGAATTAAATGAATAATTCACATTGAGGATGTTTTTAGGTTTAGAGTTTTAGAGAATTAGGCCATAACTATTACATTTAAAAAGATTGCAAAGAAGAAACTTCTACTATATCCAATGTTTAACCAATACAAAACTCCTTAAATAAAACAAGAGTTATTTTCCTAATATAAATCTTCTTGAATTCTTCCTTTATCATGACCTACCTTATAACCTGTGAAAAACATTTCAAAAACTTGGGATGAGCATAAAAATCTCAGTAAGGGATACACAAAGAAGAAAAACTATTAGTTTTTCAAAACAAAAAGTAAACCATGAATACTTTAACATAAATAATACTTTTCACCTTCATGAAGTAGTAAATATTTTTCACTGAATAAAAGATCACTAATTACCATTTTTTAACCAAAAGATTACCATAAAACCCATAAAAAGAACACATAACATATAAAGGTAACTTGGGACATAAACATTTTTAAGTGTAATAACCATACGGTCGAATTCCACACACATCACTAAATGGAATAGCCATACAGCCGACTTCCATACCCAATACATTGTAGTTTATAAAATTACCACTCGTCCTGGTTTATCACGACACCACCCTTCATATGATTTATCACATAAACTACCATAAAATGTCCAATTACCATAATTACACATAAAATATTTCAAATATAAACATTTTAATAGCAACATTTCATTTGAAATCATAAGAAATAATTTCAAGATATTGAAATAATCAATCCATTTTCAAAAACCATTTAAAAAATAGATTTTTGAATCAAAGTTTCCCATACCACTTTAAAGATTTTAGAAGAATTATAATTTTTAAACATTAATGTATATATAAATAAATCCTTAAAAACAATTTTCAGAACATGGACATTAAAGAGAAAGATTTATAATAATAAATCTTTAAAACATTTAAAACTATATTTTTGCTATAGAATTTATAAAAAAAATGAGAGGCTCTTGAATACAAATAATTGACAAGTAACATATAATCAAAACATTATAATATCATGAGAATAAATGGATTCATGATATAATATGTCAAAGGATAGTATATACACCATATAAAAGTGAATTTGTGCATAACAATAAATAAGTCTCAATTGAATGTAAATTGAGACAAAGTCCCTTACAAAGACAGTATCCTTAAATTAAGGATAAATAAATCAGATAATTATGTGTGAAAAATATAAATACACCCAATATAAGTGGATATTAAGTATAAAAAAATCATAGTTCATTCACACATATTCATAGGATGACATAAATAAGAAAGGTAATATCAACCCAAAGAACGAGAATTGGGTTAAGAAGTTCCCTTACCGATTTGATAACTTACAAAACATATGTCACGTTAAAGAAGGATCATCCAATGAAGATGTAAATACTCATAAATGAAATTATATTACACAAAGAGTAAAATCATGGAATGTACATGCACTGCACAAAAGGAGATAGTGGAAAATATATCATGAATCTCACGGGAATAAAAACAAGTGAGATGAAGACCCCTTACCACATTGTAATTCAATCGAGTCGTATGACCAAAAGTTAATAACCACCAAAATAATCACAGAATACCATGAATATAAAGATAATCATTATAGTATATATCAAATTTCATTACACAATACACCACATGAAATAAATAGGTGGTGAATAATAAAAATCTCACGGAATTAAAAGTGAGATAAGAAACCCCTTACCTCATGTCTGTCTTGACCCGTTCATTCTTTAATATCCTAAATAATAAAATAAAGTTAATTTATAATTTATTAAGAACCTTTTTAAAGTTTATTATTCCTTTTATATCAATTATTACCATGTTATAGACATTATGTAATCATTTTAGTTAATAATGGTTATATTGTCGATATTTGGTACCTGAGTCAAAAAATGGACTTCTTTTAATTACAAGTTGTTCATGTGGTAATATATATATTATCTTCAGAATTATATTAATGATTTAGATATCATATATATCAAATATATCCAGTATATACATGTATTTATAAAATTACATAACATTTAGAGGTAAGAAATGAAATGCACCGTTCATGGAGATGGTAAGCCGTACGTACGCATGAACACTACTTCCATTTCTATTTATTATTTCAATGGAATTAAAACATAATGATACATAGTTATATTATAATTCCAGTATAATATCATATATAATATTATTAACTCCATCCTTTATATGTCCCACATAAGGCATTAACGAGTCATATCACTTTGAGGGGTGGTAGTCTGCACTTCCTCTAACGAGATTATCATATTTACCCACTATGGAAACCATAAAGGTATGATATAAATGAAAAATAAATAAGAATAATGAAAAAAAACATAATATATATCATATATAAATACATTTACATATTAACAGCCACCTTGAGAGGTGGTAGGAGATAATTGAACAATCATCGTTTCGTGAGGCGTTAGTTTTCCATCCACAGAAATAGTATGTTCTTCACCCATTAAATGGAGGTGTGTGTAAGTGTAGTTCTAATACTTATCATAACAAAATAATAGTATATTTAGTATAATTGTGTTGTTATAAAAGAAAGAACAAAAATATTTTAGTGTTTGGAGAAGTAAAATAAAAGAAAACAATTTAAGGGAAACTGTTACCTTTAATTTGGGTAACTCCCTTTGGTTTTAACCAAAAGGACATCTTGAAGTGCCTTCTGCCTAAGGTAAGGCTTCTAGGAGGATGAGTGGTATGTAGGGAGATTAATTAGGCAGAGTTTGGATGAGCTAAAATGCTTTAGAGGTGTGAGGAATTGGTTATAAATGGTCTCCTTTTATAAGGGATAAGAGGGGATCTTTAGGAAATTGTGAAAATATTATTTTATAATAAACTTATCTTCTATTTAAAAAGGTCCAAAAATCATTAAAGTCTAAGATAATATGACTAATATTGTAAATAAAATAATCCAACAATAATTTTACCTATTTTGGATAATATTTTAATCATTATAATCTTATTTATTTAAATCAATTATTAATGAGGTAAACTCTACACCATTATTGTGTCATAAATAATTTAATTTATTTGATATCTAAAAATTATAAAAAATTTCCACGATGTAGGAAATCTTTTTAGAATTACAATGAATATTTATATATGAAAAGATAACATATATAACCCATGTAAACATTAATTTACTAAAAGATATGTGAATTTGTCATTTTTGTCCTTACTTTAAGTTAATTAGTCTAAAATGTTATTATCACTTCCAAGTGGCTCAATGGGGTCCCAAAATAGACCCAATGATTCCCATTGTTGGCCATTACTCATAAAATAAGGTTAGGACTAGTTTTAAGGTAATTTTGAATTAATTATAATATCTTTTTTACCTTGAATTACCCTATTTACCTTTAACCGTGGTAAATAAGAGTCAAAAGTTACTATTCACCAAAAATTATTTTCATCTTATTTAATCACATTTTAATTATTAATAACAACCATGTGTGTCGGATTTTATAAATTCAATTCAAAGAATTGGTGAAATTTCATTTAAATGAAAAAGTCAATTTTTAACTACCACTTAGTGGTTTCACTATTCATCAAAAATTGAAGTTTTTCTGAAAAATACCAAAAATTCACCCTAAGATAAATTTGATATTCTGAATTCAAAAATTATGTCTATTTTACCAAATTCAAAACATAGAAGTTTAATTATTTAATTTAAAATTAAATCCCATTGTCAAAACAAATAGTGTGTTTTTAAGAAACAATATCTATCAAAATATTGACACTTGCTTATGTCCAATTTCAATGTGAAATTAATTTCAATGACCAAAATTGGATTAAAGGATAAAAATATATTCCAATTAAACTTTAAAACCAATTAAATAGATAATATAACCATATAAATAAATTATATTAAAAGGCAGTTTTGAATTAAAATACAATATTTTTCACTATTCATTAAAAAATGATCTTTATCAGAAAAATTACAAAAATTTACAAAAAGTAAATTTTGATGTCCCCATTCTAAAGAAGGATTTTATTTGGTCAAAAAGAATTTATTAAAGTGTCCAAAACCATATTTAAGGATGGTTCTCCATTAAAAGGTGGTAAATCGACCTTTCAAGGTAAATTATGCTTAAAATTAGCTTCATTCACATTTTAAGCCTCTAAATTTTATTGGATAAATGTAAATACATTTAAAAACATATATAATCATATTGTAGTTAGTTTTGTTCATTCTCTCCAATAAAATTTCTAGGAGTTAACTACCATTTAAAAAAATAATATTAAATTATTAGTGTGCAACATAAAATTTCAAAGAAACCTGTTATTATTTATCAGGTATAATATCAAACATAACAACCCCTTTAAAGTAAAATTAATATTTAACTCACAAATATTAATAAATATGAAAATTTAATATTCCTTATTTTCCTAGGATGTTACACCAAGAGGCAATGGGAACTCAGGTCAAGTTGAGCACAAATTACCATCCACAAACAGACGGTTAGATGGAGTATGTGATTAAGATCCTAGAGTATATGCTTTGTGCCTATGTATTGGATTTTGGTGGTTAATGGGATAACCATATGGGAGTGGTTGAGTTTTTTTACAGTAACAATTATCAGTCATCTATAAGAATTGTTCCCTTAGAGACATTGTATGGTCACCCGTAAAAATCATCTCTTTATTGGGTGGAGGTTGGAAAAGTATCTTTGGTTGGACCAAGTTTGGTCCAGGAGATCACAAAAAAGATTCAAGAGGTAAATCAACATCTTCTTATTTCCCAGAGTTGAAAGAAATTGTTTGAGGATCGGCAGTTTCGTCCTCTTGATTTTCTATAGGTAATTGGGTTTTCTTGAAATTTTCTCCTCAGTTGGCTCACCATCGACTTGGAAAACAAGGTAAGTTGGATCTGAGATATGTTAGACCATTTGAGGTCATTGAGCATATCATATATGTTTCTTATTGGTTATCATTTCCATTTTTGTTAATAGGTATTCATGATGTTTTCCACATATATTAGATTAGGAAGTATCATCCAGATCTTGCTCACATTCTGAGATGGGAGGAAAAAGAGTTAGAGCCAAATGTTTCTATTTTGGAGAATCCAGTTGAGATCATTGACTCACAAGTGAAAGTATTTTATGGGAAGTTGATTCCATTGGTCAGAGTACTATGTAAATGCAAATCATATTCTCATGAGACTTGGTAATGCGAGTCGATGATGAGGGGGTAGTGGCCACAACTTTTTCCTGGGATTACATATTCCACTTGAATTCCTAGGGATAGAATGTCTCTATGGTTTGGAGTTTGTAGCATCCCATTACTGATCTATTAGGTACATCTTTAACCTTATCAGGGATTTCCTTTTTATCATTTTCTATATGGGTTTGATAAGGAATTGGTAGGATACCTATAATGGTTAAGTCATCGATTTGTCGGACTCTTAGCTTGAACCGGTTTTTATGCAGACATATAAGGGGATTTCACACCATGTAACTTGGTTACATGATGTGTAAGAGTTTGTGGATGCAAGTCATGAAGGGATTCACACTGTGAAAGGTCACATTCCATGAAGAGAAGTTTGACGTAGTGAATGTTTTAAATAATGTATTTTAATCCGAGGTGATAGGTTTTCCAAAATACGTGGGACTTTAGTAGTTACACATCGTGAAATTGGGTTACATGTTGTGCAACTAGGTTAAATTACATGTAACAACCAACATATAGTTCTTAAAATAGGAGTGTGGATATTTTTTTTTGATTACTTATCCAAAATAATTTCCTCTTGACCCATGTAAATTCCCAGTCCATTTTGGGAGACCCCAATCCTTTTAGAACAATCCTTTTGACGTTTGATCTTTGTTGTGGCTGCAGTGTGTCTCTCTGGGTAAGTGATCTTTCCACTTCTTCATTGTCCTTGATCACAGTAGCACCCTTAGGTTGCATTACCATATCTATTGGTCTATGTTTTTGTTTCATCTTGGCTTCTTCCAAGATTCGTTGTGCGATCTCACTCTGTAGGTTGTTCCCTTGTCGGCTGTGGTTCAGTGGGTGTTCTTTGTTGAGATATGTGGTATTTCCTTTTCTCCGTCAATCCTATTTCTCAATTGGATCAATCCTAAGATGTGTATATTGGATTATAGAGTCTCCATTGTAATAGTTTTGTTTCATCATTAGTGTATCCTATTATGGGTGTGTTCAACCTGAGTTTCAAGGTAGGCAGTTTCTTCTATAGCCTATGTTTATGAATCTTGTTGTTCCTACTTTATAAACTGATTTATACAAGGTATTGGCATGATTTATTTGAGTGTTTTGAAAATAGTTTTTAAATGAAAATGTTTTCCCTAATTATTGATAAATGGAAAGAAAAAGGGTATTTTCAAAGCATTGAAAATGGTTTTGGGAGATGGTTTTGAAATGATTTTGGAAACATTGAATTGATTGTGAAAATGAGCACATCAGTTACCTTCAGTACTAGGTGGAAGGTTTATCTTGGGGAATTTTTCTATTATGGGGGTTCACTTTATTGGGAATTACTCTTATACTTGAGTGTATATTATTAGCTCTTGGTACATATATTATTTTGGGGTTTCACATTCTTGGGTGTCTCCATGGTCTTCGAGTGTAGATAATTGGCTTCAGGTACTATAGTGAATTGTTCATAAATTAATGGGTATAAGTAGTCTTCTTCCTAACCTTTTTTATTTCATAGTGTTGTGATGCCTGTATTTCTACTGTTGTTTTTTATTACTCATATTTTTACTATTTTATCCTTGGCATGCATGTTGAACCTTGTGAAAGATGATATAAAAAAATGTGCTTTAAATTGATATACTTGCATTTTTTTAGAATAGTGATAAAAGGGGAATGATTACCATGTTGTCTATAAAACTATTTTACTGATTATCATACCATATTTTAAATTTAAAATGATCACACGTGAGTTATTATGTAGATATTGGTTATGGAACACCTGGGTGCGATCCTATAGAGCCTGTTAGCTCACACCATGGGCACCACTTTGGTGGTGTGTAGACCATTGTATGTCATCCATTTTAGGGAAAGATAAGGTTTCGTAGTGAGGTGGAAAGGTTTCATGTCATCTGGGTTGGTTAGATGGTGGTGATGTTGTGGAATTTCATCAATGACATCGCTTGGATTAGATGTTTTGTTTTGGTCCTTTAGAGTTGTACTTTTCTTTTTCTGGAGTTTTATTTACCTCTATAGTTGTTTGTTTTCGTAGTATTCTAATAGTTATGACATATATTTATTAGTCTTCCACTATTTCTTTCTTTACACATGTATATACATGCCATGTGTTTGTAAAAGTTCATTGAAATTGTTCCCTATGGTTTGTTGATCAATGCCTAGATGCTTATTGCCAACCTATGGGGATCGGGAATGCCTTTCGAGTATGTTATGGATCGTTTTGGGTTCCAGTTTTTAGGGTAACTCGGGTTGGTTCATTATATAATTCCCCTTAAAAATTGCATGAGTGATACCTAATAAGTGATCTCATATGAGTGAACCCAGAACACATAAATACTTTGAATTTGTGAGAAATAGGTTGTTGCATTTTACCATGCTATTTGATGCAAATGTAACACTCAAATTATTTGTCAAATCGTAGAATGAAATGAATGGTGATTTTTGTGAAAATTAGAATACTATCTAACATAATAGAATGATACTTGATTGTATTTTGATTAAAATTTGAATCAGTGATAATTGAATAAATAATATTCAGATGTGAGAATTAAATAATTGGAATTTCATACACCTAAATGGACATCACAAATATAACACTTCCATCTCCACCTATTTCTTCCATAGATTAATTTAGTTCACTTAGATTGTTTTAGTAAATTTAATTAAACATTTTTAAATAATTGTTTGATTTTTACAATTTTTATTTTTTAATCACATTAAAACCTCATCTGTATACACATTCTTCCAAAAGGATATTCCTAGTGTCTACACACATTATATTTGTGGTTTGACCCTGCTCACCTCTTCTAATATAGTTAGCACGTTACTAAATTTAAAAATTTTCATGCATTGTGAAATTTTTTCCATATCCCATGGTTTTGATTAACATGATGGTTAGTGTTAAAACATGGAATGTTCAACTGATGTAGGAGTGACTAGGTACCATTAGAATAGGTCTATGATTTAATTTTTTTAGTACATTGCACTAATGGGGAATATCCTTGTGGATGAGTAGAGTTCCAATGATTTGGGTGTGTCATGTGTACACACCATGTAACGACCTGAATCCGGAGACCCTCTACTGGTTCCCCATACCCGGTTCACCACATGAACTCAAGCGCGTTTCCCCGAGTACCAGAGGCTGCCGACTAGCAGCGACGGCCTTGGTGAGTCAGTGGGGAAACTATGCCCTCATTTGGTAAGGTATACGATGAAAAACAATAGTCAACAACGAAAGAAGTAACAACACGCATAACAACAGAAACCAAACAGTGGAAGCAAAGAATATGTATAGCAATGATGACAAAGATACAGCAGGTACCAGTATCTATGGAAAGCAGAAAACACAAAAACGTGCTGGAATACAACTGAAAAAAAGTGCAAAGGAAAAAAAACAAACTCCTCAGCATCACGAGCCCTGGCTCAGTCCCATGCTCTCCAGCTCCAGCACAATCAAGAACCTAAAGTAGAAGGGCGCTTGCCCTTATCTATACCTGCAACAACATAGCCTGCTTGGGCCCAAAAGCATGGCCCAAACAGGGTGTGAGACACAATCCCAGTAGGAAATCACCCAAACATCTGTGCCTAACAGTCAATGAATATACGGCAGTAAATAAGACAAGAAGTAGTAAACAGGAAAACACAAGAAGCTACAAACCATAGTTCTAACAATAAAGTACACAAGTAAACATCCAGCAACAAGACGAAAATAGGTAACCCTCTAGGAGGCACACACAGTCTCACCCCTCTGGTTCAGCTATGAAAAAAAATAATAGACTCTCTGGGGAAGCACTCACCGTCAATTCCCCCTATAGTCTCGTATCGTGCTAAAGGCTCTCTAGGGAAGCACTCAACATCTATTCCCCCTATGGCCCACATCGAGGAACTACAGACTCTCTGAGGAATCACTCAATGTCAATTCCCCCTGTGGTCTCGTATCGTAATTAAAAGACACTATGGAGAAGCCCTTCCATCAATTCTCCCTTTGGTCTACTACTCTAGGTTCTCATAGTCCTGAGTGAAACTAAACATGCTCAGTGCGCGTGCATTGTCCAAGTAAACCTTAAGAACTACTTGGATCTCAACTAAAGCTCAGCAGCAAAACAAGGTAGTAGTTCCACTGTCCTACAACTAAGCCTGGAAACTAGAAAAATGCCAAACAGGAAGAACAAGCATAGAAGAAATCCAAGGTATAGTAAAGCTACCATAATCATAGGCAAAACATCTTCTCTAGCAATCAAGCAAGGCAGAAAATACAACAAGGGAAAAATAGGAACACACAACACCCCGTTCAAGGGTATTGGTGGAATTTGCACAAAATATTCATCAAATTTTTACAGAAAGGCACAAAGCACCAACCTTGATCCTAGGAGATTGATATAAGTGAGCCACGATGACAAATTCACCTTGGAACGACGTAGATCTGAGAAAAATTACAAAACGCTCAACCTATGATATCTTGGAAACTAGGAGAAAACATGAGACAAAACTCAAACAAAAGGGAGAGCTCACCATTGCAATTCCAACGCAATCGACCATGCTCGAATCAGAGAATGGACGAAGGGTCGGGAGCTCGTCAAAGATCCGATTGTACGGTCTCTCTCGGGAGGAGGAAATCTAGAGAAGAAGATGAAATCGGGGGTTAGGCGCGACCCCAGTTTGTTTAGTGAAAAAAAGAAAGTACACAGCATGTACTTTTAGAGTACACAACATGTACTTGTTCTTTTCCGTACTCCACCAAAATCAGCCTCCACGTCACCCCTACACATTGTGTGCGTAGCCCGGGCACGGACAGCACACGACTTCGAGCTGGATCAGAGTACACGACATGTACTCAGAAAGTACACAGTGTGTACTTCAAAAATTTCCAAAAAGTTTAATTTTCTTAAAAACTCGAGAAAAGGAAAAAGATATCTTAACTAAGATCCGAGTTCTTACAAACTTCCCCCCTTATTGAAATTCGTCCCCGAATTTCCCTAACGAGGTGGAGAAGAAGAAACCCCGAACAACTCCAGCCATTGCAATCGTACATCGGCCTCCCTCTCCGAAGTCTCATCCTGTAGTTGCCCGTGATGCCATAACACTCGTACTTGAGGAATATACCGCCCATGGAGAACCTTCGTACTGTGATTGAAAATCCGGATAGGATGCTCCTCGAATGACACATCCACTTCAAGTTCAACCTCCTCAGGTTGAAAGACATGAGACAGGTCTGAAAAGTAGCGTCAGAGCTGAGAGACGTGGAAGACATCGTGCATGGCCTGATACCGCTAAGGTAACTACAGCCGATAAGCAACTAGCCCCACCCTATCCATGACCTCAAACAGCCCGACGTACCACGGTGAAAGCTTACCCTGTCTCTGAATCCTCTTCTGTCCCAACCTCGGTGCGACACGTAGGAAAAACTGATCACCAGCCTCAAACTCCAGAGGTTTTCTTCGCTGATCAGCATAAGACTTCTATCGAGACTGCACTGTATCCATCCTCTTACGAATCATCTTTATATTCTCTGAAGTCTCCTGAATGAGACGAGGTCCCAACAGAGCTGCCTCTCCTACCTCCATCCATCATAAGGGTGATCGACATGACCTACCGTACAAAGCCTCATATGGCGCCATCTGAATGGTCACCTGGAAACTGTTGTTGTAGTCAAACTCCACCAGAGGGATATGATTCTCCCAAGAACCGCCAAAGTCTAGGATGCAAGATCGGAGCATATCCTCAAGAACCTGGATCATGCGCTCGGACTGGCCATCAGGCTGGGGATGGTATGTTGTACTCAAAATTACCTGTGTACCCAAGGCCTTCTGAAGTCCCTGCCAGAACCGAGAGGTAAAACGCGCATCCCTATCTGAAACAATGGAGTGTGGAACTCCATGTAGATGAATGATCTCTCAGATGTAAAGTCATCCCAGATCATCAACACTGAAGGTCTCCTTAATCGGCAAGAAGTGCGCAACCTTCGTAAGCTTGTCGACGACAACCCAAACAGCATCATTCCATCGAGGAGACCTCGACAATCCAATCACGAAGTCCATCGCGACATCATTCCACTTACACTCCGGAATGGGTAACTGCTATAAAAGGCATGCTGGTTGCTAATGCTCTGCTTTTACCTACTGACAAGTAGAACATCTCATGAAAAAACCAGCAACATCTTTCTTCATACCTGACCACCATTATTGGCGATGAAGATCCCGATACATCTTGGTGACGCCAGGATGAACTGCCCCAATAGAGGAATGAAAGTTCCGCATCAGATCCTCATGTTTGTCTGCTCGCACCCATACGCATCCCTGGAACCGCAAGATCTCATCCTTGCCCACTGTCCATCCATGAAGAGGGTCCTCTCTTGAAACACTCTCCCACAGGACCAAGCCTTCTGAGTTTGATAGCCACCTCATTCGTACCCGATCAAGTAGTGTAGAGGTAACAACTATAGAAGATAAGAAAGTCTATCCCTGTCTGTCGTGCACCTCCAGATTCATCTTAGAGAATAGAGTCATAAGCTTCCACTCACTACTGGCCTTCTGAACTGCCTGGATCTATGTTCTCCTGCTCAAAGCGTCTGCCACTGTGTTTCCCTTTCCTAGTATATAGGAAAGCTCAAAATCAAAATACTGAAGATACTCAACCCACCTGTGCTGCCTCAGATTCAGATCACGCTGAGTGAAGATGTACTTGAGACTCTTGTGGTCAGTGAAGACCACAAAGTGCTCTACCAGTAGATAGTGTCTCCAACAATGTAAGGCATGAACAAAAGCTGACAACTCCAGATCGTGCATAGGGTAGTTCCTCTCATGTAGCCTCAACTACCGAGACTCGTACGCAACGACTCCATCCCCCTGCATAAGCACAACTCCCAGCCCGATACCTGAAGCATCACAGTAAATAGCGTAGTGCTTTCCTGGATCTGGAAAGACTAGTATCGGTGCTGACGTCAATCTCCCTTTCAGCTCCTTAAAGGATGACTCACAAGAATCTGACCATAAGAACTGCGCCTCCTTCTTGGTCAGACCTGTCAAAGGTGATGCTAGAAGAGAAAAGTCCTGAATGAAGCGTCTGTAGTATCCATCCAGCCCTAGGAAACTCTGTACCTCAAAGATGTTTTTCAGCTACTCCCAGGAAACTACAGCTCTCACTTTCTCTGGGTCCACAGATACTCCTGCCTCTGAGATGATGTGACCCAAGAAGTGAATATGATCCATCCAGAAGTGGCACTTCAAGAGTTTAGCATAAATATGATGCTCATTAGTGTACTCAAAATGATCTCAGGATGTGTGGCATGGCTGTGTCGAGTGTGAGAGTACACTAAGATATCGTCCACGAAGACCACGAAGAAGGAATCCAAGTAAGGATGGAACACTCAGTTCATCAGTGCCATGAAAATTGCTGGTGCGTTTGTGAGACCGAACGACATGACTCTATACTCATATAGACCATACTTTATCATGAAGGCTGTTAGAGGTATATTTGATGGTCTAACACGCAATTGATGGTAACCGGACCTCACGTCGATCTTCGAGAACACCCGGGCTCCTCGAAGATGATAAAAGAGGTCATCGAT
The DNA here is from genome assembly GCA_963277665.1 of Viscum album. Classification (NCBI taxonomy): domain Eukaryota; kingdom Viridiplantae; phylum Streptophyta; class Magnoliopsida; order Santalales; family Viscaceae; genus Viscum; species Viscum album. Next base: position 2,131,833,190 of record OY728126.1, on the reverse strand, counting down.
CATCGGCAAATGATATCGGTTCTTGACCGTCATCTGGTTCAGCTTCTGATAATCCAGACAAAGCCTAAGGGTACCGTTTGCCTTATTTGGAAATAGGACAGGTGAACCCCAAGGAGAAGTACTGGATCGGATGAATCCCTTAGCCTACAACTCCTCCAACTACTTCTTGAGATCTTGTAACTCTGGTGTAGCCATCCAATAAGGAGGAATGGACACTGGTGCCGCTCCTGGCACGAGCTCAATCGAGAATTCTAACTCATTATCTTGAGGGAAACCTGAAAAGTCTTCTATAAATACATCCCTGAAGTGATCTACCACTGGGGGAAAGTCCAACGGTGGAGTCCCCTGATCATCCAAATAAAGACTAGCAATCTGGGATGTCACCCGTCCTAGCCCATGATGCTCGAGTCCAGATCGACTCACTTGAACATCCCATTCGCCTCTATGAAGAAACGATTCACCCTCAGGTGAAACGAAACTCATTCTACGGCGATAACAGTCAATGACTTCCTGGAAGGGAACCAACTAGTCCATGCCGAGGATGACATCATAGCCTGTCATCTTTAGGACATAGAGATCCCATAAGAAGCGGTACCCTAAAACCTCGAGAGGGAACTCTCTACACTGGCGTACACTAGATTTCCTCATCCCCAAGGGTGTGTCTAGTGTCAACGAGTCTGTAGAAGAAAAGATGCAGAGTCCAAGGCTCTCCACAACAGCAACAAAGATAAAGCTATGCGTAGCACCAGCATCGAAAAGGGCTGAAGATAAAACTCAGACTACTAAAATCGTACCTTGAACTGTAGAAGGGTCGGGATCCTGATCCTGATAGGTCTGATCCACGACGAAAGACTGGACTGCACCACGGCCCTACGCCCCTGACTGACCACTCTGAGCTGAACCTCCCTGCTGGTGCTGAAGGACTGGTGGCTGACCGCCACGACCTCCACCTCCACCTCAGCCCGAACGGCTGGAAGAACTCCAGTTCCCCGACTGGTGAGAGACTGGTGGGGCTACTCTTGAACGAGGAGTCATGGAAGAACCACGATCACCAGCTGAAGGTGAGAAAACCTGATAGAAACGCTGAAGGTGGCCCATCTTGCCACAAGATCGGCACTCCACGGGGTCCCTCTGGCACTGCGGCCTCGTGTTCCCTGACTGGCCATACTGGTAGCATATCACCTGGCTGCCTGACGATGCATCTCGCTTCCTTGGATCACTGCATGTAGGCTCTCTACGGCGCTTCATGTTGTCATCTGGAGGCAAACTAGCTCTGGAAGTAGAACCGCCCTGGCTCGTAGCTCCAGAGTCTCTCAGATTGCACTCTGCAATCAGTTCCTGGTTGACGATGGAAGTAATGGAAGTCAGCTAGAATATGTTCACCTGTGAGCTGATCTCCTTCCTGAGACCATCCTCAAACATCATGCTAAGAACACCCCACTCCCATCCTGGAGGGGTGTGAAGCGCTACAGCTCGGTGAAACGAGTGGAATACTCCAGGACAGAAAGAGTACCCTGCTCTAAGCTCATGAACTCCCGAGCTTGATCGGCCCATAGGGTCTCTGGGTAGAAGTAGTCATAGAACACGCGCTGGAAATCCTCCCAAGCCATAGCCTACTGCTGACCCACCTGTGAGATCACGTCCCACCACCTCTTAGAGGAGTCTCGGAGCATGTAGGTGGTGAGATTGACTCGCCTCTCTGGAGGCGTCTCCAGATGCTCAAAGATAGTCAGCATGGCTTCCAGCCATGACTGTACAGCCTGAGGTCCTCCTTCCCCCGAGAATGTGGGAGGATGCTGTTGCTGAAAAAATCGCGTCAAGTCTTCCATAGTCATGGCAGGTGTCAGCGCTCCCTGGAAGGCCTGCATCATCCTCATGAAACCTTCCCTGAACTGTGCATCATCACCTGTGACTGGTATAACAGCCTGTGCCAAGGCTGGTCCGACTGGAGGATCGGCAGGAAGTCCCTGATCAGCCCTATCTGGCGTCTGATCACTGCCTGACGATAGATGTACGACCGGAGGAAGTCTTAGAGGCATAGTTCTGAAGGATCAAAAGAATGCCTTAGATCAGGAAAACAAGGATAGAGAACACAAGAGTACAAAATGGAAACAAGGGAAGAAAAACACACAGGTTTTGAAAACACAACTACACGGCATGTATAAAAACTACACGACATGTCTTCTTAAGCCACTAACATGGGAGTATAATTCTTCCCTATAAGTCGTGTACACCTCAAAATACATGGCGTGTTTCACCCACACACGGCGTGTACTTGGAAACTACTCCACTTCCCAAGTCTCTTTACATGGCTAACCCACACATTTTTCTTAAACTGAGACTACACGGTGTGTTCACTATGGACATGGCGTGTAGTGGACAAGGCTTCAGTGGTCGGTGTTGTTAAACACACGGCCGTCTACATGGATGAACCTTACATGGCGTGTTCTGAACAAACACGACGTGTATAGGAAAGGTGACATCGTCCCATGTTGTTCATGACACGGCCCGGTACCTGGAAAGACTACACGGCGTGCTCCAAGAGCAACACGATGTGTCTGAGAGATGGTCACTCTGACCTGTTTTGTTCGTGACACGGTCGGGTGCCTCGAAGGGACTATACGGTGTGTTCTGTTACAACACGTCGTGTGCTACCCGAGCTTCCCCGACCCGTGTTATTAGTGACATGGCTGGGTACACAGCTCATTACTACACGGCGTGTTCCTAAAGTTACTTTCACGACATCGTGTTCTTCTCACACGGCCTGAAAAATACACGACGTGTATCCAAAAATTACACGCCGTGTATTATGGGTTTTTCTGGGTAGTAGCTCAGAAACTACACAGATCCCCAGAAACACTAAAAATAAGGAAAAGAGGTGCCAAATTCCGATTTGTGAGGGCCCATACTCCCCGCGAATCAAAGATTGGAATCTCCTATAGTCACATACATGGGAAGAGAATATCTCTCTAACATAACAGTAGGGATTCTATCAAGAATCTATCACAACAACATGCTTAATCTACACAAAGCCTATCCCAACAGCATGCAATCGCTAATGCACCCTAGATGGCATGGCAAGAATGCATGACAAGAATGCATGGAATGTGATTTCTAGAAGTTCCTATATGATGCATGAGATGGAATACCCTCATCTCATCGGGTTGCGATAGAAATAGAACCGAAATATCAAAACATTAACTGCACAAGTCATGTGAGAACACTCTAGGTGAAAACATGTCAACCATAAAAAACTCAAAACCAGCAAACTGCAATTAACGTGGTAGTATGGATTTTCCCTGTACACAGGTTAGATACTCCCAAGTACAGCTTAATATCAAGTACCTAGTTCTTCCTATCCCTGGATAAGGTCTCCAAATAGTAAATCAAGAGAAAAGAACTCCTCTGATACCACTTTCTAATGACCCGAATCTAGAGCCCCTCCGCTGGTGCCCCGTACCCGGTTCGCCACATGACCTCAAGCGCGTTTCCCCGAGCACTAGAGGCTGCCGACTAGCAGTGAGGGCCTTGGTGAGTCGGTGGGGAAACTATGCCCTCATTTGGTAAGGTATACAGTGGAAAAACAATAGTCAATAGTGGAAGCAGTAACAACATGCATAACAACAGAACCCAAACAGTAGAAGCAAAGAATATGTATAGCAATGATTACAAAGATGCAGCAGGTACCAGTATCTATGGAAAGAAAAAAACACAACAACGTGTTGGAATACAACTGAAAACAAGTGCAAAGGAAAACAAAATAAACTCCTCACTATCGCGAGCCCCGGCTCGGTCCCATGCTCTCTAGCTCCAGCACAATCAATAACCTAAAGTAGAAGGGATATTTCCCTTATCTATACCTGCAACAACATATTCTGCTTGGGCCCAAAAGCATGGACCAAATAGGGTGTGAGATACAATCCCAGTAGGAAATCACCCAAAGATCTGTGCCTAACAGTCAATGAATATACGACAGTAAATAAGACAAGAAGTAGTAAACAGGAAAACACAAGTAGCTACAAACCACAGTTCTAACAATAAAGTACACAAGTAAACCACCAAAAATAAGAAGAAAACAGGTAACCCTCTAGGAGGCAAATGCAGTCTCACCCCTCTGGTTCGGCTATGAAAAAAATAATTGACTCTCTGGGGAAGAACTCACTATCAATTCCCCCTATAGTCTCGTATCATGGTAAAGGCTCTCTGGGGAAGCACTCAATGTCTATTCCCCCTGTGGCCCGTGTTGAGGAACTACAGACTCTCTGAGGAATCACTCAACGTCAATTACCCCTATGGTCTCGTATCGTAATTAAAAGACACTCGGGAGAAGCCCTTTCGTCAATTCTACCTTTGGTCTTCTACTCTAGGTTCTCACAGTCCTGAGTGAAACTAAACATGCTCAGCACGCGTTCATCGTCCAAGTAAACCTCAAGAAATACTTGGCTATCAACTAAGGCTCAGCAGCAAAACAAGGTAGCAGTTCCACTATCCTATAACTAAGCATGGAAACTGGAAAAATGCCAAACAGGCAGAACAAGCATAGCAGACATACAAGGTGCAGTAAAGCTACCATAATCATAGGCAAAACATCTAGTCTAGCAATCAAGCAAGGCAAGCTATACAATAAGGGCAAAAAAGGAACATGCAATTCCCTGTTCAAGGGTATTTGTGGAATTTTCACAAAATATTCATCAACTTTCTACAGAAAGTCACAAACCACCTACCTCGATCCTAGGAGATGGATATAAGTGAACCACGATGATAGATTACCCTTGGAACGACGTAGATCAGATAAAATGCACAAAACGCTCAACCTATGATAACTTGGAAACCAGGAGAAAACAAGAGACAAGACTCAAGCAGAAGGGAGAGCTCACTGCTGCAATTCCAACACAATCAACCATGCTCGAATCGGAGAACGGATGAAGAGGATAGAGCTTGTCGAAGATCCGGCCGTATGGTCACTCTTGGGCGGACAAAATCTGGAGAAGAAGATGAAATTGAGGGTTAGGCATGACCCCAGTCCGTTTAGTGAAAAAAAGAAAGTACACGATGTGTACTTTTAGAGTACATGGCGTGTACTGGGTCTTTTCCGTACTCCGCCAAAATTGGCCTCCACATCACCCCTACACACCGTGTGTGTGGCCCAGGCCTGGCCAACACACGACTTTGAGATGGATCAGAGTACATGGTGTGTACTCAGAAAGTACATGGCATGTACTTCAAAAATTTCCAGAAAGTTTAATTTTCTTAAAAACTACAGAAAAAGGAAAAACATACCTGAACAAAGATCCGGGTTGTTACACACCATCATGTAAAAAGTAATTACCATGAGGCATGTAACGACCTGTGTTTTTGAATTGGATGGGAATCCAAAGGAATTTGAATTTTGGCATTTACTAGATGAGAAATTTTACAAACTGAGATCAAAAGTGTAATTATGAGTGTTGGAACACTTATAAGTGTTGTTTTTAGACTTGGGTAAAGACCCGATGGGTCCCTTGGGTGTCTTGTTGAGTTTCGAGAGTTTCAAGTTTTAGAAATCAATGGTTTTGTGGTCTGAAAATGGTGCATAGTTTTTTCTAAAACCGCGCGGCCCTCAACAACAAACTGCGTGGCCCAATCAAAGGAGAATAAGTTCCCTACACAAGATGCACACACTTAACCCAAACAGTGTGCCTATCCCACACGGTTAGTGCCACATAGGAAGTACCCTCACACTATTCATCACATAGTTAGGGTAACCGTGTTGGATAAACCATGCGAGGGGGTTTCCTAGGCATAGGGTGTCGCATAGTTGATGCACAGTTTGGCCAAACCATATGACCAAACTGTGCGAACCAGGTTTTAGGGTAAAATTACATATATTCCCTTAATGAATTTTTATTCTTTCTTCCTCTGATTTTTTCTCCCTAATAGATAAACTCTCCACTCTTCCTCCTTTTTATATCTCAAGTTCCTTCACCAAGGAATCAAGATATCTCCTCTATCTAAAGTCCAAATCGAACATCGTTGGTCATTATGGATCTGTGTTGGGAAGATTTCAACTTCAATGATTTCTTCCAAACCGGACTGAATCAAACCTTGATATTGGAAAAGTTAATAGTTTTAATCATAAGGTAGGTGGTATATGCATTTTTCATAATTTTCCATCATTTTATGAATAGAGTCATTGTGGAAAATTCCAACCTTTGTCACACATTTATTGAAAGTTGGTTCTTTCATATTGAATTGATCCTCACACTTTGTATGACACCCATTGAGTTTTTTGAGTAGTTAAAGGTTTTAAACCTTGATCATGGACACCCCTTTGGTGTGATGGATTAAATTTACCCATTTAAATTAAATGGTTTAAATTCTCAAAATTTCTTCTATGCATTCAACTTGAATTAATAATGGAATTGCCCCTTGTCAGGAATTTCTTGGATGTTAACAGAACCTCATAAGTTCCATGTTAAACCTTATAATTGTTTTTCCATCCTTAGTAGTTTATTTTAAAATTCATATTTTTCTAGATTGAATTATGATTCTTGAATTAAATGAATAGTTTTAACAAATGAATTATTTACGAATAATGTCATGTTTTTATAATAAAACTCCTCGAATGAGGTGTTCTATCTTCAAAATTACAGAGTGGTGATTTTTTATTTAAAACATACTTCGCTTAATTCTTTTTCTTTCTCTATGCTTTTATGTTATTGTTTGATCCAATTCATGTTTATAACATGGACTCTTTTAATGATATTAAATACAGAGGACCTCTTTCTATATGAATGATCATTTAACCATTGCACCTTCTATGTTCATGTCTTGACCCAATCCTATCTAAATGACCAATAAACCAAGATACTCCTAAGGTATTGGTTTTCCTTATAGGTGGATTTTCCCAAGTAAGTAAATTCCCAATTAAAAATTATAGCTTATAAGTGTCTCTTTAAATATTGTTAAACAATTTTCCATGTTTGTTTAATTAAATGGAATGTTTTTAGTTGATTATCTTGTTCATGAAGGCCTACTTCCCTTAAATGTATTAAATGAACTTATTGATATGGAATTGAATTAGGTGGCATGAACACACACATTGATATATTAAAAGACATATATTAATTAAATTCCTTAAATGAATTAAATGATTTAATAGAAAAAAATTTAATGAGTTGTAAGGCCACATAGATCATGCATTCATTGTACATACTTTAATTAAAATGCGATTCCCCTATCTATATTGCTGGATTAATTAAATGTAGAGCATGAGAGGTGATGCATCATGGATATGTTTATTATTATTGTTTTTATCAAAGTATTAATCCTTGATATAGGTCATGTAAAAATGGTAAGGGATCATTTGATCATGGTGTAAAATCATGCTCCCTTATACTAGGTGTTGAGTTCATGACGTCTCACACCATTGATACTAGTAGGATGTTGTGATGAGGCACCACACTCCTAGTTTAGAGTGATGAATCGATGGATCACTAACCATCCTGAGTATCATTCATGAAATATCACAGTCTTTTTGGATGTAGGGAATGTACACTATTTCTGGAGCTTATAGGCTCATTTAGAATGGTTATGGATGTTTGAGTTATGCCTGGTCCAACCAGTATCTAGTATTCTCGTTACATGGACATTGGAATTGGTACACACTTGGTTTATAAGTGGATGAAATATATATAACTGTGATATATATATATATATATATTATAACTATATATATATTTTTACTGGTCATAATTCTCATTCCATCCATGATTCAAAGAAAGTAGAGATTCTAGGTGTCCTTCAGGAACTTGAGCAGACTAGTTGTTTATTTATTCAGTCTTTTTTCTTATTATATTTATAACTTCACATTGCCTTACTTCTTATTCACAAACTAGTTTTAGTCGTAGACACCGTGGTTGGTAACCTACTGTGATTTATATCTCACACCATGCTCGGACTTCCATTGCATTGGGGTACCTGAGTATACCTTCATGTTCACAAGAGCATGGATGATTTCTTATTATGTTTTTCTAGTACCTAGGAATTATGAGAATGAGACCGAGCTAGAGCTCTGGATGCTCGTGGAGATCACACATAGGGATTTTTTTCCTTTTCTTCATTCTTTTACTATACTATTTTCAGTTTTCTATTGTATATCTTCTATTTTATTTATGTAACATCATTAGCACATGTCTGTATTGTATACATTGGCATTGGCCATATTATAATATTGAGTTCTTATTTTTATTCTTCCACTACTCTATATTTATTTATTTACTATTTCTACCTTTTCCTTTTGTTTTATTATTTCCTGATGTACCATTGTGATACTATCATCATGAGGGTATAGTCTCCCCACTAAATCCTCCTTACATCCTCATTTCTAGTTGGTAGCCTTTGGCGTATGGGGAGTCGTGCCTAAGGTAATGTGAACCACTGGTCTAGCTACTATATTTGTGATCAGTCAGGTCAAGAAATTACAAAGTGGTATCAAAGACTTATTTTTTCCCTTGTCTTACTATTTTGGGATAGTTAATAGGATAATAAGAATGTTTCAATGCTTGGTAAATAGCCATTCCTAGGAGTGATCAGCCCATGTATGGGGAAATGACCAAGTGGATAGGGCTGGGATTGATATTCATGTTGTTTGATATTACAATTGATTATTATTTCACCTTGAGTGACTTGTGCACTTTCTATTTCTTATTGATTTATGAATTTTAGGGAATTTTACCCTTGGTCTTGTATGGAAAGGATGAAGCATTACGTGCATCATTATAGGCACATATAACTTCACATTTCATTCATATGCCATGTCATGTAGTTGTATTTTTAGGTTTCCTGTTGATTATAATTGTGTGCCTTGAGTGTTATGAAATGCTTAATTTGTACCTATTTAGGTAATTTTTATCATTCTTTCTTAAATTAAAAGCTTAATTGATTATATTTCATGTTTCCTATTTAATTTATCTTGATTCTATGTGTTTATTGTTTTTAAAAATATGATACTTATGATTTTGATATTAGTAAATGGTTTCATGGGATAAATTTATTGGTTATGATTAAATGGGAACTAGTTTTTAATTATAAGGTGTATGGGTTCCTTATAACTGGGTAAAGGTAACCTGTATACTCAAACCATCCTTTTATATTTATATATATTTATAGACCTCTGTTAAAATGTAAAGTCTACTAAAGCAAATTTTTTAAAGTGGATTGGTTTCGATTAATGGGAGCCAAATTCCTATATGTTAAGCATATGGGTGCTTTATGGTGTTGGAATGGAAACCCATAGAACCAAATCATTATATACATGACTATAATATCCCCAACCTGGAAGCCACTTAACCGGTACTCTGAGCCAGGTGGCTACTGTTGGAGTTGGTGGCCTAGAACCAACTACTTTGTACTTTATTCATTAATAAATACCTTATTACATCTTGATTGTTCATCTGAATGAAAACACATGTGATAATAACCTAAGGATAACTATTGCATTAAAGGGTTATAGCGGATCCCTACTATGATGAGAACCTGAAAGTTCCATAACACTGTTCTTGAATATATTTTCTATGGCCGGATGATGTTATTTGAGGGAAAAAAATAATACAGACTATTAGGGGTGAGGACTAATAAAACTTTGAGGAAACTTCTCATGGTGTGCACCCTTGGTAATATCCAAGAGGATATTATGAGAACAAGACCCGCCAGTAGGATATCTACATTTCACAGTGTCATTTGATGTTCCTATACGCGGATGTGTGTATTGGTCTTTAGACTTTAAGATTATTATTAATGGGTATTACAACTCATGCACTTAGATGTATTGACGAAAACTATGATGACACACTATTCGTAGTGAGGTAGGATATGTTGGGGGCATTACGAGTGATACTGCATTAATAGATAATTTGAGAAAGGATTTGTCCCTTCTGTTCACTAATAGAAGTAGATATCTCAGGCCCTTTGATGGAATTGATATAGCCTAAATAAATCCATGTCCATGTTGAGGAATGGGAAAGTTCAATTTTGGAAAGTCAAATAATGAATAATAGAGCACATGGGTTGATGGAACTAGCATGCAACCCACTTGATTCGAGATATCGAGACAAAGGGGTTACATTACACGGTAAACATTCATAGGAGGTTACACGTCATTGTGGCATTAACATCTTTCTCTATGGGTGCTTTGTCATGTTTCTAGATGCTAACCTTGGACTTTAGGAAAGCTCCACCTAATGCTACAGAGAAAGAGGAGTAGAGGGTCACACAATAAGTGTGTCGAAGTATCTCAGTTAAATATTAAATTAACAAGTTGAATAAAGATTATTCCCGACTGTGGTTTAATAATTATTCAAGAATGCCTGATCACATTTATTTCGATACTAGTTATTCGAGAGAATATATTGTGGGAGAAATAATATATTTATTATCAAGTAATGTATGGATATTTATTTGAGAAATAAATATCCATTATTCAAGTTCTAATAAATGTGGTAGAGGAAATAAAGAAAAATGGAAAAACAAAAGCACACATCATGTATATTAAATATACATGCCATGTATTTTTTCTTGGAATTTATGAGAAATAATATTATTTATTTAATTAAATAATATTAGGTGTAATTTGTTGGGCATATGTCAAGTAATAATAATAGTCAACTGTTATTATTATACATGGGGCATAACTAATAATTAAATGAAATGAATAAATACTTCCAGGTAATTAATTCATTTTATTATTCTATGAAATTAAAATCCCAATTATATATTTCTCATTAGCCTAGCCATTTTTGGTGGTTGTGCACAACATATATGGAAAATCTCTCAAGCCAAGAGAGAATTATTTTTCCACCAAGAATGCTCTCAAGCTACAAGAGAGAGATCCAACTCCACCGGATCAAGGCGATCGAAGACGGACATCGCAAGTGAAGGCTCTTCTGCGCTAACACCCGGAGATCCCTTCGGTGACATCTAGAGATATGTGGAGAACATGTTGATCACCATGAGAGGAATCCTACACTTTGATTATATGACGCAATGACGGATCATGTAGGATCATGATTGGAAACATCAACAGAGAGAGAATTATATCAAGGTAATTCTTTTCAATTAATAAAATTAATTATAACCAATATATGATGATCCTATCTATGGTTTCATGACTCCCATATTTTTCTTTCATTCTTCATTCTAATCCAATGATCTGATGTTTTATTATCATGATGGATCTCAAATTAAACATCATTAAGGGCCAAAATTAAAGTTGGGTACACCCACTAACGCACTTTCTCTACACAAAAAACCTACTATTACATAACCTTAAGTGCAACTCCCCATACGCCAAAGGTTACTGACTAGTAGCAGGGGTCTAAATATTCAATTGGGGAGACTATACTCCCTTTTTATCACAGTAATCCACAACAGAAGATAAAAAAAATCATAATAACAACCAATAATACAAAAGAATACATAAACAATCATTCCCCAAATGGGGTACAACCATGTCCAATAGTAAATATATCATACCATGATACAAGTGAAAAGTGAAAAAAACCCAAAATGAAGACAAACTGAAAAATCCACAAAAATGGTCCCGACACCAAGTATGTGTTCTCCTCTATGTACACCCATGATAACCCAACTTTCTAGAAAGGGACTTTGACCTTCTATTGACCTAAAAACATGAATTCTTCTCGAGTACCCAATGGTGGCCCAAGCAGGGTGTGAGTACAAATTAGTAGAATACCACCAACAGTGTCTAAAAAATATCTGGTCTAAACAATCATGCATGAAAAAGGGAAATGAATAATAAATGACAAGAAGAGATTAAGTTCCCTTAACCAGTTTAGGTACACTACCAACATTTATTATGCTTTCCATATCTTACAATTTCATCTCATTTACCATCACTTACCATTTCCAACATATTTGTCATGGGTTCATCAAACACAACAAGTTACATGGGATTAAAGTACACATTCACAATAATGAGGAAAACACACTTTTATCCTATCTCACTAGGACTAACTTCCTCATGAAAACCATATCCTCACCTCAAATCCTCAGTATTGGTGGATGCAATCGTTAGGGCCTCAGTCCCCTTCCCAAACCCATGTATTAGTGGTGGAGTTTAGAGCCCCAGTCCAACTCGACATGTGGGTGTAGAACCTCAAGTCAATACCCCACTTTACCAAGACATGTTCACATGATATATACATATATGTATATCACTAAATCATTCACACAACATCACAACTGTTTCCCAAGGAAAACATAAATCATAACAATAACATGAGAGTTAATACCACACCATAACTCATTAACACATTTACCACATTTAACATCATTTATCCACTTATCTCGATTTCCCTTTTATTATTCTTATATCACTAAGCATCCATTAATTGTACCTGTATCACTAGGCTTCGTTCATTATGCCTAACTCACTAGGCTTCATTAATAGACTCATAATTCATTCCATTATGGTCTTTAATCATTTCCACATATCAACCCATTTGGTTATTCATCATTATCACGTGTCAACCCATATAAACAACTTTTATGTTAAACCAATATCCCTTAAGTTATTATTTTTAATCCTAGGTGCAACAATTAGCTTCTACCCAACACCATAAATCACATGAACATGTTTGTCATGGGATCTACATAAACACACAACAATATTACTCATTCTTCACAAATCCCTAGGTCCGAGAAAGTCGTCACACCCCATGGGTGGACTTAGATTAGTCTCATCAACCTTGACGAATCCCATTGGAATTATGAGGTTTTCCATTTACCTTCTCAATAACCATTTTACATAACATGATAAGAGTGATTGAAACATTCCAAGAGACACCCAAGAACAAAACCACAGATGCACAAATCCACAAATAAACCATGGGATATAACTTGTAGACCATGGACATCGATTACGTGGGTGAACACACTCTTAATCAAGACCTTTGATTCATCTTCAACAAACCTTTGAAGATTCAACCTAAATCCCACCAAAAGAGTAGGATTTTAGAGCTTTTGAAGAGAGGAGGAGAAGATACAAACCCTAAACTCAAAAGCTAAGCAAGGATAATATTAGCCTTACCCGGAGTTTTGATATGCAACCAACAACACCAAAAATTCCTTAGAAATGAAGGAGATTGATCTCTTGGAGACCTTGGAAGATTTTATTCATTCCTAGGGTGAAGAGGGGTGAAATGGGAGGAAATACCAAGTTGTGGTTAAAAATCCCAGAGTGGAAAAATTGTAATTTTTTAAAAGATTTTGAGTCGTACAGTTTACCCACATGGTTTTCCAAACCCTGAAGAGGCCATTGTCCAAAATCCAACTTCCCACACAGCTTCCTGGGCTGTCCACATGGTTAGAACTAACTGTGTGCAAACATGTGGCCTACCCAGAAAACCCATTTTCTCCATTTTTTGTGTCCCAAACCCTCAGAACACCCCCAAGACTCTTCAAGGACTTGGGTAAGAACTCAATTAACCAAAAAAAGGGATTCTAACCAAAAATTAAATGAGAAAAACCCTTTCCAAGATCTATGATCTTACAAACTCCCCACATTATAACGGCTCATCCTTGAGCCGAGCTCCCATTCTTTATTAAAATTATAAGGAAAAGAGATCGGTCCACTGAGCCCGCATATCTTATTATCGCTCCCATGTTTCTTCCTGAACATCCCCATGTTGCCATAGTACTCACACTAATGGCACAACCTCTCCCCATAAAACCTTCTCATTATGATCCACGACACGAACTAGATGCTCCTCAAAGGGCGCATCAGCCTCAATCTCAACATCCTCAACATCTAAAACATGATATGGGTTAGGGTGATAACACCAAAGATGCGACACATGAAAAACATCATGAATCATGTTATACCGCTATGGAAGAGAAAATTAGTACGACACCGGCCTGATCCTGTCCACAATCTCAAATGGACCCACATAACTAGGTGCCAACTTTACCTACTTCCGAATCTTTCGATGACCCAACCTTGGCGACACCTAAAGGACACACTATCACCCACCTAGAACTCAAGAGGTATACACCTCTAATCTTCATACAACATCTGCCTACTCTGAGCCATTTCCATTCGCTTCTAAATTGACTCAACTTTCTTTGAAGTCTCCTATAAAAGACTTAGCCCCAACAGCTCAGATTCACTGACCTCTAACCAACATAGCAGAGATCTACATGTCCTTCTACAGAGAGTTTCAAATGGTTACATCAGAATCGTATCCTAAAAAATATTTTTGTAGGAAAATTCAACAAGTGATAGGTGATTCTCCCATGAACCACGAAAATCTAAGACACAAGCCCTTAAAATGTCTTCCAACACTTGTATTGTACGCTCTGACTACCCATCCGTCTGCGGGTGGAAAGCCGTACTCAAAAGCACCTGAGTACGAAGTGCCTTCTGCAACCCTTTCCAGAAGCATGATGTGAAACAAGGATCATGATCTGACACTATAGTCTATGGTAAACCATGAAACCATATTATTTTCTAAACATACAACTCACCCAACTGATAAACTGTGTAATTCTACTGAATCAGTAAGAAATGATCCACTTTCATTAACAGATCCACAACCAACCAGATTGCATAATTCTTCTAAGGTGTCCTCAGAAGTCCCACCAAAAAATCAATTATCACATCATCCCACTTCCAATCTAGAATGGGCAATGGATGTAACAAACCACCTAGGATTTGATGCTCGGTCTTCACCTACTGGCAGGTAAGGAACTATGCCACAAATCCTATGAATTCCTTTTTCATTCCTAGCCACCAAAAGCTCCTACGGAGATCATGATAAATCTTGGTCAAACCAAGATTCACTAACCATTTTGATTCATGTAACTCTCCCATAAATTCCTCCCACATTCATACCAACACAACCACATGACCATGAACACAAACAACCCTATCCACACCAACGACCCAACCGGAAGGTGGGTCCTCACCTTTAAGTCTTTCCTTCACGGACAAACATTCCAGATCATCGAGATGATTTTACTTATCTCGACTCAAAAGCGTCGACTCTACCATAAAAAAATCAAGAGTCACCTGACCATTTTTCTCCCACACCTTTAGGTACATATCCACAAACAAATAAATCACATTCCACTCACTATCGGATTCCTGAACCACATGGTTAACATCCTTCCTTATAAAAGCATCAACAACACTGTTCCCTTTCCCCGATGTATATACCATATAAAATTTGAAATACAAGAGATACTCAACCCATCTTTGCTACCAAAAATTCAAATCCCACAGTGAAAAGATATACTTTAGACTCTTGTGATCAGTATACACTGTGAATCGTTCCCCCAACAAGTAGTGCTTCCAGTACTTTAAGGAATACACTACTACACCCAACTCAAGATCATGAGTGGGATAATTCCGCTCATGGGGTCTCAATTGCCTCAACACATAGGCCAAAACCCGCTCATCTTGCATCAACAGAGCCCCAAGACTGATACCGAATGCATCACAAAATAGGACATATATCCTACCTGGCTCAGGTAAGATCATGATCGTTGTGGTCATCAATTGATTTTTCAACTCTTGAAAAAAATTCTCACAAGCCTCAGACCACTCTAACTTGATTTCATTCTCGGTCAAGACTGAAAATGGTACTTCCAAATGAGATAAATCCTAGATGAACCTTTGGTAATACCCAACCAAACCCAGGAAATTCCGAACAAATGAAACACTCCTGCACTACTCCCATGACTTGACAACCTGTACTTTCTCTGGATACACTAACACAAATTCCTCAGAGATGATGTGACCTAGAAAATGAACTTATCCAATCTATAACTAACACATTTAAAGCTTGGTGTAAAGACAATTCTCTCTTAGTGTACTTAGAATGATGTCAAGATGTTGGACATGATCGTCATGAGTTTTCGAGTACACCAAGATGTCATAAAAAAAGACAACCACAAACTAATCTAGATAAGGATGAAATATTTTCTTCATCAAATCCATGAACACTTCCAGTGCATTGGTTAAGCATAAAGGCATGACCACAAACTCAAACAACCTGTACTGACTCCTAAAAGTTGTCATCAGTACGTCAAAAGGCCTCACCCTCATCTGGTGATAAACTAATCTCAGATCAATCTTAAAAAACAATAATGCACCCCTCAACTAGTCAAACAACTCATAAATTCTAGGAATAGGGTACCAATTTTTCATCATCATCTGATTTAACTTTTTATAATCAATAAACATCCTTAACGACCCGTCATCCATCTTTGAAAAAAGCATAGGAGATCCCCATGGATACGTACTAGGATATATGAACCCCTTATGCTCTAAATCCTCAATCTGAACCTTCAACTCTTGGAGTTAATTTGGTTCCATTCGGTATAGAGGAATAGAAAATGGCTCTGCTCCCGGTAGCAACTCAATCATCAACTCAACATCCCTCTTAGGTGGCAACCCCAAAAAATCCCCAGGAAACACATCCTAAAAATGATCCACTACTAGAGGGAAGAATGAATATTTCCTTCTTTCATCATCAAGAACAAGGGAAGATACATGATCCATGAGCCTACCCAACTGCTGACAAAACAGTCCTACATGACCTGCTTGAACATCCCACTCTCCATTATGGACATATGCATCACCCTCAAGTGACCTAAACAATACCCTATGATGGTAACAATATTTATAAAACTGGTACAACACCTACCAGTCCACACCCAAGATTAGGTCAAATCCTAACATCTCAAGAATGAATAAGTCCCACAAGAAAAAATACCCACTGAATTCTAGAGAAAATCCCCTACGCTGCCTGATATCTTCATTTCGCACCCCAATGGAGTACCAATAGACATAACCCCACACACAATCTCCACAGGAAAACCTAACGCTACCAAAAGCTGAGAAGCAATAAAAGAGTGTGTGGAACTAGTGTCAAACAATGAACTAGAGATAATAGAATCTATAAGGATTGCACCTCAAACAATTGATGGCCCAACCTCACCATCACCAGGTGACGACTGAACTGCATGAAGCTGACTTTCCCCTCTACCCTGGGCTCCATCCTGTGTGCCCTGCTCTTCACTAACCTACTAACGTGGGTGATCCTACCCCAGAGTTCAACATCCACCGCCCCAACCAATATGGCCCATCGATCTCCAACTGCCTACCTGATATGGAGAAACTGATCCCTTGCCTCCGCTTAGCATCTTCCTGTCACCAACATTCATGCTCACCTGCTGATGGTTCCTGCAGAACCTTTGAATCTTTCTCAATATGCCACACGACTAGCACTTAATTGGAGGTCGAGGACAGTGGCCACGCATGTGACCCGACCCGCCACACTAATAGTAGAACACCTGATCACCACCCTGAGAGGCTGACCCTCTCTTCTGACCACCTTGCACACTTTTGAACTATTGAAAAATTCCAAAATGACACTTCCATCCCATAGAAACTACACCACTTGTCCACCTAGTAAGCACAATAAGCCCACTACCTAAAGCTCCCTTAAGGTTCCCTTCAAAGATCAATGATTGATCCACTAACTCTATAATCCTCTTCAAGCGAGAGATATTCACTTGAGACCTGATCTCATGTCTTATACCATCTTGGAAACACCTCGTAACTGCTACCTCGTCCCCCACCACTGCTGAAACAAAGTGTCGTAAGTCAGTGATGCGACCAACATACTCTATTACCAACATCGACCCCTAAGTCAGGATCATGAAATCTGCAGCCCACTCTTTCCTCAAAGTCTCTGGGTAAAAATGCTCCAGAAACGTTTTCTATAAATCTTTCCACAACATCCCCTCATCCTGCTTAGTCTGAGCTTGGATATCCCACCAATGCTTTTCCTGGCCCCACAACATATAAGCTTACAACTTGACTTGATTCCCATAAGTAGTCTCCAGATGATCAATTATCTTCTGGACAGACTCTATCCAGAACTCTGCTGCCTCTAGCCCACCCTCTCTGGTAAAGGTTGGAGGGTGCTGCATCTGAAACTCTCTGGTTAGCTCAAACATAATCGGTGCAACCCGCCCTGGGTCTTAAATATATCATTTGCATAAAATGAACCAAATTCTCTCAAAATTTCTCTTCTATAATTTCCTGTATCACCCCATTATCTTGCTCCTCTACTAGAGGAGTGTTCTCCTCAACATCCTATTATTTCCCCACTAATGCTCGAAATCATGGTGGAATTTCTCTATATTTCCAAACATGAGGTTTATAACACATACCATAAAAAAATTCACAACTTCATAACAATAAGTCTCTTCACCAACCACAACAACCTGCCATACACACACCATCCCAATAAACCTTAACATTCTAAAAACATCACCCCAGCCATCCATATCACGGGCCACATTCCACAAGGGGTAAAAAACCATACACCACCACAAGGATCACACAACATGTTACAAATTTTTTTAATTAATTACAAATCCTTAATTACACATATTTTATTAATTATCACTTTTCATTCTTTTATCTTCACCCACTTGCATTGTTTCATTTAAGGCATTTTCCATTATTAATTCTCAAAATGAAAGGTGCATTCTATATTTCTTGCCTCACACACCCAACCTATGTGTGCCTACATTGATGCATGTCACCTATTTCTCTAGGTTCCTATAATGATGCATGAATGTACTACCTCGTTCCATTGAGGCCACGAGCCAAATATCATAAAACCATCTCATCACACAACCTGTGCATCCCCCAACGGTGAAATATCATAAACTGTAACATCACATAATACAGAACAACAATTCCCACCCCAGGTGACTTTGGTTTTCCCTCATACATGGATTAACTACTCCCAAGCATGATCTCATTACCAAGGCCCGACACATCCAAACTCTCGTCTACCATCCAAAATAACAAGATTCCATAGAAGGAGAATAAAGACCTCCTCTAATACCACTTTGTAACATCCCCAACCTGGAAGCCACTAAACTAGTGCTATGAGACGGGTGGTTATATGACCTTAAGTTCACCTCCTCGTACTCCAAAGGTTACCAACTAGCAGCGGGGGTCCAAATAGTCAATTGGGGAGACTATACCACATTTGTATCAGTGTAATCCATAATAGAAGATAAAAAAATAATAGAATAAAAACTAATAATACTAGAGTATGCATAAAAAAACATTCCCAAACGGGGTACAACCATGTCCAATAGTAAATATTCCATGCCATGCTACAAGTGAAAAAGTGAACAAAACCCAAAATGAAGAAAAACTGAAAAATCCATAAAATGGTTCTGACACCAAGTCCGGGTCCTCCTCCACATACACCCATGCCAACCCAACTACCTAGAAATGGAATTTTCCCTTCTCCAGACCTACAAACATGAAGTCTGCTCGGGTACCCAGTGATGGCCCAAGTAGGGTGTGAGTACAACTCAGTAGGCTACCACCAATGGTGTCTACAAAATATTTTGTATAAACAATCATTCATGAAAAAGGGAAATTAATAATAAATGAAAAGAATAGATTAAGTGCTCTTAACCAGTTTAGGTTCATTACCAACATTTATTACCCTTTCCATATCTTACCATTTCATCCCATTTCCTATCTCTTACCATTTCCAACACATTTTTTATGGGTTCATCAAACACAACAAGTTACATGGTCTTAAAGTACAAAATCACAAGTATGAGGAAAACACACTGTTATCCTTTCTCACTAGGAATAACTTCCTTATGAAAACCATATCCTCACCTCAAATTCTCAGTTTGGGGGATACAATATTTAGGGGAATAGAGCCTTTGTCCCCTTTACTAACCCGTGCATTAGGGGTGGAGTTTAGAGCCTCATTCCAACTCGACCTGTGGTCGTAGAACATCAAGTCAATACCACACTCTACCAAGCCATGTGAACATTCTATATATATATATATGTGTGTGTGTGTGTGTGTGTGTGTGTATCCATCAACCATCCACACAACATCACAACCATTTCCCAAGGAAAACATAAATCATAACAATACCATGTGAGTTAATACCATGTCATAACCCATTAACATATTTACCACATTTCACATCATTTATCCACTTAGCCTGATTTCCCTTTTATTATGATTATCTCACTAAGCATTAATTCATTGTGCCTATCTCACTAGGCTTTGTTCATTATGACTAACTCACCAGGCTTTATTACCAGACTCATAATCCATTCCATTATGGTCTTTAATCATTTCCACATATCAACCCATTTGGACATTCATCATTATCATTCGTCAACCCATATAAACCACTTCCATGTTAACCCAATATCCCTTAGGTTATTATTATTAATCATAGGTGCACCACCTAGCTTATACCCAACAACATCGATCACATCAACATGTTTTTCAAGGTATCTATATAAATACATAACAATCTCACATGTTCTTCACAAATCCCTATGTATAGGAAAGATGGCACACCCCATGGGTGGCACGATATTAATCTTATAAACCTCAACGCATCCCATGGGGATCTTGAGGGTTTCCACTTACCATCTTAATAACCATTATACCTAACATTCTAACGGTGATCAAAACATTCTAAGAGAAACCCAAGAACAAAACCCCACATGCACAAATCCACAAATAAACCATGGAATATAACTTGTAGACCACCTAAATCGATTCTTCTGGTGGATGGAATCCTAATAGAGCCCTTAGATTCCACTTCAACCAACCTTTGAAGCTTCAACCTAAATACCACAGAAAGATTAGGGTTTTAGAGCTTCGAAAGAGAGGAGAAGAAGATACAAACCCTAAACTCAAAAGAGAAGCAAGGATGAGATTAGACTTACCTGAAGCTTTGATCTGCAACCAACGACACCAAAAAATCCTTATAAATAAAGGATATTGATCTCTTGGAGACCTTGGGAGATTTGGTTCGTTCCTAGGGTGAAGAGGGGTGAAATGGGAGGAAATCCCAAGTTAGGGTTAAAAATACCAGAGTTGAAAAATTGTAATTTTTTAAAAGATTTTGGGCCACACTATTTACCTACATGGTTTTCCAAACCGTGCACAAACCGTGCGGATGCCACTATACAAAATCCCACCTCCTTCATAGTTTCCTAGGTTGTCTACACGGTTAGAACTAACTGTGCGTAGACCATGTGGCCTACCCAAAAACTCATTTTTCTCTATTTTTTATGTCTGAAACCCTTGAGACACCCCCAGGCCTCCTCAAGGACTTGGTTATGCACTCAATTAACCAAAACAAGGGATTCAGAACAAAAATTAAATGAGAACATACCCTTCCAAGATCGGAGATCTTATAATGACCATGATATATTTTTAAATGGGTATAAATGTAAAATATGTTTAATTTTGAACTGAAATGATTTTTTTTGTGATTAATGAGAGAAAAATTCCAAACTATGATGTTCATGGCACTTTATTTTTTGGTAGATGGAAACCAATATAAGCGAACCATTATATGATCATGTTTTCAATTTAAATGGTTACCTTTATAAAGGCTTGTGAATCTATCAAACATGCGTGGAGGTCATGTGATTATGTTATAAAATGCAGAAATGGTCCCATGTAAATCATTTAGGTCATGTTTCTTTATAGATAACCCTATATGGGTGTTTAAACTTTAATATCTATGAAAATGGAATTCAATTGTATTTATGATGAACCTATGTTGGATTAATGGGACCCTCATTGGTTGTCATATCTTTTTCAACTTAAAAGAAAATTTATTTGATAAATTTCCTAATTATGATGTAATGTTAATAAACAATTAATGTTTTGAAAAATAAAATTTGACAAGATTTTCCGATTTTGTTTTGAGTTGATAGTTAAATCAAGTAACAAGTTACTTTCATTAATAATTGTTACTTGATTCTCTAGGTTAAATATTTCAAATTTTTAAGGATTGAATATGAATTAATGTAACCACTTTAAAATGGAACCTTATGTGGCATCCTTTGTTCGAACCCTTGGATATGGGTGGTTTAAGTTTCTCCATCAGTTGCCTTAGAATAGAATCATGTGAATTTTTTTTATGCCTTTATCCTTTTTAGTAATGTATTAAATGATATTCCCTTGAGCCTGGTGAATCTACCTGATGTGACCTAGTGATGGGGTTGACTCTTATGCTTTTGTAAGGGGCTGGCCCATTGTAGGTTGAAACCATAGATCTTAAATGACTTGCTAATGTCATGAGTTTTTTGACGCTTGTTTTTTTGAGTATCATTTCCCCTATTAAAACTCTTATCTTCTAAAATACACCCTTGTTTTATGGGTAGTTGTTGTATCTTTGACCCTTTTTACAGGAATGAGCATCAAGTAATGATTGACGCCAAAAGGCTAGATATTCCAAGGGCATGGTCGGCCACTTCGTAGGTCTCATGAACCTATTATTTTTTCCATAGGACACTTGAGAGGTTGTCAATATGTTTTAAAACCATATGAGATTGTATAACTTGAGATAGTTTTCTTTGAGATCCATCTAATACTTGAATGTTTAGGGAAATCAGCCAATAAATAATATTCAGAATGTTCTGGTTTCTCTTATAATCTCAGTGTAGTATGCATTGCTATATATAGTACTCATTGAGTTACTAAATGATATGATGAACTGATTGAGTTCAGTGTAATCGTTGATCCTTGAGATGTTATGTATCGTCTCAGGTCATATCTATAGTAAAGTGACATAGGTGTTAAAGAAATCAATTTTTTCCAATTCCCGAGATGGAGTTTTAAGAGAATCATGTGTTTTGACATACCAATGAGTTTTTTTGGATTTCATACCAAATTCATAAACATTTTCATTTTAAGGTTAATATGATCAAGTGTGATTGTGAGTAGTAGATCTCTCTCTTATTTTAATGATTAGGACACTCCTAAGGTGGGGAGTTTTTTGTCGATTATTGTGAATAAGTGTCCGCCTAGGTTGAAGGAACACAACCAAGGAGGACCATTTGGGATTGTATAGGATTTCTTGGATTCCCTTTAGGCTTTCAAGTGATTGTCTTAGTCGATGCTTTCTTAGTAGCATGACGCTAATGTGTTTGGATGTGTATGCAACCATTGATAAACATCGTTGGTATTCGATGGACTTCAGTGGTTAAATTTAAATGATCATGGAATTACTTAGTTGGTAAAGGCATTGTGATCCGTTAAATGACGACATGTTGGTGTGTGAATTCGAGATTATTTCAAATAGGTCGACCAGTAGTGGTTTGACTTCTCTTTTTTTGAGTTTTCTTGGTAAATCATCTTAGTGTACTTTGTCTTAGCAATGAGCATGTCCCCTATCTTGATGACATCCTTGATGCACTAATATGGTGTCAGTTATACGCAACGCTAATTTTTAAAAGTTTTTGGTATTATTTGGGAGGTTTTCTCAGTGTTTCATGCTAACACATGGTTCTTATCTAGGAATGGTTAGTCCTAGGTGATACTTGGGTTTCTGAGTAGGAATGTCTTGGACATAATATTAGATTCTAGCCATTTTTCATTTGACATGACCATAAGGTGAATATTTCTATGGGATCCATCAATGTTCTGATGTGGATGTCTTGGATTGGTACTAACATCTCATTTGTGAACATGGATTACATACTACCATTGGTAAGTTTCATGGAATCTAGTTCAATAAATCTATGGATTCCCAAAAATAGTTATCAGGATTTGAGTTTATGCTAAAATGGTGAAAAATTCTAGTGGGATGGAACTAGACTACTCCCTTGTTTGTGTTAAGACAAGACATATTAAATGACCCTGTGATGGCTTGATCTAGGAATTTTTTCAGAAGTTAGTTATGGGCTTTGGTGAACTTGTTTGGGATAAATACATGATGCCTTAAAGGAAGGTATTGTGGTTCAGTTTGTGACGCGTTATCCCTCTAAGTCAAGAATCTTCAAGAAAGGACATCTAGAGGTGGTTTGACTTGTTATACTTATTATTTAATGTATATGGCCAGTGAAGGACCATTTTTGGGCACATCTTCAAGAGGAGGAAAGTGTTGTATGTTTTGGATGAATCTTTTCCTGGAAAAACCGATTGACTTTTCTTTGAAGTTAATATAGGATCAACCATTTAACCATTTCAAAAACATTCCTGGTGCATCAATAGAATTCTTAAAAGGAGTGATTAGTAAGAAATTTCAATGGTTGAGGGTACCGTGGCTTGTAATTGGGCCCTTTATAATGTTAAGACCTTTAGTGGGGAGAACCATCATTTTGATTTTTATGAAATGATGTTGTGATCATGTATCTAGTGTAACGAGATCGGGTATGTTCCATTTTTGTGTCTCAGTTGGAAATCAAGAATTGGATTATGTTTTGATGGCTTAAGTGTCATGTGATTAAGAAATAATTTGAGGTGTTTTAGGAGATTAAAACATAATGTGGTCATTTGATCAAGACTTCATGACCATTATAGGTTAGGTGATGTTTTTTCCCCAAGTCTTATCATGGAAGAAAAGTTATAAGGTGGGGTGGGGGGGTGTAATGAACCATGTATTTGAATCAAATGAGAATCCAAATGAATTTGAATTTTTGTTTTTATTGGATGGACCATTTTACCAACCAAGATTCTAAACATGATTCAAAGAGTTGGAACACTTCTAAGTGTTGTTTTTAGTCTTCGGTAAAGACCAAAGGGGTCGCTTGGGAATTTTTTTGAGTTTTGGGAGCACCGGGTTATGAAAAAAAGGTTTTGGTTGTCCGAATAGGGCGCATGGTTTGCCTAAAACCATGCGACCCTTAGAAGAAAATAGAGTGGCTCGATCAGAGGAGCAGTAGTGCCCCACAAAGTTTGTGCATGGTTTACCCAAACCATGAACCTATCCCACACAGTTTTTGCCACTTAGGGAGTACCAATGCACTATTCATCACATGGTTATCTTAAGGTTAGTGTAACCATGTAGTAAAAACCATGAAAGGTGGTTTCCTAGGAAGAGGGAGCTATATTGTTTGGTCAAACCATGCAACCAAACCTTGCGACCTTGGTTTTAGAGTGAAATTAAATTTCTTCCCTTAATGAGTTTTAATTATTTATTCCTCTATTTTTTCTTCTCCCCAGTAGATGAACCCTAATCCATTCCTCCCATTTGGATCTAAATCTCTTCCACCTATAGATCAAGATATCTCTTACATCTAAAGTCCAAATTGAATGTCGTTGGTCTCTATGGATCATCATCGAGTGGATGTCCATTTTGTCGATTTCTTGCAAAACAGAATGAATCAGACCTTGATATTGTATGAGTGAAGAATCCTAAGTATAAGGTAGGTGATCCATGGATTTTTCCTAAATTTTACAGCATTTTATAAATAGTATCATTGTGTCTCATTCTGTCCATTGATGCACATTTCATTAAATCTTGTTCCTTCATAGTGAATTGATCCTCACACCTTGTATTACACTCGTTGAGTGTTGTTGAGTAGTTAGAGGTTGTCAACCTCAATCACGGACACCTATGGGGTGTGTTGACTTAAATTTAACCTTTTAAATTAAATGGTTTAAATGCCTATAATTCCTTCTAAGTGAAAGTTTTGGATTAATAATGGAATTTCCCCTTTTTAGGAATTACCTGGATGTGAACAACACCTCCTAAGAGTTGTGTTAAACCTTATAATTGTTTTTTAAATTCCTGGAAGTTTATTTTAAAAAGAATATTTTTGTGTATTGAATTATTATTCTTGAATAAAATTATAAATTTTGATAAATTAATTTTTTATGAACAATGTCAATTTTTTTTAATAAAATACCTCGAATGAGGTTCACTGTCTTCAAAATTATAGAGAGATGATATGTTATTTAAAACATGTTTGGATTAATGATTTGATTTTCTATATTCTTTGAAGTCATTGTTTTATCTAAGGAATTTTTAGAACATGACCTATTTGAATGATATTAAATAGAGAGTCCCTCTTTCTATATGAATGTTTATTTAACCATTTCACCTTCTATGTGCATGGCTTTGCCCACTCTTATCTAAATGGACAATGAACTGAGCTCCTCTTAAGGGATTGGATTGCCTTATAAGTGTATTTTACTGAGTAGGTAAATGACCAATTGAAAATGACACCTTATAAGTATTGGAACCTTATAAAATGAATTTCCATGTTTGTTTAATTAAATGCCATATTTTTAGACAATTATCTTGTTTATGATGGATTGATTTCCTTAAACATATTAAATGAACTTATTGAAAAGGATTTGAAATGGGTGGCATGACCACACCTCTAGATTATATTAAATGGTTTATATGAATGAAATTCCTTGAATGAATTAAATTATTTAATTGAAATGAAATGTAAAGGGTGGAAAGGCCATGTCGATCATGCATGCTTTGTTTATGCTGTAATTAAAATGTGATTCCCTTGTTTATGTAATGGTATTAATTAAATATAGATGATGAGAGGTGATTTATCATAGATCAAATTATTATTATTATTATTATCATTATCAAATTATTACTCCTTGATATAGTTCATGGAATGATGGTAAGGGATCTGTTGATCATGGTAGGAAATCACACTCCCTTACATTGGGTGTTGAGTTCATGATGTTTTTCACCATTGATACTAGTAGGAAATTGGGTTAAGGAACCACTATCCCTATTTAGAGTGATGAAATGATGGCTCACTCACCATATCGAGGGTTTTTCATGACATCTCACACTCTATTGGGATGTAGGGCATGTAACATATTGATTGGGATTATAGGCTCATTTAGACTGGTTATAGATGTTTGAGTTACATCAAGTTTAGCTAACAGCTAGTATTCCAGGTATATGGCCATTGGAATTGGAATTCACTTGGTTTATATAGGTGGATGAAATATATAAAACTATATATATATATTATTACTAAATATATAGTTACTGGGCAGACTTATAATTTTGGCTGTAAACTAAAGCAGGTAGATCTGCCAAGTGTCCTTCTAAAACCTGAGTAGGATGGTTATTTATTTATTCAGTTTTGTTTTTTATTCTTTTTATATGTAAACACTAATTTAATTATTATTCATGGAATGGTTTTATTCATAGACACTGTGGGTGGTAACCTACTGGGATTTATATCTCACACCCTACTCAGGCCACCACTACTTTAGGGTGCCCGAGGAAACCTTCATGTTCACAGGACCATGGATGATTTCTTATGCTATTTTTCTAGTACTTGGGAGTTAAGATAAAAGAAAAGATCTAGATCTTGGATGCTCATGGACATTTCCCATGGGGATTTTTCCTTTTCTTTATTCTTTTACTATACTATTTTTTGTTACCTATTGTATGTCTTCTATTTTAGTAATGTGACATCATCATGACATACATGTAATGTATACATTGGAATTAGCCATATCATAATATTTAGTTGTTGTTATTATTCTTCCGCTAATATTTATTTATCTATTTACTACTTATGTTGCTAACTATTTTTTATTATTTACTGATATACAGCTCTTCAAATCTTATCATGAGAGTATAGTCTCCCCGCTATCACCTCCTTACACCCTCACTACTAGTAGGAAGCCTCTAGTGTACATGGAGGAATGCCTGAGGCCTTGTGACCCATTAGTATGACTACCGTATTCAGGGTTATTCATGCTAAGACATTACAAGGTGATTCAGATTAATCCTCTATAAAGGTAGAGTATGTGACATTCCATTAAAGGCATGCATAAAACTATTTATTAAATTTTGAATGTGGATTTTTATATTCATATGATTTTTTCATGTCAATGAGATGAGTAATTGGAATGACCCCTAAAATGAAACAATTACCCACGTCATCCCTTCCAACGTGACACCAAAACAGATATAGTTAGGGTTAATGGTAGCTTATTTATCATCTAATTACTTGACACTTGATTGGCCATTTATGAATTATTTTTTATTATTAAATACACTTTTTATGTTGTTTTACTTATGTTAATGATGAATTGGTGATATCCTATTGGATTTATAATCACATACTTCATGGGAATCATGATGCGTGTTCATATTTCATGATCATGGATATAGCTAAGGGAAAGGGACCTATATCAGGGATTTGAGTAGGTACAACTCAGAGGATGGAGGGAATTCTGAGACAAAATCATAAATATTGATGTAGTATTTTGAGTTTATTTTATTTGTTTATCACACTGTGGTTGAATTACTACACTAGTTGTATTATTTATTATGACATGTTTTCCATTTTATTATAACATTATGATATTATTTTAGTTTTTGTTGTGTTATTCAGGGGTGTGTATTTCAACTTATTGTGATTTTAGTGTATTATTTTTTTACTAATTGTGTAGTCCACACACGGAACCATTCAGAACCTTGACATGTAAAGAACCAAAAATCCCGTGGAATTTTTTTTAATACAAGGAATTTTTATGAGTCTGTGAAAATTTAGGGCGCTTGATTCCGAGGCCCGGTGTGCCCAGAATCAATTTCTGAAGTTTTGTTCGGGTACGTTCAGTAAACGTATGAGCGGGATTTTATAACTTTTGAACAGGTTCTCGGAATTTAAATCTGAGGGAACCGTTGAACTCATAGCACCAGTATTTTCTTAAGGAGACTTTCACTTCGATGGCAATGGGCCGAGTTTAAAAGTTAGTTTTTGGGTTTTCGGGGAAGGTAATAAAATAAAGTGAGTTTAGACTTTATTTTATTTGAGATTCCATTTGGCGTGTGGTGGTTGAAACCTCCTCATGGAGGTTGGAGGTGGGACCACCACACCTTAACCTTCCATGAGAGGTTATGGTGGTGGGGCCCACCTGAACACAACCTCCCAAGAGAGGATTAAAGTGGTGGGGACCACCCGGGCCATTAACCCTTGAAACTCCCCATTAAAGTGGAGAAAACTCTCAAGCTTCACATTAATTTAGGGGAAACTCTTCACCTCCCCTAGAATTTAATTTTTCCAATCCTCCACAATTAAGGGGGGTCCTACCTAATTAATTAATCCTTTTTGAATTGGTTCTAACTCCCCAATTAATATGTGCCAACACACATGAATTAATGAGGACGAACTTTTTAATTTTAATTCACCTTTTTGAATTTGTGCCAACAAAATAATAGATGAAGTAATCTATTATTTGGAACAACGAATTCACTTGGGTGATTGAAGGGAAATATCTCAATGAGGAACCACATCCTCCAACGAAGAACACATTCTTTCAAACAAGAACACCGACGAAGATCCCTCTTCGACTTCTTCTCTATACACCTACCGATGTGGAGCTTCTTCCATGAGCCGACACAACCCAGGATTGGAAGTGTGCATGGTGGACACAACAAATGATGATTCTTCTTCGTCTTCTTCCCGTGACTTCACCGACAATGACCGACGATTAAAGGTAGGGGGTTTACCTTTGTGTTTTATTCTTTTTATTTTCCTCATCATCGTTTGAAAAGAAATAATTGCGTGGTTGTAAATAATTGTTGTTCATCTTTACTAATTTGATGAATGAATTGATACCACCCTAAATGCGGAGGGTGAGGGCCAAACCAACGTGGCCTGACCCCTCCACTGATCTTGTTTATGTTGAAATTTTGGCGACGAAATGGCAACGAGGTGATGAAGGAAGCAATGAAAAAGACCGCTCTACCCGTGGCCTCCGTGAATTGTGCCACCCTAACAGCACTCCAGTGCTCCCAAACGCACACCGCCAACCCAAACCAGCCCGAGCCGCGCTGAACCGGCCTGCCCAGCCGCCAGCTTGCCTGCTCGCAGCCTCCCATGCACCCTGCCTGGTGCCCTGCTGGCCTGCCCGTGCCTCATGCGCCCTACCCACGACCTGCATGCACCCCGTGCGCCCTGCCTGCGACCATCTCAGTGCCTCGCTGGCCTGCTCTTGCCCCGTCGGCCTGCCCAGGCTAGCACATGTTCTCCCGGATGACCTGATGGCCTACCCGGCGCCCTGACCAGGACACCACCTAGCCTTCTTGGTCACGACCTACTTACCTACCTTCTAGGACGAGCCACCCAAGCCGCGCCCCACATGGTGCCAGCCGAACTGGCCCCTATCTCCAGACTGAGCCACCTACGCGGTGACCTCCGAGCCGAACCGCCCTCGCAGTCCACTAGGCCCGGCCCAGTGGACCGGGCCAAACCTAACATGCTAGCCCACACAATGGGTCAGGCCAGACCCAACAGGTCTGACTGGGTTGACCCAGACCGGGTCGGCCAAGACTGGGTTGGGCAGAGTCAGTCCGACCGGGTCAGACCAGACCTGGGCCCACTTTCGGCCTTTACTTCATTTGGCCATATCTTTGGCACCGGACGTCCAATTGACAATCCGCCAGCGATGCTGGAAATCTTGGAGCATAAAAAACCCTTTGAGTATACCCCAGGGGAGTTTGGGGTTTATTTGAGATACAGTCAGGTTGGATCGTACATGATTCCAACCGGGCCCCCGGGACTAAAAAGCTTATAAGTCACAGACTGGGCATCCGATTGACGTGCTGTCTATTGAGTTGAGACCCCTATGATGAGGCAGACCTTTGAGATACTTCTACATGGGAATTCGTGAAAGTTGGAGTATCGACCTATAACTCATGGATAAAACCCTCCCGGAGACGACCAAGCAGAGTACGGAGACCTAGTAGTTGGATGATACCTAACGATTGCTTGAACGATTCGACTCTGAGTGTTTAAACTAGACTAGTGGGGAGTTCCTAGTAGTTGGTGGCAGACCCATGGTGGAGGAGAGCCTGGTAGTTGGTGGCAGACCTATGGTAATCGACAGGAGGAGTACCTATTTAGGCTATTAGGGGGAGCGCCGGGTAGTTGGCGGCAAACCCACAGTAGGGAGCACCTCTGTGTGAGTGCGGAAGACCCATGATACTCAACGGGAGGAGTACCTCAGCAGTCCAAGGTTAGTGGGAAGCACCTGGTTGTGGTGTAGTCCCACTATACTCGACAGAGGAGGAGTTCTCCAACAACTATGGTTTCAATAATAAAAATCATTGTTGAGCTAAGTCAGTAACTTTTGAGTTTACCTCATGATTGAGACTGATTACTTGATAACTTAGGTATATGTATGGGCATATACCTAAGTGTGTTTATATGTTGATTTCTTACTTTTTGGTTTATCCTTGTTGGATTTTGTGAGACCTTGAGGGTCTCAGGGTCCCTACTGAGTATCGTTATACTCACCCCTATATGGGCTATTCCCGCACCTCGTTGTATTAGATGCAGACGACGGACAACGCTGAACAAGGTTGAGTGTACGAGGACTGGACGGTACCCGGAGGTGGACCACATGGCGTGACAGTACACGGTGGAGACAGATGGAAGTGGAGTGCTGTGGAGGCTATCTGTACCTACCCTTCATGTTGGATTTACTAGAGGACGATCTAGCAGCTGTTTCACCTTTCTTCTGTTGTACTTGTTTTTTATTGTACTTTCAGTTTCCTTGTACATTACAGTTGGGCTTGTATTTCCGGCCCCTTTACTTTTCAGCACTTCTTTTGTATAAAATTTTACTTAGTGTATTGCTTATAGCTACTCTTTTGTGTGTGTTTATAATTTGTAAAGGTAATTCCTTCCCAGTTTTAGGGATTTACGCCTTTGGTGCTAGTCGCCAGTCCCTGGCCTATGGAAGGCGGGCTTGAGGTAGTCATGACATGGGCCCCGGGGGATGGGTTGTGACAAATTGGTATCAGAGGTGGTACCCAGCCTTAAGTGTATCACACTTCCTGGGTTGATATGTAGGGTCCACAATGAGGATGTTGAGCTCTAAAGGGGGGGGGGGGTGAATATAACACCCCCAAATGATAATGGGTTAAATGAAAAAATGATATGACTCATGTCAACAAGGTGCACCATCTTTTTCAGAAGTATGTCTGATTAGAACTCCACAGTTAAGCGTGCTTATCCTGGAGTAGTGATCAGGATGGGTGACCTTCTAGTAAGTTTCCTAGGGTGTGTGGGAGTGAGGATAAAGCACACTAGAAAGGACATGTGTTGGACTGGGGGGACTATCGTTAGTAAGATAACCCGTTCGGGCATGTTGGTGGGACCTAGGGTGGAGACCACGTGTCTGCGGGGCAACTGGTGGAACCTGGTGGGCCAGGACCCAATTACCATGTTATGGTGGGGTGGTTGTGCTGTCACTGGGATGCAGTTGACAAATTTGGTATCATAGGAGTCGGTTCTACTGCAAAACTTAGGACTCTGATGTTTATTTTCTGTGAAGCAATAGTGTTTAGGGTACTAAGTGTGATTTTTAGTTCAGGGAGTCCAGTGTTAGTGCGGCGGTCAAAGTATCCATACAACAAGACCTTGAATACTTATTTTTGACTAAGTGCACAAAAACACTGATGGCGTGTGTGTTTTGAAAAGTTTTCTTTATGTCATCTCAACCAGTTCAGTTCATCAGGTATAATATTTTGACTGTGTAGCATCTGTTTCTTTCAGGATGCCTCCCTGCAGATGACCAATTAGAGCCCCGAGAGTTGTTCTCATAGATCTCCCACCGAGCGATGAGGCCTCGGTACAGGGACCTCTTCAAGTAGAGGCACCAACAGAGGCACCAGCGGTCCCACTTCCCGTTGGGCCACCAATTCCACCAGTCTCAGCAACAGACGATGCACACTGCTTAAGCGCGTTACAAGAGTTCCAGCACCAGAGGCTACCCAGGTTCAGGGGAGAGATGGACCCGCAGGTAGCTGAGGATTGGATGGAGGTTGTTGTGAGAGTCTTCAGACTGGAAGGGACACCATCCGAATTCATGGTGATCCTTGCCACGAGTCTCCTTCAGGAATTAGCAGGCAGATGGTGGTGCCTGATGCTCCTGGTGCCTGACGAGGTGACACTACTATGGGCAGACTTCGAGAGCCTATTTCGGGTAGAGTTTGTTCTAGCCACTCTCTACTGAGTGCGTATACAATATCTACTTCATCTGCAGTAGGGAAACATGACTGTAGCTCAGTATTCAGCAAGGTTCACCGACCTCTCATTCTACTCCACTGATATGGTATGAGACCCATTATTCAGAGCTTGGACCTTTGAGAAGGGACTCAGGTGAGAGATCAAGGATTCGATGATCTCCCTCAGCATCCCAATGCAGGCAGGGGTGTTGGAGCGAGCCCTTTTATTGGAGAGTTTCCTTACTGAGCAGTCTATAGTAGCAAGACCGACCACTAGTCAACATGCAGTAGAGTCTTTTGCAGCTGGCAGTAGATAGATGTCATAGAGGTCCAAGAGGACCATACCTATAGGTGGATGACCACACAACTAAGAATCATTTGTGTGGGGAACCCGGAGTGGAGACAAATCCAGACATGTCAGGAGCAGACAATATTACTCATGCGGCGGTCATGGTCACATAGCTCGTGACTGTCCGACCCGCCATTCAGATGATCAGAAGATGATCAAAGGACCTCCTTGAAAGAGATGAAGATTCGATCGAGGTGGTCCATAGGGAGCAAGTGGACATGGAAGAGGAGCTGGTCGTGTAGCAGGCGGTTGGAGATGATTCAAGGTGTTACCTCCACCACCACCAGGAGGTCCACCCCGACTGTAGGAAGCAAGTGGACAGTGGATAGCTCAAATCCAGGAAGCTGAGGCTTACGATTATGGCGCTTCGAAGATGATTCAAGGTATGATCTATTTCTACTCCACCATAGCTTCAGTTCTTATAGACACAGGTGCCAGTCACTCTTTTGTTGCCACTACCCTCATTCAGAGCTCAGAGATTCCGACAGAGCCTTTGGCTTGATCCTTATGGCTAGAGACTCCAAAGAAAGCAGACTCGATGATTACACACTGGTGCGGCAGTGTGATCTTACTCTAGGAGTTGAGAGCATCGACTAGGATCTCCTCATAGCAGTGTTGAGGCCTTACGATGTTATCTTGGGATGGGCTGGTTACCTACAGTCCATGCTTAGATTGACTATATTAGGTGCAAAGTGCAGTGTGTCCGCACAGATGGTACTAGGTTCACATTCACTGGAGATAAGGGATCCTTTTCATCATAGGACAGATTTACTCAGAGGAGGGTGCAGCTGATCACTCATCAGTTGTCCTGCCTTACCCTCATAGTAGTCGATGTGGAGAGTCCGAGCTATCCTGTAGTGGTGGACCAGTACGCGGATGTTTTCCCTGACGATGTTCCAAGACTAACTCCTCGCAGATAGGTGGAATTATACATTGACGTGTACCCTAGGACAACAATGATATCTACACCAGTGTATCGAATGGCTCCCGCAGAGCTTCGTGAGATGTAGGTATAACTAGAGGACTTACAGGGGAAGGGATTCATCTAGCCCAGTGTTTCTCCCTGGACAGCCCCAATTCTGTTTGGCAAGAAGGCAGATGGAAGCTTGAGGATTTGTGTTGACTACCGTCGCTTGAAATAGGTGACCATGATGAACAAGTATCCACTTTAGAGGACTAACTACTTCTTTGATCAACTGAAGGGAGCATGGTTGTTCTTGAAGATAGACCTCAGATCAGGCTATCACCAGCTTAGAGTTTGAGATGAGGATGTGAAGAAGACTACCTTCAGGTGTCAGTACGACCACTATGAGTTCTTGGTTATGCCCTTCGGTGTAAAAAATTCTCCAGTAGTGTTCATGGGACTCATGAACAGGATCTTCTAGCCATACCTCGATCACTTTGTCATAGTATTCATCGACGACATTCTGATCTACTCGACTTCTGAGGAGGAGCATTCCTACCATTTGTAGGTAGTACTAGACACACTCCGAGAGCACCAGCTTTATGGTAAGCTCTCAGAGTGCCAGTTTTGGATCTGATAGGTTCACTTTTTGGGACAAGTCATCTCGAAGGCTGGATTTGCAGTAGATCCAACGATGATTAAGGCGATACTTTTTTGGGAGCCACTTAGGAGTGTGACAGAGGTACGGAGTTTCCTGGGTTTGGCTAGTTATTAACAGAGGTTTGTACCAGAATTCTCCAGAGTTTCAGCACCACTATTAGCCTTGAGGAATAAGGGGAAACCCTTCGTGTGGTCAGAGAGATGCTAGTGGAGATTTCAGAAGCTGAGGTAGAGGATGACTAGTGCCCCCATCTTGAGGCTTCCAGAGGAAGGCGTAGGGTACATAGTCTATTGCGATGTATTAGGGACCAGACTCAGGTGTGTCCTGATGCAGGAGTGAGTAGTGATCACGTATGGTTCTCGGCAGCTGATACAACATGAGTAGAACTATGCTACCCATGGCCTGGAGTTAGTAGCAGTAGTATCTGCCTTGAAGACGTGGAGACACTATATGATGGAAGAACATTTTACTGTAAACTATGATCACAAGAGTCTTAGGTATATCTTCTATCAGAATGACCTAAAACTAAGACAAAAATGTTGGCTTGAGTTCCTCTAGGACTATGACTTCAAGATAGTCTATACTCCTGGGAAGGGGAATGTTGTTGCAGATGCACTCAGCAGGAGATCTAGTATACCACTACTAGGTGAAGAGACGGAGCAGCTGGCTACTTTACAGATATCCTTTGTGGATAGAGATGGAGAAGCTTTCCTTTAGTCTCTTACAGTCACTCCTCCACTTCTTCAGTGAGTCAGGGAGGCTTAGGATGAGGAAGCTGACAGCAAGACACGACGTGCTCTGATATCTATAGGGTAGGCAACTGATGGATTTTATGAAGGTGGGGTATGACAACCCTGATTTTTTTACAAACTTAAACATGATTTATTACATAAAACATCACTTGATACAACAAAGAAGATCGAGAGGTTTATTGTCTTTGGGGATTAGGATTATTACATAAAAACTTAAAACATGAAATACAACAACTTTATTGAAAACTTCCTTTACATGACCACTACATTCCCTCATACTTAGCATTTCATGGGATAACCTGAGGACATGCATAAGAAAAGGGTGATCTATAAAGCCCAGTAAGGGAGTACACATGGAATAACATGAGGAGTACAATACATGTTATAAAATAGCCATATCAATAGAGAATAAAATAAATATGAACATAAAGGCATGATAAAGCATGATAATCATAACATGGAAATGTGGCAACAACACCTAACATTGAATTAGCATGAGCCAAGGCTCATTGCACATGGAGCATGAGTAAACCCTCATTGAACATGAAGCACGATTAAACCCTAGATGCACTTGAATTATCATGAGTCAGCACTCATTGCACATTACATATCATGATACTATACTTTACCAAATTCATTGGATCGCTATAAGGGCGAACCCTTCTTAAACATTTCATTTCATGCATAAGTGTGCCACATGGATTATAAAACATGGATTCATAAAACATAATTATTTATTCCATGATAAAGGAATGTGGAATTCATACATGAAACATTAAAATCAATAAGTAAATGTGCATAAAGGGGAATACCCTTGATGGAGAAATGGGCATGGTATTCACTACACAATGACATTGGCTTAGAAAATCGGTGCGATTTCGGCAGCGTAACGGCGTGACATAAGAATTCATAAAAAGGTTGACGAGAGAGAAAGGGGTTCCTAATCATATTTACATGTAATGGACAGTAAGGAGTTCAAATAGATACATGTCCTAACAATATTAATGGAATTTATATTCATGATACAAATGTATTGCTTGAATGTAAAAGAGGAGAGAGAAGTTCCTTTTGGAATTTCGGCATAGTAACGGGTGTACCTGGGAGGCATTTAATGAGAGAGAAAGGGGTATCCCATCATTCAAACAATAAGAGGGCAGTATGGGGGAGGTGCGAAACCATACCCCAACATTCATAATTGAAATTAAAAGGGCAATACAACTTAAAGATAATTGACAAAAATGAGAAAGGAAGAAAAACCCCTTACATGGAAGTGTGCTTCCAAAGGCTAGAGAGAGGCTTGTGAGAGGCTTTTTGGGAGCTTGGGGCACCTTGGGAGGATTATAGAGAGAGTAGGTAATAGGTTGGACGAACTCCAAGGGATTTTAGTTAGGAGGAAGTGGGAGCTTGGGTGGGTTTATATAGGAAAGGTGAGGGAATTCATTATTATTTAGGTTTGGGTCCCCTTACATTAAATTAATCCAAACCACAAACCATCCCATGGTTTTTGCCCATGGTTTTTGGAAAATGGAAGAGGAAAACAATATTTTACAAGGCCAAGGTCCTAACTTATTAAAATATTAGGGTTGCTTATGTGGAGGTGAGTCACACTCCCATGGAAATTAATTTAAAAAGGCAAAGTGTTGAATATATCTTGAGGGGTCCATTAATGCTTTGAAAAGTAAGTAAAACAAACCCAAAATCACATTATTTTAATGATAAAACATATATTGGCCGAACATAAGTATTATGGTATTTTATTACATCACCATTGGGTCATTATGATGTCATAAAACACATTATATATTTAAACGATATTTAATTTTTACTCAAAAATTCGACTGTCTCAAAAAATTATGAAAAATTCACCGTTGGATAATTTCGACATCCTGATTCCATAAATGACATTTATTTTATCTAAAAAAATTTCTAAATATGTTAATTTTCACTTTTAAAATAAAAACCAACATTTATCGAAAATTCACGGGTTTTGACAGAAATAGCTTTCAAACATTAATAAAAATTTTAATTGCATTCATAAAATTATAAGATCATTTATATTTAATAAAAATTAATTTAATAATAATAATATTATTTTATTAAAATATTATTTAATTAAAAAATCCCTTAATTTAATAAAATAGATTTCTTAATTAAATAATAACTAAAAACACCATTTGTACTTTAAAAACTATTTACAATGTATCAAAATGACTAGAAATTATATTCATTATTATATAAAAAAATAATGTACATGAACATAGTACTACTTATTTTTTACATAACCCCTTAAAAAAGCCGCATAAGACCTAAGGGTAAGGTGTGCGATGGTGACAGACTCTTGGCGTGGCTCGGATAACATCACTCGAGTGGTAATTTCAATAAACTTCCACTTTTCTCATAGACTGTCACATTAGAGCTTGACATAATGAAGCTTAGCTTGGGCTTGGTCAAGGGCGAAGCCCAAGGATGCCACCTCTTTTCTGAGCTCCGACAAATGGGCTTCGTATGGGGCAATTCTACTATATGAGGCCATCGCTTCCTTTGTCTGAGTAAAATTGGGTTCATTAAAGCCTTATATTTATACTAATCACGTGATCACTGTTCAACGACTATATTAACAACGGTCAAAATTCTTAACATAAAACCAAAGAAGTTGACATCTTATAAAAACATTTTTCATAAAGAGACATTTAACTGGATCAAGAGGGATTTTCCATTAATGAAACTTTGGGTCGTTACAATATTTCCCCCTTAAGAAATTTCTCCCTCAAAATTTTACTTTTCCCACACTAAAACAAATGTGGGTAACTCAGCTTCATCATATCCTCCGACTCCCATATCGCTTCTTCAAACTTGTGGTTTCTCCACAAAACCTTGACGAGGGGCATTGTCTTATTTCGTAGAACTTTTTCTCTACGATCTAAGATCTTCATTGGTTGCTCCTCATAAGAAAGATCTTCACTGGTTGCTCCTCATAAGAAAGATCGTCTTCTGTTGTACCACCTCATAAGAGAGTAAATGTGAAGGGTTCAATATGTACTTCCTTAAGAGGGATACATGAAAGACATCATGCACCTTGGCCATGGTAGGTGGAAGTGCTAGTCGATAGGCCACATACCCAACACGATCAAGAATCTAGAAGGGGATGATGTACCTTGGACTTAACTTCCCTTTCTTTCCAAACCTCATGACCTTCTTCCAAAGAGATATGCATAGAAACACTATGTCTCCAACTTTAAACTCAAGGTCTCATCGACGATTATTTGCATAACTCTTCTGTCGACTCTGGGCTGCATTGATATACTGCTGAATGGTTTTCACCTTCTCCACCATTTCCTCGACCATTTCTGGTCCAAGTAGCTTACGTTCACCAACCTCAACCCAACATGCTGGTGTTCTGCACCTTTTCCCATATAGGGCTTCATATGGTGCCATTTGGATGCTTGAGTGGAAACTGTTATTATAAGAGAACTCAACCAGAGGAAGATGTTGATCCCATTCTCCATTAATGTCCATTGAGCACGCTCTCAACATATCCTCAAGTGTTTGGATAGTCCGCTCGGATTGGCCATTAGTTTGAGGATGATAGGCCGTACTGAAGTTCAGTTTAGTATTCCGAGAATGTTGAAGACTCTTCCAAAACTTTGAGGTGAATCTTGGATCTTGGTCAGACACAATAGATAGTGGTACTCCATGCAACTTTACCACTTCCCTGATATATATCCATGCTAGTTGATCCAAAGAGAAATCCTCTCGAATAGCAATGAAGTGTGCAGTCTTTGTTAGACGATCCACAACAACCCAGATTGCATTGTTGCCTTTGGATGTCCTTGGAAGTCCGGTGACAAAGTCCATGGTGATGTTCTCCCATTTCCATTCTGGTATGGGCAATGGTTGCATCATCCCCTTAGACTTCTGCCTCTCTACCTTCACTTGCTGACACACCAGGCACTTCGATGTATATTCATCGATCTCCTTCTTCATATTATCCCACCAAAAGTTTTCTCGGAGATCTCGATACATCTTTGTGCTCCCTGGGTGAATAGAGATATTTGAACTATGTGCATCATCCAAAAGTTCCTTCTTTAGCACCGGACTTGATGGAACACATAGTCTTTTCCCAAACCACACAATTCCTTCCTCATTAACATTAAACTTCGAGGATTTTCCCTTTTTGATAGCTTCCACTTTTTCTTGAATTCCCACATCATCCTTTTGAGCATCCTTTAACCTTTCCAAAAGAGATGGTTGAGCAATAATTTGTGAAAGGATTGATGATGTTACCTTCTTTATTATTCCCACATCCATCTTCATCAAGTCTAAGAAGATTGGATCCTTCTCAATTCTCATCATTGATAGAATCGCTGGATCCTTTCTACTTAGGGCATCCGCCACCTTGTTCGCTTTCCCAGGGTGGTAATGTATTGAATAGTCATAATCCTTGATGAGCTCTATACATATTCTCTGGCGCACATTAAGCTATTTCTGTGTGAATATATATTTAAGACTCTTTTGGTCAGTATATATCTCACATTTCTCTCCATAGAGACAATGCCACCAGATTTTCAAGGAAAAGATCACCACCGCCAACTCCAAATCATGCGTTGGATAGTTTCACTCATGTATTTTCAATTGCCTTGAGGCATAGGATATCACTTTATCATTCTGCATCTG
Organism: Viscum album; assembly: GCA_963277665.1. Taxonomy (NCBI): domain Eukaryota; kingdom Viridiplantae; phylum Streptophyta; class Magnoliopsida; order Santalales; family Viscaceae; genus Viscum; species Viscum album. The sequence continues at coordinate 2,131,793,021 of OY728126.1, read as the reverse complement.
CACACAGCCTAAGCCCTTCTTTGAGGCATCACTGAATACCACAAAAAGTTCCCCACTAGTGGGTAAAGTGAGCACGGGCACAGTGATAAGCCTCCTTTTCAACTCCTTGAAGCTTTCTTTGCATTCATCACTCCAAGAAAACTTTACTCCCTTTCAAGTTAACTTGGTAAGAGGGTTGGAAAATTCTGATAAATTTCTCACAAATCGTCAATAATATCCAGCTAACCCCAAGAAGCTACGGATATCCGTTATCGATGTTGGCCTTGGACATCCCTCAATTGCATATGTTTTGGAGGGGTCCAAAGATATCCCATTACTTGTGATGATATGGCCCAAGAATGAGACTTCCTTCAACCATAACTCACACTTGCTATACATTTCATAGATCTTATCCTTGCGTAAAGTCTCTAGTACAGTTTTTAAATGCTCCTCATGATCCTCCTTGGTTTTGGAGTATATTAGAATATCATCTATAAAGACTACCGCAAAATTTTCAAGTTAATCTCTAAAGACTCTATTCATCAAGTCCATGAATATTTCTGGAGCATTGGTGAGTCCGAAAGGGATTACTATGAATTCATAGTTCCCGTACCTTGTACAAAAAGCAGTCTTGGGGATATCTTACTTCTTCACACTTACTTGATAATATCCCGAGCGCAAGTCCACCTTGGAGAAGTATTGTGCTCCATGAAACTGATCGAACAAGTCATCAATTCGTGGGAGAGGATACTTGTTCTTTATCGTGATTTTTTTTAAGTTCATGATAATCGATGCAAAGCCGCATTGACCCATCCTTCTTCTTGACGAAGAGGACTGGTGCACCCCATGGTGAAGCACTTGGGCGTATAAATCCTTTATCCAGATTCTCCTGTAGTTGTTTCTTCAGCTCTTCAAGCTCAACAACAGCCATTCTATATGGAGTCTTGGATATTGGTAATGCCCCAGGTATAAGTTCAATTGAGAACTCAATATCTCTTCTAGGAGGAAGACCAGGTAGTTCCTCAGGAAACACTTCCGCGAATTACCTCACAATAGGAATTTCTTCAAGGATGGTTTCTTCTTTGGACTCAATCATCTGAGCCAGATACGTGTGCTCATAGGGCAATAATATCCATGCTTGAGATGATGGAGCTAAAGGAGATTCATCTTCCTTCTGACACTTGTAAAGAATTGGGGGTTGATTCTCCATATAGAGTGTGATTTCCCTCTCCCGACAATTTATGTTGGGTCTATATAAGGAAAGCCAATCCATGCCAAGAAATTCATCAAATTCCACCAAAGGGAGTATGACGAGGTTCGCTGGGAAATTCAATCCACAGATTATAATAGGGGAGGACTTATATTCATGGGATGCAATGATTGCCCCATTTTCTGTACTCACCGACATCTTTACTTCCATGATTTGTGGTGGTGCTGGGATTGTTATACTAAACTTTCAAGATATAAAAGAATGCGTAGAACCTGAATCAAAAAGTACGTTCGCTATTCTTGAATGAATAACTAGCGTACCTGTCACCACTTCATTGTCGGGGTTCACTTCGGCAGAAGTGATGGCAAAATCTCTTCCTTGCTGTCTTGGAGGTTGTTGGTTGCCTCCAAAAACCCTTGGATTAGGGCACTGATTTGCAAAATGACCCGGTTCTTTGCATTTATAGCATTGAACAACATGTTGAGGTTCGAACGGAGCGTTCCTCTCCTCTGTTGCAGCCGCGGGTCCTTCTTACTGATAGTTAACAGCTAGGTGCCCTTATCTTCCACACCTAAAGCATTTTCTTGTCCCCTTAAGGCAATTTCCAAGGTTCTTCTTTTCGCACTTTTGGAAAGTGGGGTGCTGGAACTTCTTATCGCCGTTGGATTTATCCATCAAACCACCAGCATTGAAGTCCACCTTACGCTTCTTGTCCCCATGATACCCCTGAGATTCCCCTATCTCCATTTCAACCTTGAGGGCACATCGGACTATTTCCTCATAGTTGTCGAAGTCACGGATTGCTAATGCTTTCCGCAAGCTAGGCTTCATCCCACCAAAGAAGCAGTCAACCTTGCATTAGAGGGTAATGAAAAAGCCAGAAGCATATCGTTCAAGCCTTGTGAAGTTTTCCTCGTACTCTACAATGGATTCCTCATCTTTTTTCTTGAGTGAAAGGAAGTCCCTTTCCATCTTAAGCCGGAGGGTGCGCGGAAAATATTTATCGAAAAACATCTTCTGGAATTCCTTCCATTCCAAAGCCTCGATCTCCTCCTCAGGCTTCGTATTTTTGATCAACATCCACCATTGATCAGATTCACCCTCCATACGATAAGATGCTAGGAGAACCTTATCTTGTTCAGAACATTGAAGGATGGAGAAGATCTTTTCAATGGAGTTGATCCATTGTTCAGCGATCTTGGGATCAGATGATCCACTAAAAGTAGGAGGCCTTTGTCTCATGAAGCTCTCAATAGCGACTTGTTCTTTCTGGGGGGGGGGGGGGTTGAACATTCCTCTTGTCCCGTGTTTCTATTCAAAACTTGAGTTAGCTGAGAGATAAGTGTGAAAAAGTTCACGATTCCCGCTCCCATTGGATTTGGCATCTCATTAGTACTGTCATCACACTGATCTTCACAACAGTTGTTAGCCCGAGTCCTCCTATTACTGGCCATTGGCTGGAATAAAAGGAAAGTTAGGGGTAACACATAAAGGGTAATCCAAAGACAAAAGTTGATGACTTATAAATAAACTTTAATTTCTTTAACTCGTGATTCTATAAGATTCAATCTAGGATTTTCATGATCTACTTTCTAACATATATTCTTAGGGAAATTTTTCCCTTAATAAGGGTTCATACTAAGATTGTGAATTTATCAAAACATATCCCCTGGGAGTGTCGTAACCAAGAGTGCAGCAAGGCCCGTTGTCGTGCACCAGTTCCCGTTCGAGTCTAGCTCAAAGCGGTGTTTTCGGGTTTTACCCCTAGGATACATCTGTGCCAGAGCTGCCTCTTCCTGCTCGTATCCAGACAGGGATGCATTTGTTTGATAAACCACTTAATTAGTATTTACCAAAACTTAGGGATGTTTTTATTATTCTTAGTCTTGTATCTAAGGCTTTACTATGGTTTTACTAATCCCAAAAATAACTAAACCTATCCTCTGATACCAACTATGACAACCCTACTTTTATTATAAACTTAAACATGATTTATTACATAAAACTTCACTTGATTCAATAAAGAAGATTGAGTGGTTTAGTGTCTTTGGGGCTTAGGATCATTACATAAAAACTTAAAACATGAAATACAACACCTTTATTTAAAACTTCTGTTACATGACCACTACATTCCCTCGTACTTAACATTGCATGGGATAACCTGATGACATGCATAAGAAAAGGGTGAGCTATAAAGCCCAGTAAGGGAGTACACATGGAATAACATGAGGAGTACAATACATGTTAGACAATAGGAATATCAATAGAGAATAAAATAAACATGAACATAAAGGCATGATAAATCATGATAATCATAACATGGAAATGTGGCAACAACACTTAACATTGAATTAGCATGAGCTAAGGCTCATTGCACATGGAGCATGAGTAAACCCTCATTGCAAATGAAGCACGAGTAGACCCTCATTGAAATTGAATTAGCATGAGTCAACACTCATTACACATGACGTATCATGATACTATACTTTACCCAATGCATTGGAGCTCTATACGGCGCACCCTTCTTAAACATTTCATTTCATGCATAAGTGTGCCACATTGATCATAAAACATGGATTCATAAAACAAAATCATTTATTCCACGATAAAGGAATGTGGAATTAATACATGAAACTTTACAATCAATATGTAAATGTGCATAAAGGTGAATACCCTTGATGGAGGAATGGGCATGGTATTCACTACACAATGATGATCATCACTTTAGAATTCAACTCTGCTCCATTTGTCGCTTGTGTAATCAACACAGGGAAGATGCGAATCATATTTTTTTGTCGTGTGCGACGGCATCTGCTTTATGGAATTATGTTTTTGACTTATTTAATTGCAGATGGTCCCTTTCTGACACTATTTTTTTTATTCCTTAACAAGTGCACTAGTTATGTTTTCTCTCCCCAGGTTAAAAATCTTCTGCTTACGGCGGTGACAGAACTGCTTCCTGTGATCTGGTATGCTAGAAATGACATCATTCATAATAAGCGCTCATTTAGTTTAATTGCAGGTAAATCTAGAATTCTTATTGCGATTCATGAAGCTGATTCCATACAAAAAGACTGTTGCACCAACTCGGTGGGTGATTTTGAGATCCTTCGTCACCTTCGTGTTCCCGGCGTCTTCCCTCGGACCAAACGATCATTTGAAGTTTTCTGGCAATCACCGATGTCGGGATGGATCAAAGTGAATGTTGACGGTGCCTCCAAGGGTAACCCAGGTCCTGCTGGTTGTGGTGCTATTTTTCGTGACTCGGCTGGTCTTTTCCAGGGTTGCTTCTATGCTGGCTGTGGACATTCCTCTTCCCTGGAAGCTGAAATGCTGGGTGTCATCCACGCCGTTGATTTTTCCCTTCAAAGAGGCTGGAAAAAACTCTGGATTGAAAGTGACTCTACTACTATCATTCATGCCATCTGGAATGGTACCATTCATCTGGCTTGGTCTCTCACCACTCTCTGGATGAATTGTCTCAACTCTCTACATGGGATTGACTACATAGCCACTCATGCCTATCGGGAAGCGAATACTGTTGCAGATGCTCTTGCCAATAAAGGCATTCATCAGACCATGACTTGGTTGGCCTCTTTACCTGCTGAGTTCTTATCTATGTTTGATAGAGATTGTAAAAGAATTCCATCTTTTCGCCTCTTGTAACTTTTTTCTTATCAATAAAAAGCCTTTTACCTTTTAAAAAAAATGACATTGGCTTAGAAAATCAGTGCGATTTCGGCAGCGTAACGACGTGACATAAGAATTCATAAAAAGGTTGATGAGAGAGAAAAGGGTTCCTCTTCATATTTACATGTAATGGACAGTAAGGAGGTCAAATAGATACATGTACCAACAATCTTAATGGAATTTAGATTCATGATACAAATGTATTGCTTGAATGTAAAAGTGGAGAGAGAAGTTCCTTTCGGAATTTCGGCATAGTAACGGGTGTACATGAGAGGCATTTAATGAGAGATAAAGGGGTATCCCATAATTCGAACAATAAGAGGTCAGTATGGGGGAGGTGAGAAACCATACCCCAACATTCATAATTGAAATTAAAAGGGTAATACAACTTAAAGAAAATTGACAAAAATGAGAAAGGAAGAAAAAACCCTTACTTGGAAGTGTGCTTCAAAAGGCTAGAGAGAGGCTTGTGAGAGGCTTCTTGGGAGCTTGGGGCACCTTGGGAGGATTATAGAGAGAGTAGGGTAGAGTTTGGATGAACTTCAAGGGATTTTAGTGAGGAGGAAGTGGGAGCTTGTGTGGGTTTATATAGGAAAGGTGAGGGAATTATTTATTATTTAGGTTTGGGTCCCCTTACATTAAATTAATCCAAACCACAATCCATCCCATGGTTTTTGCCCATGGTTTTTGGAAAAGGGAAGAGGAAAACAATATTTTACAAGGAAAAGGTCCGAACTTATTAAAATATTAGGGTTGATTATGTGGAGGTGAGTCACACTCCCATGGAAATTAATTTAAAAAGGCAAAGTGTTGAATATGTCTTGAGGGGTCCATTAATGCTTTGAAAAGTAAGTCAAACAAACCCAAAATCACATTATTTTAATGATAAAACATATATTGGCCGAACATAATGATTATGGTATTTTATTACATCACCATTGGGTCATTATGATGTCATAACACACATTATATATTTAAACGGTATTTAATTTTTACCCAAAAATTTGATTGTCTCAGAAAATTATGAAAAATTCACCGTTGGATAATTTCGATGTCCTGATTCCAGAAATGAAATTTATTTTATCTAAAAAATTTTCTAAGTATCTTAATTTTCACTTTTAAAATAAAAACCAACATTTATCGAAAATTCACGGGTTTTGACAGAAATAGCTTTCAAACATTAATAAAAATTTTAATTGCATTCATAAAATTATAAGATCATTTATATTTAACAAAAAATAATTTAATAATAATAATATTATTTTATTAAAATATTATTTAATTCAAAAATCCCTTAATTTAATAAAATATATTTCTTAATTAAATAATAACTAAAAACCCCATTTCTACTTTAAAAACTATTTACAATGTATCAAAAATGACTAGAAATTATATTCATTATTATATAAAAAAAATAATGTACATGAACATAGTACTAATTATTTGTTACATAACCCCTTAAAACAACTGCATAATACCTAAGGGTAAGGTGTGCGATGGTTACAGACTCTTGGGGTGGCTCAGATAACATCGCTCGAGTGGTAATTTCAATAAACTTCCACTTTTCCCATAGACGGTCACGTTTGAGCTTGACATAATGAAGCTCATCTTGGGCTTGGTCAAGGGCAAAGCCCAAGGATGCCACCTCTTTTCCGAGTTCTGACAAATGGGCTTTGTATGGGGCAATTCTACAGGATGAGGCCATCGCTTCCTTTGTCTGAGTTAAATTGGGTTCGTTAAAGCCTTATATTTATACCAATCATGTGATCACTGTTCAATGGCTATATTAACAACGGTCAAAATTCTTAACATAAAACGAAATAAGTTGACATCTTATAAAAACATTTTTCATAAAGAGTCATTTAACTAGATCAAGAGGTATTTTCCATTAATGAATCTTTGGGTCGTTACATGGGGAGCATGTCATCCTCTTCAGAGGACGTACTATGGTGACAGTGTCACTTTCAGAGGAAGTGTTGAGGGAGTTCCACACATCCTCTTTAGTGCTACATCCAGGAGTGGCAAAGATGTACCAAGACCTTCGACGACAACACTGGTGGCCAGGTATGAAGAAAGCAGTTGCAAAGTTTGTTTCTCGATGCCTCACTTGTCAGCAATTGAAGGCAGAGCACCAAGTACCAGCCGTCTTGGTTCATCCTTTAGAGGTCCTAGAGTGGAAGTGGGATGGGATATTAATGGACTTCATGAAGGGTCTTCCATGTACTTCCAGGGGCCACGACTCGATTTGGGTGATCGTTGACCGACTCACCAAGTCGGCTCACTTCCTACCGATCAGAGATCTGGGTTCAGTGGAGAGATTGGGATGCCTATACGTGCAGGAGATTGTGTGGATACATGGAGTACCTTATTCTTTTGTCTCCGATCATGACACACATTTTACTTCCTGGCTATGGAAGGGGTTGCAGGAGGCTTTTGGGATGAATCTTCCTCTGAGCACCTCCTTCCATCCTAAAATGGATGGTCAGACTGAGCAGACCATACAGACCCTTGAGGACATTCTATGTCCTTGGGTCCTTGACATCGGCCGTAGTTGGGAGGATCACTTACCTTTGGTGGAGTTTTCTTACAACAACATATATCACTCCACCATCGGGATGGAACCTTTAGAGGCCTTATATTATCGAACTTGCAGATCACCACTCTACTGGACAGACCCTAGGGAGTCAGCACTAGTGGGACCAGAGATGGTATGGGCTACCATAGATAAGGTGAAAATCTTCCAAGAGAGGATGAAGACTGCACAAATCAGGTAAAAGTCGTATGTTGATAGGAGACGAAGGCCTATGGAGTTCGAGGATGGAGACCACATATTTCTATGAGTCTCACACCGACGAGGTTTACAGAGATTTGGCCGAGGAAGTAAGTTATCTCTGTGATTCATTGGACCTTTTGAGGTACTCATTAGAGTAGGATAGGTGGATTACTACCTGAGTCTTCTACCTCAGTTGCACTAAGTGCACAATGTCTTCCACATATCCCATCTGAGGAGATACATGCACTATGCTTCTCACATAATCGACCATGGATAGCTGGACATTGATGATGGGGAAAATTTCACAAAAGTTATAGTGCAGATTAAGGATCGATAGGAGTGGGTCATAGGTGGATGGTCGATACCTCTGGTGCGCGTTCGCTGGAAACACGGGAACCTCCAGGAGAGCACATGGGAGCAGGAGGCATAGATGCGTGCTTAGTACCCCATTTTGTTCCCTTAGTTCGAGTTGCAGCTTATGGGGATGTAAAGCCCTGAGGTGGGGAGAATGTAAAGACCTAGAAATCCTGTGGATTTTTGTAATACATGGGATTTTACAAGTCCGTGAAAATTTACGGTGCTTGATTCGGAGTTTCGATGTTCCTAGAATCAATTTCTGAAGTTTTGTTCGAGTACGTTCAGTAAACGTACGAGCATGAATTTATAAATTTTGAACCAGTTCTCAGAATTAAAATACGAGGGCACCATTGAACTCACAACGCTGGTATTATCTTAAGTAAAATTTTACGTCGATGGCAGTGGGTCGAGTTTAAAAGTTAGTTTTTGGGTTTTTGTGGAAGGTAATAAAATAAAGTGAGTTTACACTTTATTTTATTTGAGACTCCATTTGGTGTGTGGTGGTTGAAACCTCCTCATGGAGGTTGGAGGTGGGACCACTTCACGTTAACCACCCATGCGAGGTTATGGTGGTGGGGACCACCAGAACTCAACCTCCCATGAGAGGATTAAAGTGGTGGGGACCTCCCGGGCTTTTAACCCTTGAAACTCCCCATTAAAGTGGAGAAAACTCTCAAGCTTCACATTAATTTAGGGGAACCTCTTCACCTCCCCTAGCATTTAATTTTTCCAATCCTCCACAATTAAGGGGGAGCCTACCTAATTAATTAATCCTTTTTGAATTGGTTCCAACTCAACAATTAATACATGCCAACACACGTGAATTAATGAAGAGGAGCCTTTTAATTTTAATTCACCCTTTTGAATTTGTGCCAAAAAAATAATAGATTAAGTAATATATTATTTGGCACAATGAATTAACTTGGGTGATTGAATGGAAAGCTGTCAATGACCGAGCCACTCAGTTTTTCTATTGTTATTCCTTCAATCAAATTAAATTCCCTAACTTGGACTAGTATAGTAGGCAAGTACGGGGTCAGTCCATAGGGAAATGAAGTTGGTGTTTATGTTTAATAAACCAGAGTTATTCGGTTAAGATGCTCAATTTAAATACATTTGGTTGGTGGTTCGTGATTCAGATATTAAAAACAATGAATTGTTACTGAAACTTATCTAATTCACTATTGATTACTTTAAAACTGAAATTGTTTAAAACCAAATTTTACTGAATGATGATAAAGATGTGTCGGGGCTGGATATTCATGTGGGACTAGAACCTTAATCCCTATCATGTTGTTTTTTTCATAATAACCCAAATTTCTGGGTTTCATATGTGTCAGAACATCCTTGGTCCAGCAAGTTCTGATCAAGTCCATAAAAATCTTTCTTTGGTCTGGCAGTTGATTTCTACTAACTTTTCATTAAGGTCCACCCTCTATAAACGACAAGAATATCCAATGGTCATGGATATTCTCATCGTATTTCTCCCAACGATCCCTGGAAACTCCATTCTTGATCTGACATGGAGGTTTCCAGCAAAATTAAAAATAGAAATGTTGGAAGAATTAGATGAAAGGTTACGAAAAAGTACAATGATAAGGGGAAGGATTATAGAGAACCTGCATTTCTCCCAGCCCCAACATAAAGGGGGATTTAGATACTCATAATCAAAGAGGTAGAAAACTTACTATTACACTTCCAGGAGTCCATTACCATAAAACTGAACAAGAAAACAGAAGAATAAAACATACCAGAACTCAAAAATAAGTTTTCAGAACTCCCCCTCCTTCCTATTGAAAAATATGCCTTCCTTTCTCAAGTCTCTAGGGTATTCCAGGTCCAAAAACAGCCTTATTCTAGTTGTCAAAAGGTAATTCTCAAAGGAAAAACTGAGTCAAGGAGTTGGTGGAAAGGGGGAAAGAAAAAAAGCAAAATTTGAAGTGGGGTGAATGGTTTAGGCGCACGGTTTGGTAAACCATGCGCAACCCGTGTGGAGGCTACTGCCTTGGATTCTTTAGCTGCACCATTTGGGAATATAGTTTGGAAAACCGTGCGCAAACGGTTCCAGAGCTACTGTCCAGAATTTTTTGAGGTGCATAGTTTAGTTTGTAGGGCCCGCACCACTTGTAAACCATGTGGAAATCGTGCAGACCCTTCTGTAAGGGTAATCCCCTACCACATGGTTTGCACACGGTTTGGGTAAACCATGAGACAACAGTGTGGGTCCTGTTGGCCTTTGAAATTACTTTATTCTCCATCCTTCACACCAAGTATTTGATCCGAAAATCTCCCATCCAGCATCATCAGAGGGAAAAGGGTCCTTATGCCTCCAATTCCCTTCTGAATATCTAAACTTCAAAGATTCCATGCTTTATCCTTTAATGACAGAAGAACCTATCAAGAAACATTTTATTTGTGAAAATAAAATAAAAACCATCGACAAAACCAATTTATAGATGTTAAACCAGGTGGAAACGCCTTATGAACAGTAGTGCATCAAACTCCCCCACACTTGATCAGTTGTTTGTCCTCAAACAAAAGCATAAAAATCATGAAAAAGGTGTCACGGATCTCCAAGAAGCTAGAGAGGTGAGAATTGGGGTCTTCACATGGTAAACCAACAAAATGAACTGTGTTCTGAATTAATTGCATGATGGATGGCTTTATTTCAAAATGCAGAGTTTGCACCAGTGGTCTGACTATTCCTGTGTCTGCTCCCTGAATGGAGGGAAGACCATAATCCATGAGAGTTCGTCACAGAGGCACTAGTTCCTAAGGTGCCTGGGGATCACAATGTTGTTGAACTTGCTGGTAATATGCCTGCGGATCTGGAGAAAAAAATGGGGGTTGGTCCCATTGAATGTATTGCCTCGGCGGTGGCTGAGCGAATCCTGACACAAATTGGGTCGGGGGCCTCTGCAGATTTCTTGGCCGGTACTCCATATATACTCCTGGTGGGTTCAAATGATGCTCTTCATCTCCACCCCTTGGTGGATTCTCTTCAATTGAAAATGGCTGTCCAATAACTTGGACAGCCCATGGTTCGTCCTCCTGATGCGCCGTGAGATCGTCTGCGTTGTGACCGCCCATTAGTGCATGACGTCGCCAAGACATCGTTCGTTCGATTTCCGTGTCTATCGGGTGTAACTCTGATGACTCAACAACCTAGGAATGGGTGACTCAACCACTCATCTACTATGGCCTGCACACATGTAAACAAAATACCCAGCATAAAAGGGAAACGAAGTTGAAAAACAGAAATAAGATGAAGAAAAGAATTTTAGGAGATTTTAATTTTTATTTTTGCTGATTAATTTCAATTCAATTTACATAAACAACCATCGCGTCCCTGAAAACGACACAAAAATTTGACCGAGCTGTTCAGTGTTTCTATTGTTATTCCTTCAGTCAAATTAAATCTCCCTATCTTTGACTAGTATAGTAGGCAAGTACGGGGTTGGTCAACAAGGAAACGATGTTTGTGTTTATGTTTAATGAACCAGAGTTATTCGGTGAAGATGCTCAATTTAAATACATTTGGTTGGTGGTTCCTGATTCAGATATTAAAAAAAATGTCTTGTTACTGAAATTTATTTAATTCACTATTGAATACTTTAAAACTGAAATTGTTTAAAACCAAATTTTACTGAATGATGATAAAGATGTGCCGGGGCTGGATATTCATGTGGGACTAGAAACTTAATCCCTATCATGGTGTGTTGTTCATAATAACCCAAATTTCTGGGTTTCATATGTGTCAGAACTTCCTTGGTCCAAAAAGTTCCGATCAAGTTGGTAGAAATCAATTCCTTGGTCCAACAATTGATTTCTACTAACTTTTCGTTAAGAGCCACCATCTAGAAATGACAAGAATATCCAATTCTCAAGGATATTCTCTTCATATTTATCCCAACAATCCTTGGACACTCCATTCTTGATCCGACATGGATGTTCCTAGCAAAATTGAAAATAGAAATGTTGGAAGAATTAGATGAGAGGTTACGAACAAATAAAATGATAAGGGGAAGGATTCTTGTGAACCCGCATTTCTCCCAGCCCCAACACAAAGGGGATTTTAGCTACTCATAATCAAAGAGGTAGATAACTTACTATTAAACTTCCAGGAGTTCATTACCATAAAACTGAATAAGAAAATAGAAGAATAAAACATACCAGAACTCAAAAACAAGTTTTCAGAACTTCCCCTCATTCCTATTGAAAACCCCCCCTTCCTTTCTCAAGTCTCCAGGGTCTTCTATGTCCAAAAATGGAATTTTTCCAATTTTCAAAAGGTAAGACCCAAAGGAAAACCCGAGTCAAGGATTTGGTGGAAAGGGGGAAAGCAAAAAGCAAAAGCTGAAGTGGGGTGCATGATTTAGGCCCAAGGTTTGGTAAACCGTGCGCAACTCGTGTGGAGGATACTGCATTGGATTCTTTAGCTGCACCATTTGGGAGCACGGTTTGGAAAACCGTGCGGAAACCATGCCACAACTACTGTCTAGAATTGTTTGAGCTGCACAGTTGAGTCTGCAGGGCCCGCACCACTTGTAAACCGTGTGGAAATCATGCGGACCCTTCTGTAAGGGTAATCCCCTCCCACACAGTTTTCACACAGTTTCAGTAAACCTTGTGGCAACCATGTGGGTCCTCTTGGCCTTTTAAATTCCTTTGTTCTCTGTCCTTCATGTCAAGTATTTGATCCGAAAAGCTCCTATCCAGCATCATCAGAGGGAAAAGGGTCCTTACTCCTCCAATTCCCTTCTGAATCTCCAAACTTCAAATATTCCATGCTTTATCCATTAATGAATGAAGAACCTATCAAGAAACATTCTATTTGTGAAAATAAAATAAAAACCATCCACAAAACCAATTTATAGATGTTAAACCAGGTGGAAACGCCTTATGTACAGCAGTGCATCGGTCAACGAGGAACCTCATCCTCCAATGAAGAACGTGTTCTTCCAATGAAGAATGATGGTGAAGATCCCTATCCAACTTTATCTCTAGACACCTACCGACGTGGAGCTTCTTCCACGAGCCGACGCAACCCGGGATTGGAAGTGTGCATGGCAGACATGATGAGCAATGATTCTTCTTCGTCTTCATCTAGTGACTTCACCGACAATGACCAGCAATTAAAGGTATGGGGTTTACATTTGTGTTTTATTCCTTTTATTTTCTATTCATCATTTGAAAAGAAATCATTGCATGGTTGTAAATAATTGTTTTTCATCTTTCCTACTTTGATGAACCAATTGATACCACCCTAAACGCGGATGGTGCAGGCCAAACCAACATGGCCCGAACCCTCTTCCGATCTTGTTTATGTTGAACATTCAGTGAAAAAGCGACAATGATGTGAAGAAGGTTACAATGACAAAGACCACACTACATGTGGCCTCGGTGAATCGCACCGCCCCACGACGCTATGGTGATCTCAATCGAACACCACCGACCTGCGCCGACCCGAGTTGCACCGAACTGGCCTGCCCGGCCACCACCTTGCCACTGGCGCACCTGCCCATGGCCTCCCGTATGCTCTTCCCAGTGCCCTGCCGGCCTACCCATGCCACTCGTTCCCTACCCATGGGCTTCCCGCGCCCCGCGCACCCTGCCCACGGCCTGCCTGATGCCCTACTGGCCTGCCCGCGGCCTGCTCGCGGTTTACTCACGCCCCATGCACCCAGCTTAGTGCCCTTCTATCCTTGTCGTGGCCAGCCGGACTAGACAAGCTTCCACCCAGCCTACATGGCCGCGCCCCGGTTCCCGGCCTTTTGGGCCGAGCTGCCCGAGCCATGGCCCACATGGTGTCAGCCGAACCAGACCCGATCTATGGACCAAGCCGCCTACGCGGTGACCTCCGGGCCGAACCACCCTCATAGTCCGATGGACTGGGCCCAGAAGACCGGGCCAAACCAAACTGGCTGGCCAGACCAATAGGCCATGCCAGACCCAACAGGTCTGACCAAGTCGACCTAGACCGGGTCGGACCGGACCCGGGCCTACTACCGACATTTACTTCCTTTGGCCATATCATTGGCACCAGACATCCGATTGAAGATCCGCCAGTGGCACTGGAAATCTTGGAGCATATCCGTCCCTTTGAGTATACCCCATGGGAGTTCAGAGTTTTGTTGAGATACAGTCAAGTTGGATCGTACATGAATCCAACCAGAACTCAGGACTAAAAAGCTTATAACTCACAGACCGGGTGCCTGATTGACGCGCTGTCTATTGCGTTGAGACCCCTATGATAAGGCGGACCTTTGAGATAATTCTACGAGGGAATTCGTGACAATTAGAGTATCAACCTATAGCTTGTGGAGCGGACCCTCCCAGAGACGAGTGAGCGGAGTACGGAGACCTAGGAGTTGGCTGGGACCTGATGACTGCTTGACCTATTCGACTCGGAGTGCTTCGACTAGCCTAGTGGGGAGTGCCTTGTAATTGGTGGAAGACCCATGGTAGAGGAGTGCATGGTAGTTGGTGACAGACCCACAGTACTCAACAAGAAGAGTACCTCTCCAGGCTATTAGGGGGAGCGACTGGTAGTTGGCGGCATACCCACAGTGGGGAGCGCCTCTGTGTGAGCGTGGAAGACCCATGATACTTGAGAGGAGGAGTACCTCAGGAGTCCAAGGTTAGTAGGAATCACCTAGTTGTGGCGGTAGGCCCACTGTACTCGACAAAGGAGGAGTTCTCCAGTAGCTGTGGTTTCAATAATAAAAATCTTGGTTGAGCTGAGTTAGTAAATTTTGAGTTTATCTCATGATTGAGACTTATTACTTGATAACTTAGGTATATGTATGGGCATATACCTATGTGTAGTAATCTGTTGATTTCTTACATTGTGGTTTATCCTTGTTAGATTTTCTTAGACCTTGAGGGTCTCAGGGGCCCTACTGAGTATCGTTATACTCAACCTTATGCGGGCTATTCCAACACCTCTTTGTGTTGGATGCAGAAGATGGACAACGCTGAATGAGGCTAAGTGTACAAGTATTGGATGGTACCAAGAGGTGGACCACACAAAGTAATGGTACACGATGGATACAGACAATAATGGAGTGTTGTGGAGGCTATCGTTACCTACCCTTCAGGTAGAATTTCCCAAAGGAAGATCCAACAGTTGTTTCACCTTTCTTTTGTTGTAATTGTTTTTCCTTGTACTTCCAGTTTCCTTGTACTTTACAGTTGGGATTGTATTTCCGAACCCTTTACTTTTCATCACTTCTTTTGTATACAGTTTTAATTAGTGTATTACTTCCAGCTACTCTGTTGTGTGTGTTTATAATTTCTAAAGGTAATGACTTCCCGGTTTTAGGGATTTACGCCTTTGGTGCTAGTCACCAGCCCCTGGCCTATGGAAGGCGGGCTTCAAGTAGTCATGGTACGGGCCCCGAGGGACGGGTCGTGACATGAAACTAGTCAGAATCCTCTTTCATATGGGTAGATATGCATGAGGTCTTGTGAAACTCCATCTTAGACTATGCGATTTTTGTTGGGGAATTATAACATAATCATATAGAATATCCTCTCCTAGTGTAGTATGATGTGCAGGGGTTCGTAACAGTCATTGAACTTTGTACCTATAAGGAGATTATAATTGTATGATATCAATCATATGGATAATGTTGGGGTCATATTACATTCTATTTTCTACCATAAAATAATTGTATATATTTTTTACTTTATATTGATTACAAAATGTGATATAATAAATTTTATTTTATTTGCCGCTTACTTTTTTATGAAATACATATAGTCCTCATAATTGGATTCAGAATATCCTTTCATATGGATATTCTAGTACCAAGGATCCATATTTACCTTATAATAACCTAGATAAGGTCCTGGTCAAAATACTTTAAGGTATTTTGGTAGATGATCTGGCCAATTGGATGAACTTGGAGTTCCTTGATCCAATGAGTGAACTGTTTAATCCTAAAATCATTGACTTAGATTTCCTTAAATATTTCCTTAAAGAAAACCCAATTCATTCAAGAACATATCTTGATTCTAACATGGTTAATTAAACCCAAATATTTTATTATAAATCGCCAATAAATGTATGTATCCTGACAAGGTTTGGTCTAATATGTCATTCGATTCTTGAATTATAAATCTTGCAGTAAAAAGAATTGTTTAAATTATTATTTTTGGATTTATTTATATTATGTGTAAATATTCATTATTTTATCATTTTACATGTTTTTTAATATTAAATGTATATTATACAATTAATTGACAATGTATGATAAAATAATATACACATAATCTATTAAATTTATTTTTATATTATCATGCTTGTTAATTCATTTACATTATGTGATGACGTATAAAAATATAATAAACATGAAACACATAAATAAATAATTAACCATGAACATGATAAAATTAAATAAATATATGGTATGATCATGAGATTCAACCACTAGTTGGTTTACCAAGAAGATGATAAACCAACCCTTGACCCTATGGGAATAAATCCTTAAGCCGAACTTGGCACGAGTTGTTGTATTCCACCTTTAACCTATGTATCTCATTTATTGGTTTTACCTCAGCTTGGTCCATGGAAATGTCCTCTAACCTGGGAGAAAATTCCTTTACATATTCTTATTAACACACAAGTGAGGGGAATTATGCATTTGGGGTTACATAAAACAAACCATGGACATGAAAAACCATTCATAATAATAAGGAAGGTATGATATGAAGGTCATAATATTTAATTTAATAATAAATTATCAAAACATCAATTAAATAATAATTAAATTAAATATAAATCCGATAGATACTGTTGAGCCCTCTAGAAGATTGTTGAATTCTTCCTATGATTGCTGTTTTAATAATCACAAATAATCGATTACTTAATCCGGTTGGATTTCTCATATACATAATCACAATCTCTTAGTGAATCAATTTATATTGGTTGGATCATGTTTTTATCTCTTTGTTATTGATTTTCAAGTATTCTGGAAGTCTTCTGGATCAAACAGACACTTTGTGTTCTGTTAAGTGAACGGTCGCACTGATCCATATCAAAAGACAACTGACACACAGATGCTGATCAAATGAGTTACTGATCATGTCACACTGATGCTGATCATCTGAGTCACCGAAGATGTCTCACCGATGCTGATCAAATGAGTCACTGATTATAACACACCGATGCTGATCAAATGAGTCACCAATCATTACACACTGATGCTGATCAAATGAGTCACCGATCATGACACACCGATGTCTAGCCACCGATGCTGATGCTGATGACCAACTGATCACTTGACTCACTGATAGTCATAAACAGCTATTTGAATTTCTTTATCTTTATTTAATATAACCAAGGGTCATATTAGGAATATTTTAACTCTCTGTCATTTATTTTATTAATGTTGTTGGATGTTAGGGAACCACACCTCGTACCTGCAAAAAGAAATCATTTCCTTTACTGGAGCTCGTGCTATAAATACAAGAAGTCCCTGTTAATGCAAAGATACCCATGTGACAACGGCGAGACACATATGAGTGAAAAGAGTGGTGGATGAGATAGCTTCAGAAGACACAGAACCTCATACACACTCAAGCTTACTCAAGAAGAGTTTTGTACATTCACGAGGACATTAAAGAACTTCATCGACTACATTTCTCACTATCTCTGAACCTGGATGCCAAGAAGACAACACTCTGTTTATCAGAAAAAAACCAGAAGAGGACTCAGAATCATTTCTGATCAAACTCAAGGAGTCCAAAGATTCACTGCAATCACTAGATCCATTTCTAAACTCTACATCTCTGCTCTGTGATTCATTACTTTACATTTCGAGCAGTGTGTGTTATCTGCTGTATTTAACACACACACTGTCTCCTGTACTTTAGCTGGAGGATCTGTAAATCCTTAGAAAACACTTTACATCTTTCATTTCCCATAGTAATAGTGGTAGAGGTCATGTGTGACCTGGACAGCTGGTTGCTGTTGTTCTGTTTCCCACGAATAACAGTGGTAGAGGTCTTGGACCGAGACAGTTATAAACTATTGTGAACCCCGATCCGGGTTGTGGATCAATTTTATATAAAGTGTTGAGAGGACTAATTTTCGGATTGAGACTGAACCTCTTGGTTATATCTGCTGTGCTACATCTTTCAAAGTTATTCCTCTTTATTCCGCTGCTAATTACTTTAAAACCAAAACTGTTTTAAAGTCACTTTGATAATTAAACTCGCAAGGGTTTATATTAGTTGTGAATTAGTAAGTTAGTTTTAAAATTTAATGAACTCATCTTTTGTGATTAACTGGGAAATAATCAGTCCCTTGAGAACCCAACAAAACCTTTACTTTGATATAAATTCACTACAGTTTAATTCAGTATTTCATTTGGGGCTTTTAAGACAAAGTTTTTAAAACAAAAATTTTAATTGGAACTCAATTCACCCCCCTCTTGAGTATCCACTCCAACCAACAATTGGTATCAGAGGTTGTTTAAATATTTTCTAAAGTACTCTGTTTTTCAACTGTGATTTTAGTTGTATTTTAAAGTTCTTAAAATTTATGTTATTTCAAAATTTTTATCTCTTTAAAATCTTTGATTTAAGTAAGCTATCATGGATAATAGACTTGAAGGTGTTTCGACCAATAGACCACCATCTTTAAATGGAACTAACTATACTCAGTGGAAAATCAAGATGAAAATTCATTTAGAAATCATGGGTTTTGATATTTGGATTGCTATAGAATCAGAATATAAAATTCCTACTACTGTTAGAAATACTTGGAATGAACCGACTAAGGCTGCCTATAATAATAATTGCAAAGCTATGAATGCCTTGTACTGTGCTTTAGGAGATGATGAATTTAATAGAATATCTGCTTGTAAAACTACTTATGAAATTTGGGATACCTTAGCCGTTTCTCATGAATGAACAACTAATGTTAAGGAAATGAGACTGAATACTTATACTATTAAGTATGATAATTTTTTGATGAAGCCTGATGAACCCATTTCTGAAATGTATCTCAGGTTTAATGAAATTTTCAACACAATGACTTATTTGGGAAAGTATGTTCCATCAAAGGAACAAATTATGAGAATTCTGAGATGTCTACCTGAAAGATGGAGAGGAACTTCTGTCTCAATTAGAGAATCATGTGATATTGGTGGACTACCAGTCAAGGAACTAATTGGAAAGTTGATGATGTATGAAGAGGAACTCAAGGTTAACAAAGAAGACGAAGATGAACCTATAAGGAAGTCAGTTGCTTTCAAGACTTCAACTTCAAATAACAAGGATAAGTAAAATCTTCAAGCTATAAATTAGAGTTCAAGCTGTGAAGACAGTGAAAGTGATTCTGATAGTGATGCTGAGATGGATCACACTGCCAGAAGGTTTAAAAAGTTTTATAGGAAGAAGAAGTTTTTCAGAAAATCAAATTATAAAGGTAAGTATGATAATAAGGGACATTTGAAAGAGGATTGGAAGAAATCTGACAAATCAGATGAAGTTGTGTGCTATGAGTGCAAAAGAAAGGGACACATAAAAGCAGACTGTCCAAATTTGAAATACAAGAAGAGGTATGAATACAAGGACAATAAGTTTAAGAATGCCATGAAGGCTACTTGGAGTGCTTCTGAGGATAGCTCCACTGAATATGAAGTTTCTGAAACTGAACACAGAAAAAAGGTAAACATGTGTTTTATGAAAAACACCTCTGAGGTAGCATCTGAAACTCCTGCTTTAAATTCATATTATTATGAAGATGATTCTGACTCAGAAAACATGTCAAAATCTGAACTATTTGAATATTGTGATATGTTAGAAGAAACCTTTAATGAGCTGAAAGAAAAATACAAAGGTTTAAAGAAACAGTATGCTTTAACTGTTAAACATAAATCTGATCTTGATATTGAAATGGAAAAGAATGCTCAGTTGCTTAAAGAAAACACTGAACTGGATTTATCTAATGAGAAACTCAAGAAAGACTTAGAGAAATTTACCAATGGCAAAGATACTCTTACTCAGATGTTAGGTAAGCAAATAGCACCTAGATACACTACTGGTATAGGGTACCAACCTGGACAAAGGAAAATTACCAAAACTAAATTCATTCCTAAATCTGGACAGAATGTAGCTAGTTCTGAAACTTCATATGCTTCAACTAGTTATATTCATAGTTATGGATCTAATAAGGTTTATCTTTTAAAATCTTTTAACTCTAGAAATATTATGAGACACATTAGACAAATATGGGTACCTAAAGTTTTATTGGATAACCTGTCTGGACCCAAGAAGATCTGTGTACCAAAATCATTTCCTATCTACATCTGTTTTGTAGGGAACCTGCTTAAAGAGCTCCTGTATAAAGCCTTGGTATTTGGATAGTGGATGTTCAAGACATATGTCAGGATACTTCTCATGCTTTAAAAGCTTAGTCAAAGTTGAGGGAGGGTTTGCCACTTTTGGTGATAACTCTAAAGGGAAAATCATCGGCTTAAGCCAGATTGGTAACACTAACTCAGTATAAATTTCCAAGGTTTTATTTGATGATGGAATTAAATACAATTTGTTAAGTATTTCTCAGTTATGTGATGATGGTTTTTATATTAAATTTGAAAATGATTCTTGTAATGTTTTTAATTCTAAAAATGCTTTAGTGTTTTCTGCTTTATTAAATGAAAATGTTTATACTGTTGATTTAAATTCTTTAGCTAAGAAAAATATTACGTGTTTAAATGCTTTTCATAAAGAGTCTGGGATTTGGCACAGAATATTAGGACACTGCAATGTACATTCACTTAGAAAACTTTTTAGGAAGAACTTAGTTAGAGACCTACCCAAACTTGAATTTCCAGCAGGCAAAGTTTATAATCCCTGTCAAAAGTGAAAGCAACATAATGTTTCTTTTAAATCAAAGAAAGAAGTTTCAACTTCTCAACCTCTTGATTTGGTTCACATGGATTTATTTGGACCTTCTAGAGTTTCTAGTTTAAATGGGAAGCACTATGTCTATGTTCTTTTAGATGACTTTTCTAGATCTACTTGGGTATAGTTTTCTAGCTCACAAAAGTGAAGCTTGTTCTTGATTTGTAAAATATTCCAAGTCTGTAGAAAACCTTAGTGGACTTAAAATTAAAACTCTAAGAAGTGATCATGACCGTGAAATTGAAAATCATGAGTTTGAATCTTACTGCTCACACAGTGGCTATAGTCACAATTTCTCTGCCCCTAGGACACCCCAACAGAATGGTGTAGTAGAAAGGAGGAATAGAAACCTACAATAAATATCTAGGACTATGCTTAATGAGTATGACCTACCTCTTTATTTTTGGGCTGAAGCTGTCAATACAGCTTGTTATATTATTAATAGAGTTTTGATCAAACCTGTTCTTAAAAGGACCCCTTATGAGTTGTAGAACCATAGGAAACCTAAGGTTAACTACTTCAGAGCTTTTGGCTGCCAAGTTTTTATTCTTAATACTAAATACAATCTCAACAAATTTTCATCCAAGAGTGATGAAGGAATTTTCCTAGGTTACTCTACTTCTTGTAAATCCTATAGAGTTTTCAATAAAAGAACCAAATGTGTGGAGGAATCTGTTCACATCAAATTTGATGAAACTGATCCACATGAACCTAGGACCTCTCTTGAAAATCTTGAAGATGATCTATCTACTTTGAACCTTAATGATAAGGACAGTGGACCTGTAGTAAAAACATCCAGTTCTGGAAATTTCCCAGAACCTACTTCTGTTGATTCCCAACCTATAGATGAACCTGGAATATCTAGTCCTAAATTTTCTAGACCAACTAGGACTCTAAAGAACCATCCTTTAGATGCTGTTGTAGGTAATTTAGATAGAGGAACACAGACTAGAGATTCTCTAGGAAATCAGGTTGAACATCAATCTTTTCTTTCACAGTTAGAATCTAAAAATATCAATGATGCTATCAATAATGAATTTTGGGTAATGGCTACGCAAGAAGAACTAAATCAATTTGAAAGAAACAAATTCTGGAAATTAGTAGAAAGACCTAAGGACACTATAAACATAGGCACAAAATGGGTGTTTAGAAACAAAGAGTATGAATCTGGAAACATCATTAGAAACAAAGCTAGGCTAGTTTCACAAGGTTACAATCAAGAAGAAGGAATTGACTATGAGGAAACCTTTGCACCTGTAGCTAGATTAGAGGCTATTAGGATCTTACTTGCCTATGCATCACATCTGAATTTCAAGTTATATCAAATGGATGTGCAAAGGGATTTTTTAAATGGTTTTATTGTTGAAGATGCTTTTGTAGAAAAACCACTTGGTTTCTCAAATACTCATTTTCAAAATCATGTTTTTAAAATTTCTAAATCTTTATATGGTTTAAAACAAGCTCCAAGAGCTTGGTATGAAAGACTTTCAAACTTTATTATTTTAAATGGATTTACAAAAGGAATAGTTAACCCCACTCTTTTTATAAAAAGGATTTCAAAAGATGTGTTAATAGTAAAAATCTATGTTGATGATATTATTTTTGGATCTTCTAAAAATTATTTATGTACTGATTTTTCAAAGGTTATGAAAAATGAGTTTGAAATGAGCTTAATGAGAGAGCTTAAGTATTTTCTTGGATTTCAAATATTTCAAAATAAAGATGGTATTATTCTAAATCAAAGTAAATATACTAAGGATTTATTAAAACATTTTGTTTTGGATAGTATTAAGGAAAGTTATATACCTATGATTACTACCTGTAAATTGGATGTTGATGAAACTGGAAAACCATTTGATCAAACCTATTACAGAGGCATGATTGGTAGTTTACTTTATCTTATTGCTAGTCGACCAGATATCATGTTTAGTGTGTGTATGTGTGCTAGATTTCAAGCTAATCCTAAAGAATCACACTTACTGGCTGTTACAAGTATTTTTAAATATCTTAAGTATACTGTGAATTTAAGTTTGTTTTATCCAAAAGGACAATCATTTGACCTAACTAGTTATTCAGATGCTGACTCTATTGGATGTAAGTTAGATAGGAAAAGCACATCTAGAACATGTCATTTACTTGGAAAGTCCCTAATATCATGGTGTAGTAAGAAACAAAACTCAAGTGCATTTTCTACTACTGAAGAAGAATATATTGCTGCTGGAAGTTGCTGTGCACAGATTCTGTGGATGAAAAACACTTTATTAGACTATGTATTTGATTTTAAACATGTTTTAATTAACTATGACAACACTAGTGCGATCAACATATCTAAGAACCCTATGTCTTACTCTAGGACTAAGAACATTGATGTCAGACATCACTTTCTAAGAGATCATTATCAGAAAGGTGATATTTCTCTAGAATTTATTAGTTCTGAACATCAATTAGCTGATATTTTTACAAAGACTTTATGTTATGAAAGAATGAATTTTATTAAACAAGAATTGTGTATGATTGATCTATGAAACTGATCTGTGAAACCGATCTATGAAACTGATCTGTGAAACTGATCTGTGAAACTGATCTGTCAAACTGTTCTGTGAAACCGATCTATGAAACTGATCTGTGAAACTGATCTGTGGAACTAATATGTGAAACTGATCTGTGAAACTGATCTGTCAAACCGATCTTTCTTTCTATTACTTTTTATTATGTTGTAATTAATTAATTACTTTTATCTTTATTATGGAAACCCTAAATGATGAAATAAATGATACGCAACTATTTCTATTCCCCAAACCGTCGAGCTTTCATTTCCCGCCAAGCCTTATATCCTCTCTTCTCCACTACTTCGAACCTTCAAACTCCTGCTTTCCCCAAAATCTGCAAATGGCTAAGAAAAAGAGACCAAGCAAAGGATCAGAAAGTCCCGTACCTTCAAAGAGTGCTCGAGGCGAGTCGAGTAGTACCACTCAAAGATCAGTAAATCCGAACCTGGAAACTCGGATTATTTCTGTAGAAAAAGAAGTCAGTTTCGCCTGGCTTTTGACAAGTAAGTCGCTGTTGTTACAAGTTTTTGAATCGCAAGGATGGAAAGCCTGGTTATCAGATAACACTCGTGTATACTACCCAAAGCTAATGCATGAGTTTTATATAAATTTGCAAGTTACTTTAGATGGTGTAGAGGCTACCAGAATGTCATCTGTAGTGAAAGGAAAGAAAATATCTTTTTCGTCTAAACAATGGGATGAATGTTTAGATGTACCTCATGAGGGTCGGTATGAGGATTATGCTGGAAACATTCCTCCAACCACCGAATAATTCTCTTATGAGTTAGCTTTAAATCTTTTGACTGGAAACAGAGAGTCAAAGAGAATCACAGCCTCTGAGTTGGATGGTGAATGTAGACTTCTCTTTAGGTTTATTCAGCACCAAATTTTCCCCAAGAAAAAAGATTTTGCTGCTGTAAAATACCAGGATGTTTTTCTATTGTTTCTGCTAAAGACCCATGATAAGATCAATTTGTGTAGATATCTAATGGTGCACATAGCTGGAATGGTGAAACCTTCTAAGAAAGCCACTGCCCTGTTCTATTTCAAAATTATCTCTGCTATGTTAAAGAATATGGAATGTGATGATGAAGCTGATGAGATATCTTAATCCGATAGTGCTTTTTGTGTTAACAAAGAAATTTATAAAAGTATGAAAATAAACTAGAACCCATGGAAGAAATGCTGGGTTGCTGATTAGGAAAAGTTGTATGAGTCCTACAATCCCACTGATCATGGAAAGAGGCCGAAGGGTTTAGGAGACCCTGGTTTGAAATCAGATGAGGATCCAATTTACTCTGATGATGAGGAAGAAGTAGATGTTGAAAGGAATAAAGACACTGAAGAGTCTGGTAAACAAGGGATAGAAGAAGCTGAAACAAAAGAAGGAAGTATGTCACCTCCTGATGATAGGAGTGATCCTGATACTGTGAGCCCTAAGAGAAGAGTGGACTTTGGATCTTCCAGTCCACCTTTACCCTTACCTAAATGAGAACCAGTTCTTGGTGATGAAGAAGCTAGTGACACTGAAGTATCTGACAGTGATGTCTCTATGAAGAATGGAAATGGGAATGATGATGATGATGATGATGATGATGATGATGATGATGATGATGATGGTGATAACTGACCAATGGATGGTCTTGCTGTACCTCCAATAGAAACACATCAAACTGTACCAAAAACAAATACCAATGCCAAGAGAGATTCTCTAGAAATCAGTGGACAAGCAAGTTATGATAAACCGAAATATACTCTGTGTGCTGCTGTCTGGGATGATTACCCTGGTTTTGCTGTTTTGGGTTTAGAGTATTCTGATGAAGAGGAGGAAGAATCAGAATCTACTGCGGGTTTGAAGGAAATCCAACCAGTTGAGGCAAGGTCTGCTCATGCTGTTGATGCTGCAGATGCTCATCTACCTAGTTCTACTGTCTCTCAGTCTGATTTTGATAAGTTCAAAATTTAGTTGCTTGCTACTGTGAGAGATATAATCAGAGAAGAAATTTCAAATGCTATTAAACCAGACCTGGCCAATACTGGTTAATTTATTGGCAGACACATAGCCTCTCTAAATCAGATTCTAAAGGATCTACAATCTGACTTAGTTTCTTTATCAAACGAATTTAGATCAACCATCTCTGGTATGATGGAAATGTTGAGGAATCTGATTGAACATCTTAAGAAGTCTGATCTGAGAAAGTTGAAAGCTGATATAACTCAGATAGTTGCTCAATCCAGTACAACCAAAGTAAACAAGATCACTACTCATGAGCTAGAGGCTCTAAGACAGATTGTGCATGATGAATTGGCCGCCATTAGACAAGTTCTTGATTTGGACTCGTTGAGGAAGATGAAGGAGCACAATGATCACATTCATAAGATGGTAACAATATATTCAGCAGATGCCACTAAATCTTAGAGAGAGATCAAGGAAAAGGTTGAACATTACTTTTCAAATATTTATACAAAGCATGATATGACCGCGGATTTAAAAGTGTTGAATGATAATCTGAAACTACCTCCAGTCACTCAAGATTTCAAGACTCAAGTTCGTCAGTAGCAAGATTTTACTCCTACCTTGGAACGGTTCATGGATAATAAGGATGATTTTGAGAAGGATATGCAGTATGGTGAAAAAGTTATTCAGAATTTCATAAATCATTTGAAGCCTTATTTGAATTCACAAGCCACCGCCATTGTGCTTCCTACTACGGACCCTATCAGTGCCTCTGATATTGCTCCAAATCAGATCTCCATTTCTCAAGCTCTATCTCAACTCCAACCAGTTCCTCAGCAATCTTCCCAACCAGCTGCTACTAACTCACAGCAAATTCCCATGGCATCTACTCCTGCACCTTCGCGAGTCATCTTACCACCTTTTCAAATTCGCCCAGTTCAACCTACCTCCAAGCCCTCCAACTTTCCAACCATTGATCCTTCTGACAAAGGCAAAACCCCGTTACATCCCCAGAAATAGTTGTGTCTTGTTGTTGATAGGGTGACCTGTGTTCTGTTTGTACTTTGATGTACTTTGCAAAACTTCTTTTCTCTCTCTCTATTCTCTATGATGCCTTATTTTAATCTCTTATTTATATGTTTTCCCTCCTTTTTGATTATCCCAAAGGGGGAGATTTATATCTATGGGGGAGAAACATACTATGGCAGGGGGAACAATGTTTACATAAATAAACAAAGGCATAAATTCAGGGGAGAAACATACTATGGCAGGGGGAGTAATGTTTACATAAATATACAAAGGCATAAATTCAGGGGAGAAACATAAATATACAAAGGCATAAATTCAGGGGGAGATTTATATCTCATTGTGTTTTTATTCTTATTATTCCTTGTCACTATTATTGATGATATGTTATTTTTATTTATGGCTAAGATTTGTGATTATCAAAAAGGGGGAGATTGTTGAGCCTTCTGGAAGATTGTTAAATTCTTCCTATGATTTATATTTTAATAATCACAAATCATCGATTACTTAATCCAGTTGGATTTCTCATATACATAATCACAATCTCTTAGTGAATCTTTTTATATTGGTTAGATCATGTTTTTATCTCTTTGTAATTGATTTTAAAGTATTCTGGAAGTCTTCTAGATCAAACAGACACTTTGTGTTCTGTTAAGTGAACGGTCGCACCGATCCATATCAAAAGACAACTGGCACACCGATGCTGATCAAATGAGTCACTGATCATGTCACACCGATGCTGATCATCTGAGTCACCAAAGATGTCTCACCGATGCTGATCAAATGAGTCACCGATCATGACACACCGATGCTGATCAAATGAGTCACCGATCTTGACACACCGATGCTGATCAAATGAGTCACCGATCATGTCACACCGATGCTGATCATCTGAGTCACCGAAGATGTCTCACTGATGCTGATTAAATGAGTCACCAATCATGTCACACCGATGCTGATCATCTGAGTCACTGAAGATGTCTCATCGATGCTGATCAAATGAGTCACCGATCATGACACACCGATGCTGATCAAATGAGTCACCGATCATGTCACACTGATGCTGATCATCTGAGTCACCGAAGATGTCTCAACGATGCTGATCAAATGAGTCACAAATCATGACACACTGATGCTGATCAAATGAGTCACCGATCATGACACACCGATGCTGATCAAATGAGTCACCAATCATGATACAACGATGTCTAGCCAATGCTGATGACCTACCGATCACTTGACTCACCGATAGTCATAAACAACTATTTTAATTTCTTTATCTTTATTTAATCTAACCAACGGTCATGTTAGGAATATTTTAATGCTCTGTAATTTATTTAATGAAGGTTGTTGGATGTGAGGGAACCGTACCTCGTACCTACAAAAAAAATCATTTCCTTTGTTGGAGCTCGTGCTATAAATACAAGAAGTCCCTGTTAATGCAAAGATACCCATGTGAAAATGACGAGACACATATGAGTGAAAATAGTGGTGTATGAGATAGTTACAGAAGACACAGAACCTCATACACACTCAAGCTTACTTAAGAAGAGTTCTGTACATTCAAGAGGACATTAAAGAACTTCATCGACTACATTTGTCACTATCTCTGAACCTGGATGCCAAGCAGACGACACTCTGTTTTTCAGAAAAAAACCAGAAGAGGACTCAGAATCATTTTTTATCAAACTCAAGGAGTCCAAAGCTTCACTGCAATCACTAGAGCCATTTCTAAACTCTACATCTCTACTATGTGATTCATTACTTTACATTTTGAGCAGTGTGTGTTATCTGCTATATTTAACACACACACTGTCTCCTGTACTTTAGCTGGAGGATATGTAAATCCTCAGAAAACTCTTTGCATCTTTAATTTCCCATAGTAATAGTGGTAGAGGTCGTGTGTGACCTGGACAGCTGGTTTCTGTTTTTCTGTTTTCCACGAATAACAGTGGTAGAGGTCTTGGACCTGTACAGTTATAAACTGTTGTGAACCCCGATCTAGGGTGTGGATCAATTTTATATAAAGTGTTGAGAGGACTAAGTCTCGGATTGAGACTGAACCTATTGGTTATATCTGCTGTGCTACATATTTCAAAGTTATTAATTTTTATTCCGCTTCTAATTACTTTAAATCCAAAACTGTTTTAAAGTCACTTTGATAATTAAACTCGCAAGTGTTTATATTAGTTGTGAATCAGTAATTTAGTTTCAAAAGTTAATCAACTCATCTGTTGTGATTAACTGGGAAATAATCAATCCCTTGAGAACCCAACAAAACCTTTACTTTGATATAAATTCACTACAGCTTAATTCAGTATTTAATTTGGGATTTTTAAGACAAAGTTTTTAAAACAGAAATTTTAATTGGAACTCAATTCACCCCCCCTCTTGAGTATCCACTCCGACCAAAAATTGGTATCAGAGGTTGTTTAAATATTTTCTAAAGTACTTTGTTTTTCAACAGTGATTTTAGTTGTATTTTAAAGTTCTTAAAATTTCTGTTATTTC
Organism: Viscum album; assembly: GCA_963277665.1. Lineage (NCBI taxonomy): Eukaryota > Viridiplantae > Streptophyta > Magnoliopsida > Santalales > Viscaceae > Viscum > Viscum album. The sequence goes on along the minus strand of OY728126.1, from coordinate 2,131,764,051 downwards.
TAAATTTTTATCTCTTTAAAATATTTGCTTTAAGTAAGCTATCATGGATAATAGACTTGAAGGTATTGCTACCAATAGACCACCATTTTTCAATGGCACTAACTATGCTCAGTGGAAAATCAAGATAAAAATTTATTTAGAAATCATGTGTTTTGATATTTGGACTGCAATAGAATCAGAATATAAAATTCCTACTACTGTTAGAACTACTTAGAATGAAGCGACTAAGGCTGCCTACAATAATAATTGAAAAGCTATGAATGCCTTGTACTGTGCTTTAGGAGATGAGGAATTTAATAGAATATCTACCTGTAAAACTGCTTATGAAATTTGGGATACCTTAGACGTTTCTCATGAAGGAACAACTAATGTTAAGGAAATGAGACTGAATACTTATACTATTAAGTATGATAATTTTAAGATGAAGCCTGATGAACCCATTTCTGACATGTATGTCAGGTTTAATGAAATTGTCAACACAATGACTTATTTGGGAAAGGATGTTCCATCAAAGGAACAAATTATGAGAATTCTGATATGTCTACCTGAAAGATGGAGAGGAACTTTTGTCTCAATTAGAGAATCATGTGATATTGGTGAACTGCCAGTCAAGGAACTAATTGGAAAGTTGATGATGTATGAAGATGAAATCAAGGTTAGCAAAGAAGACAAAGATGAACCTAGAAGGAAGTCAGTTTCTTTCAAGACTTCAACTTCAAAGAACAAGGATAAGGAAAAGATTCAAGCTATAAATGAGAGTTCAAGCTGTGAAGATAGTGAAAGTGATTCTGATAGTGATGCAGAGATGGCTCACATTTCCAGAAGGTTTAAAAAGTTTTATAGGAAGAAGATGTTTTTCAGAAAAACAAATTATAAAGGTAAGTATGATAACAAGGGACATTAGAAAAAGGATTGGAAGAAATCTGACAAATCAGATGAAGCTGTCTGCTATGAGTGCAAAAGAAAGGGACACATAAAAGCAGACTATCCAAAGTTGAAATACAAGAAGAGGTATGAATACAAGGACAATAAGTTTAAGAAATCCATAAAGGCTACTTGGAGTGCTTCTGAGGATAGATCCACTGAATCTGAAGTTTCTGAAACTGAACACAGAAATAAGGCAAACATGTGTTTTATGACAAACACCTCTGAGGTAGCATCTGAAACTCCTGCTTTAAATTCATATTATTCTGAAGATGATTCTAACTCAGAAAACATGTCAAAATATGAACTATTTGAATACTGTGATATGTTTGAAGAAACCTATAATGAACTGAAAGACAAATATAAAGGTTTAAAGAAACAGTATGATTTAACTGTTAAACATAAATCTGATCTTGATATTGAAATGAAAATGAATGCTTAGTTTCTTAAAGAAAACACTGAACTGAAATTATCTAATGAGCAACTCAATAAAGACTTAGAGAAATTTACCAATGGAAAAGATACTCTTACTCAGATTCTAGGTAAGAAAATAGCACCTAGATACACAACTGGTATAGGGTACTAACCTGGAAAAAGGAAAATTACCAAAAATAAATTCATTCCTAAATCTGGACAGAATGTAGCTAGTTCTGAAACTTCATATGCTTCAACTAGTTATATTCATAGTTATGGATCTAATAAGGTTTATCTTTCAAAATATTTTAACTCTAGAAATCTTATGAGACCCATTAAACAAATATGGGTACCTAAAGTTTTGTTGGCTAACCTGTCTGGACCCAAGAAGATCTAGGTACCAAAATCATTTCCTATCTAAATCTGTTTTGTAGGGAACCTGCTTAAAGAGCTCCTGTTGAAAGCCTTGGTATTTGGACAGTGGATGTTCAAGACATATGTCAATAGAGTTCTCATGCTTTAAAAGCATAGTTAAAGTTGATGGAGGGTTTTTCACTTTTGGTGATAACTCTAAAGGGAAAATCATCGGCTTAGGCCAGATTGATAACACTAACTCAGTATTAATTTCTAATGTTTTATTTGTTGATGGACTTACATACAATTTTTTAAGTATTTATCAATTATGTGATGATGGTTTTTATGTTAAATTTGAAAATGATTCTTGCAATGTTTTTAATTCTGAAAATGCTTTAGTGTTTTCTGCATTAAGAAATGAAAATGTTTTTGCTGTTGATTAAAATTCTTTAGCTAAGAAAAATATTACATGTTTAAATGATTTTCATAAAGAGTCTTGGCTTTGGCACTGAAGATTAGGACACTGCAATGTACATTCACTCAGAAAACTTGCTAGGAAGAACATAGTTAGAGACCTACCCAAACTTGAATTTCCATCAGACAAAGTTTTTAATCCCTGTCAAAAGGGAAAGCAACATAAAGTTTCTTTTAAATAAAAGAAATAAGTTTCAACTTCTCAACCAGTCGAGTTGGTTCACATGGATTTATTTGGACCTTCTAGAGTTTCTGGTTTAAATGGGAAGCACTATGTCTATGTTCTTATAGATGACTTTTCTAGATATACTTGGGTATATTTTCTAGCTCACAAAAGTGAAGCTTGTTCTTGCTTTGTAAAATATTCCAAGTCTGTAGAAAACCTTAGTGGACTTAAAATTAAAACCCTGAGAAGTGATCCTGGCCGTGAGTTTGAAAATCATGAGTTTGAATCTTACTTCTCACATAGTAGCTATAGTCACAATTTCTCTGCCCCTAGGACACCCCAACAGAATGGTGTAGTAGAAAGGAGGAATAGAACCCTGCAAGAAATTTCTAGGACTATGCTTAATGAGTATGAACTACCTGTTTATTTTTGGGCTGAAGCTATCAATACAGCTTGTTATGTTATTAATAGAGTTTTGATCAGACCTGTTCTTAAGAGGACCCCTTATGAGTTGTGGAACCATAGGAAACCTAAGGTTAACTATTTCATAGCTTTTGGCTCCAAAGTCTTTATTCTTAATACTAATGACAATCTCAACAAATTTGCATCCAAGAGTGATGAAGGAATTTTCCTAGGTTACTCTACTTCTAGTAAAGCCTATAGAGTTTTCAATAAAAGAACCAAATGTGTGGAGGAATCTGTTCACATCAAATTTGATGAAACTGATCCACATGAACCTAAGACCTCTCTTGAAAATCTTGAAGATGATCTATCTGCTTTGAACCTTAATGATAAGGACAATGGACTTGTAGTAAAAACATCAAGTTCTAGAAATTTCCCAGAACCTACTTCTATTGATTCCCGTCCTATAGATGAACCTGAAATCTCTAGTCCTAAATTTTCTAGACTAACTAGGACTCTAAAGAACCATCCTTTAGATGCTGTTGTAGGTAATTTAGATAGAGGAACATAGACTAGAGCTTCTCTAAGAAATCAGGTTAAACATCAAGCTTTTTTTTCATTGTTAGAACCTAAAAATATCAATGATGCTATCAATGATGAATTTTGGGTAATGGCTATGCAAGAAGAACTAAATCAATTTGAAAGAAACAAAGTCTGGAAATTAGTAGAAAGACCTAAGGACACTATAACCATAGGCACAAAATGGGTGTTTAGAAACAAAGTTGATGAATCAAGAAACATCATTAGAAACAAAGCTAGGCTAGTTGCACAAGGTTACAATAAATAAGAAGGAATTGACTATGAGGAAACCTTTGCACCTGTAGCTAGATTAGAGGCTATTAGGATCTTACTTTCTTATGCATCACATTTGAATTTCATGTTATATCCAATGGATGTGAAAAGTTATTTTTTAAATGGTTTTATTGTTGAAGATGTTTTTGTAGAACAACCACCTGGTTTCTCAAATCCTCATTTTCAAAATCATATTTTTAAACTTTCTAAAGCATTATATGGTTTAAAACAAGCTCCAAGAGCTTGGTATGAAAGACTTTCAAACATTCTTATTTCAAAAGGATTTACAAAAGGAATAGATGACCCCAGTCTTTTTATTAAAAGGATTTCAAAAGATGTGTTAATAGTACAAATCTATGTTGATGATATTATTTTTGGATCTTCTAAAAATTCTTTATGTACTGATTTTTCAAAGGTTACGAAAAATGAGTTTGAAATGAGCTTAATGGGAGAGCTTAAGTATTTTATTGGATTTCAAATCTTTCAAACTAAAGATGGTATTATTATAAATCAATGTAAATATACTAATGATTTATTAAAACGTTTTGGTTTGGATAGTATTAAGGAAAGTGATATACCTATGAGTACCACCTGTAAATTGGATGTTGATGAAACTGGAAAACCAGTTGATCAAACCTATTACAGAGGAATGATTGGGAGTTTACTTTATCTTACTGCTAGTCGACCGGATATCATGTTTAGTGAGTGTATGTGTGCTAGATTTCAAGCTAATCCTAAAGAATCACACTTACTGGCTGTTAAAAGGATTTTTAAATATCTTAAGTATACTGTGAATTTAAGATTGTTTTATCCAAAAGGACAATCATTTGACCTAACTAGTTATTCAGATGCTGACTTTTCTGGATGTATGTTAGATAGGAAAAGCACATCTGGAACATGTCATTTACTTGGAAAGTCCCTAGTATGATGGTGTAGTAAGAAACAGAACTCAGTTACATTGTCTACTGCTAAAGCAGAATATATTGCTGCTGGCAGTTGCTGTGCACAGATTCTGTGGATGAAACACACTTTATTGGACTATGGATTTGGTTTTAAACATGTTTCAATTAACTGTGACAACACTAGTGAGATCAATATATCTAAGAACCCTGTGTCTCACTCTAGGACTAAGAACATTTATGTCAGACATCACTTTCTAAGAGATCATTATCAGAAAGGTGATATTTTTCTAGAATTTATTAGTTCTGAACATCAATTAGCTGATATTTTTACAAAGAAGTTATGTTTTGAAAGAAAGAATTTCATTAAACAAGAATTGTGTATGATTGATCTATGAAACTGATCTGTGAAACTGATCTATGAAACGGATCTGTGAAACTGATATGTGAAACTGATCTGTGAAACCGATCTGTGAAAATGATCTGTGAAACCGATCTGTGAAACCGATCTGTGAAACTGATCTGTCAAACCGATCTTTCTTTCTATTACTTTTTATTATGTTGTAATTAATTAATTACTTTTATCTTTATTATGGAAACCCTAAATGATGAAATAAATGATACGCAGCTATTTCTATTCCCCAAACCATCGACCTTTCATTTCCCGCCAAGCCTTATATCCTCTCTTCTCCTCTACTTCGAACCTTCGAACTCCTTCTTTCCCCATAATCTGAAAATGGATAATCAAAATAGACCATGCAAAGGATCAGAAATTCCTGTACCTTCAAATCATGCTTGAGGCGAGTCGAGTAGTACCACTCAAAGATCAGTAAATCCGAACCTGGAAACTCGGATTGTTGCTGTAGAAAAGGAAGTTAGTTCCGCCTGGATTTTGACAAGTAAGTCGCTGTTGTTACAAGTTTTAGAATTGCAAGGATGGAAAGCCTGGTTCTCAGATAACACTCGTGTATAGTACCCAAAGCTAGTGCATGAGTTTTATATAAATTTGCAAGTTACTTTAGATGGTGTAGAGGCTTCCAGAATGGCTTCTATAGTGAAAGGAAAGAAAATATCTTTTTCGTCTAAACAATGGGCTGAATGTTTAGATGTACCTCATGAGGGTCGGTATGAGGATTATGCTGGAAACATTCCTCCAACCACTGAATACTTCTCTTATCAGTTAGCTTTAAAGCTTTTGACTGGAAATAGAGTGTCAAGGAGAATCACAACCTCAGAGTTGGATGGTGAATGTAGACTTCTCTTTAAGTTTATTTAGCACCAAATTTTCCCCAGGAAAGGAGATTTTGCTGTTGTAAAATACCAGGATGTTTTTATATTGTTTCTGCTAAAGACCCATGAGAAGATAAATTTGTGTAGATATCTAATGGTGCACGTAGCTGGAATGGTGAAACCTTATAAAAAATCCACTGCCCTATTCTATTCCAAAATGATATTTTCTATGTTAAATAATCTGGAATGTGATGATGAAGCTGACGAGATAGCTGAATCTGATAGTGCGTTTTGTGTTAACAAAGAAATTTGTAAAAGGATGAAAATAAGCTGGAACCCATGGAAGAAATGCTGGGTTGCTGATGAGGACAAGTTGTACGAGTCCTACAATCCCACGGATCATGGAAAGATGCCGAAGGGTTTAAGAGACCCTGGTTTGAAATCAGATGAGGAGCCAATTTACTCTGATGATGAGGAAGAAGTAGATGTTGAAAGGAATAAGGACACTGAAGAGTCTGGTAAACAAGGGATGGAAGAAGCTAAAACTGAAGAAGGAAGTATGTCACCTCCTGATGATAGGAGTGATCCTGATACTATGAGCCCTAAGAGAAGAGTGGACTTTGGATCTTCTAGTCCACCTTTACCCTTACCTGAATCAGAACCAGTTCTTGGTGATGAAGAAGCTAGTGACACTAAAGTATCTGACAGTGATGTTTCTGTGAATAATGGAAATGGGAATGATGATGATGATAATGATGATGATGATAATGATGATGATGGTGATAACCGACCAGTGGATGGTCTTGCTGTACCTCCAATAGAAACACATAATACTGTACCAGAAACAAATACCAATGGCAAGAGATATTCCCTAGAAATCAGTGGAAAATAAAGTTATGATAAACCGAAATATACTCTGTGTGCTGCTTTCTGGGATGATTACCCTGGTTTTTCTATTTTGGGTTTAGAGTATTCTGAAGAAGAGGAGGAAGAATCAGAATCTGCTGCGGGTGTGAAGGAAAGCCAACCAGTTGAGGAAAGGTCTGCTCATGTTGTTGATGCTACAGATGCTCATCTACCTAGTTCTACTGTCTCTCAGTCTGATTTTGATAAGTTCAAAATTGAGTTACTTGCTGCTGTGAGAGATACAGTCAGAGAAGAAATTTCAAATGATATTAGACCATACTTGGCCAATACTGTTGAGTTTATTGGAAGGCACATAGCCTCTCTAAATCAGATTCTAAAGGATCTACAACCTGACTTAGTTTCTTTATCAAATGAATTTAGATCAACCATCTCTGGTATGATGGAAGTGTTGAGGAATCTGATTGAACATCTTAAGAAGTCTGATCTGAGAAAGTTGAAAGCTGAGATAACTCAGATAGTTGCTCAAGCCAGTACAACCAAGGTAACCAAGATCACTACACGTGAGCTAGAGGCTCTAAGGCAGATTGTGCATGATGAATTGACCGCCATTAGACAAGTTCTTGATTTGGACTCATTGAGGAAGATGAAGGAGCACAGTGATCACATTCATAAGATGGTAACAATATATTCAGCAGATGCCACTAAAGCTCAGAGAGATATCAAGGAAAAGGTTGACCATTACTATTCAAAGATTTATACAAAGCATGAGATGACCGTGAATTTCAAAGTGTTGGCTGATAATCTGAAACTACCTCCAGTCACTCAAGCTTTCAAGACTCAAGTTCGTCAGTTGCAAGATTTTACTCCTACCTTGGAATGGTTCATAGAGAATAAGGATGATTTTGAGAAGGCTAAGCAGTACAGTGCAGAAGTTATTCATAATTTCATAAATCTTTTGAAGCCTTATTTGAATGCACAAGCCACCACCATTGTGCTTCCTACTGCTGACCCTCTTAGTTCTTCTGATGTTACTCCAAATCAGATCTTTTTTGCTCAAGATCTATCTCAACTCTGACCAGTTCCTCAGCAATCTTCTCAACCAGCTACTACAAATTCACAGCAAATCCCCAAGGAATCTACTCCTCCACCTTCCCGAGTCATCTTACCACCTTTTCAAATTCGCCCAGTTCAACCTGCCTCCAAGCCCTCCAACTTGCCAACCATTGATCCTTCTAACAAAGGAAAAGCCCTGTTACATCCCCAGAAATAGTTGTGTCTTTTTGTTGATAGGGTGACCAGTGTTCTATTTGTACTTTTATGTACTTTGCAAAACTTCTTTTCTCTCTCTCTATTCTCTATGATGCCTTATTTTAATCTCTTCTTTATATGTTTTCCCTAATTTTTGATTATCCGAAAGGGGGAGATTTATATCTATGGAGGAGAAACATACTATGGTAGGGGGAGAAATGCTTACATAAATATACAAAGTCATAAATTCAGGGGAGAAACATACTATGGCAGGGGTAGCAATGTTTACATAAATATACAAAGGCATAAATTCAGGGGAGAAACATACTATGGCAGGGGGAGAAACATAAATATACAAAGGCATAAATTTAGGGGGAGATTTATATCTCATTGTGTTTTTATTCTTATTATGCCTTGTCACTATTATTGATGATATATTATTTTTATTTATGGCTAAGATTTGTGATTATCAAAAAGGGGGAGATTGTTGAGCCCTCAGGAAGACTGTTGAATTCTTCCTATCATTGCTATTTTATTAATCACAAATCATCGATTACTTAATCCAGTTGTATTTCTCATATACATAATCACAATATCTTAGTGAATCTGTTTATACTGGTTGGATCATGTTTTTATCTCTTTGTTATTGATTTTCATGTATTCTGGAAGTCTTCTAGATCAAACAGACACTTTGTGTTCTGTTAAGTGAACGGTCGCACCAATCTATATCAAAAGACAACTGACACACCGATGCTGATCAAATGAGTCACCGATCATGTCACACCGATACTGATAATTTGAGTCACCGAAGATGTCTCACCGATGCTGATCAAATGAGTCACCGATCATGACACATCGATGCTGATCAAACGAGTCACTGATCATGACACACCGATGCTGATCAAATGAGTCACCAATCATGTCACACTGATGCTGATCATCTGATTCACTGAAGATGTCTCACTGATGCGAATCAAATGAGTCACCGATCATGTCACACCGATGCTGATCATCTGAGTCACCGATGATGTCTCACCGATGCTGATCAAATGAGTGACCGATCATGACACACCAATGCTGATCAAATGAGTCACCGATCATGTCACACCGATGCTGATCATCTGAGTCACTGAAAATGTCTCACCGATGCTGATCAAATGAGTCACTGATCATGACACACCGATGCTGATAAAATGAGTCACTGATCATGACACACCGATGCTGATCAAATGAGTCAATGATCATGACACACCGATGCTGATCAAATGAGTCACCGATCATGACACACCGATGTCTAGCCACCGATGCTGATGCTGATGACCTACCGATCACTTGACTCATCGATAATCATAAATGGCTATTTGAATTTCTTTATATTTATTTAATCTAACCAACGGTCATATTAGGAATATTTTAATGCTCTGTCATTTATTTAATGAAGGTTATTGGATGTCAGGGAACCGTACCTCGTACCTGCAAAAAGAAATCATTTCCTTTGCTGGAGCTCATACTATAAATACAATAAGTCCCTGTTAGTGAAAAGATACCCATGTGACAACGACGAGACACATATGAGTGAAAAGAGTAGTGGATGAGATATTTGTAGAAGACACAGAACCTCATACACTCTCATTCTTACTCAAGAAGAGTTCTGTACATTCACGAGGACATTAAAGAACTTCATCGACTACATTTCTCACTATCTTTGAACCTGGATGCCAAGCAGAAGACACTCTGTTTTTCAGACAAAAACCAGAAGAGGACTCAGAATCATTTCTGATCGAACTCAAGGAGTCCAAAGCTTCACTGCAATCACTAGAGCCATTTCTAAACTCTACATCTCTGCTCTGTGATTCATTACTTTACATTTCGAGCAGTGTGTGTTATCTGCTGTATTTAACACACACACTGTCTCCTATACTTTAGCTGGAGGATATGTAAATCCTCAGCAAAATCTTTACATCTTTCATTTCCCACAGTAATAGTGGTAGAGATCGTGTGTGACCGGGACCGCTGGTTGCTGTTGTTCTGTTTCCCACAAATAATAGTGGTAGAGGTCTTGGACCTGGACAGTTATAAACTGTTGTGAACCCCGATCCAGGGTGTGGATCAATTTTATATAAAGTGTTGAGAGGACTAAGTCTCAGATTGAGACTGAACCTCTTGGTTATATCTCTTGTGCTACATCTTTCAAAGTTATTCCTTTTTATTCCGCTGCTAATTAATTTAAAACCAAAACTATTTTAAAGTCACTTTGATAATTAAACTCGCAAGTGTTTATATTAGTTGTGAATCAGTAAGTTAGTTTCAAAAGTTAATCAACTCATCTGTTGTGATTAAATGGGAAACAATCAATCCCTTGAGAACCCAACAGAACCTTTACTTTGATATAAATTCACTACAGTTTAATTCAGTATTTCATTTGGGGTTTTTAAGACAAAGTTTTTAAAACAGAAATTTTAATTGGAACTCAATTCACCCCACCTCTTGAGTATCCACTCTGACCAATAGATACATAGGTTGATCATACTCATGATCATCCATTTATATAATGACTATAAATTCAAAACTAGTTGACATTAATTTCAATTCATTATTTGTTATGATAAAATTCCTAAATTCATAAATTTATTATCTTTCTTAATTGATTAATTAATTTAGATTAATTATTCAGCCAAATAATGATTCATATTTCCATACTCTATAATTTTTAATAAATTAAAATAATTAATTTTAATTTAAAATTATTTCATATATAACATGCATTGATAGAGAATCGGGAGTGTACCTTTCAGTTTAGTTTTAATTTTCTTAGAAATTTAATAAACACAATATTTACTATATGAAACATGGAATATACCATTCCTCTTAACAAAAAATGTATTTTCACTAACATGGTGTGTGAATTGTGATCTATATATCCCTTATTGTGTAATATTTAAAAACATGGAATTTATTCCTATATTGTGTGTCATGATATTAAATGGAATATTATTCCACGGGCCATCCTATATAGTTTGTATGGGATAATTGACCAAATAAGATTCCATTAATATACATTTTGTGTACCTCTTGAAATGAATTTGAATTACATAGCATGTATGCTAACCATAAAAATAATTTATTTTTAGGATGATATAGAAAATAATTAATGGTAGCATTTAATTCCAAACAACCTTCCAAAAATCACTCGAATTGTAATACATGGAAAAACCCTATCACAAAGAATGTATAGATAGTTACACACTATATAGTTCAGTTTTTTATAATTAAATTTATTTTTTAAATATTTGACTCACGTGACATACCAGTCTTAGTATGTACCCTGCATGAGTGGGTGAAAGAATCATGGCATGTAAATCTAGTTAGACATCATGTACTCCTTTATTTTTCTATCCACACCACATGATTAGGGAATCAACACGGATACTTCATGGGATATTAATGTGTCATGCATTGTATATACCAGCTAAAAAGTGCATATTAATTGAATTCCACTTTCTTTGACCACATGTCATCTGTGTTTCCCATGGGACCTAATTTTTTGGGGTTACATAGAACTTGTAGAAGCTATAATCTCTATAACACTATAAATATGCATGATGACTATAAATCAACACATGAAATGTAATAATGTAAGGTACTATTCTCCCACAAGACATACCCTGATTTCCTCACCTTATCCTTCTGTGGTTGACCATAGGTACATAATTTACTTTTTCTATTACAAACCATGTAACCATGTCATCTTACCAGAATCTTTGACATCTCTAGATGGTATTTTTAAGCACTATTTATTTATTCCAAGTATTTTATTAGACATGAAATTAAATGATCATATTATGTTGTATTTAAGATTGATAAAAAAATACTATAAATGAAAAAATAACAAAACAAATTCACAATTTAATCAATAAGTAATTAATTATTATAAATTAATATATGACTGATCTAGAACCACTTGAATGTTCTAAGGCTCTACAGAAGTGGTCACGCCCAAGCCTAACAATATTTTTTCATCAATTTATTTTGAATAAATCCATAATGTTATATTAACTCAACCTTATAACATTAAAGAGATAAAATTTTGATATATAATTTATAATTAATTTATTAATAATAATCACATGTCTTGATAATTCTTTCTTTTTTGACGATTCAATTTAATTTCTTGTCATATTTTCCTTGTGATGAAGGATCCAATGTAAAATCTCACTAGTGGTATCTATATGTTCACCAAGAACCTCTGAAAATTTTAATTAGAACTCTATATTTTGGAATGACATATATAATCATCTTTCATTGTTCATCATTGATCAGAAAAAGAATCCCTTACTCCTAAAAGGATTATATCTAGTTTTGTACATCAATATTGGGATGTCTAGTATCACCTCCTCTCATTCTTGAGAGTGTTCTTGAGGGAGTTCTCTTCTATCTTGAAAGGATTATCTAGAGAGAGCGTGTTATGCAAAAAAACCCATTTTTCTAGGAAATGAAAGAAATTGGGTTATATACTTAGGTTAAACAAGAAATTTTTATATAAAGGATCTTAACTAATATCATTATTCAATGTAAAAAAACAACTAATAATAATAATCAAATTATTATTTTATTACATGAAGTGGAAAAACTCGTGGATATTTAAATATCATTTATTAAATAAATAAATTAATATTGATATAAATGATATTACATAAAATATATAATTTCATCCAGGTCTTCAAACCATCTCATCAATCCTCATCATAATTTATCAAACCTTTAATGATAAATATTTTTTAAAATAAATTGAATTATATTTTATGTTTTGTACATAATTAAATATTCTATATAAAAACTGGGAGAAATATTTATTTTAAAATCAACTCATATATATTCTTTTGAATAATTAGTTATTGAATTTATGTGATCATAATAAACCAAATAAAAATTATTCATCATTATCAAGAATAATATTTATTTTAATATGAATTTATAATAGAATTTAATTAATATTCTTGATATTCTTTTTGTGTGACCCTATAGCCTTCATTATCTATGAAATTAAGATAATTGGCCTAAAAATTTATATTTGTGGTTAGAAACACATCAAGACACCCATAACGGAAGAGAATAATATCACAAAAACAATAAAATTATATGGGTAATTGTTGTATAATATCGTTCCTTTTTTATTGATATCTTTCATAAAGGTTTCACACTTGTGTCATCAATATATAAGCTTGATGTATCTTTTATTTAATTCCTAAAATGAACTTGTTGTTAAAGCGTCATTTCCATGGAATTAACTAGATAATTTAATTTCAATAAAAGGGATCGAGATATCTACCTCCATTAAAATGAAATGGAAAATCCTTTAATGACTTATTCATTAATGAATTATCACTTATGATGCACCCAACATATCCTATCTCATTATGAGCATATGTCTTCATGAATTTCATCAACATGTTAATGTATATAATTAATTATATACATTAATAATAATATTAACTCTAAAGAAAAATACACACATCTATGTATAGGAATTTCTAATGACACATATAACACATGGAATTAATATTGGTGGGTATATAAACCTCTTTTAGAGATTAAAAAGTGTGACACTTTATGAGTCGAAGCATCATCCACTTATGATATTCTAACACTTGATAGTCTAGAATTCATATATATCCTTCCAGAAAATGTCATTAAAACCACAATACATATATTTAAGAATATTTATGTAGCACTTGAAGGTTCTCATTATATCATGTAATTTTTATAACCATTCAATGTGAAAAATACACTCAGGAAATTATCACATAAATGTTACACAAAAGAACATGCAACATATGATAAGATATTTATTAATATTCATTCATTTGTAAATATAAATAACTAAAATTAATAAGTAAGTTAGTTCTAGTGAACCAACTCTAAAACATACAACCAAGCCTCGATCATAGGATACAAAACAAAGTCCTCATAATTTTTCAATCCTTAATAATGAAAATCACAAATTATCTTCCTCCATGTGTTATATTTTTCAACTTCAACTATACAGTGGTATGTTGGTGTATCCTATTGAAACACTATAGAACAAACATGATGGGGATATAAACCTAGAACTATATCTATTAAAGAAAAAATGTAAAGGGGATTCCTAAACCCAAAATATGGAACACATAATATTAATTAATTTAGGTTTAACCTAATTACCATTAACTACCCAATTTAACCATAGTAAAAAATCAACATGCATGATCCTCATCTAGGTATTCACCCCATAAGTAGCATCAAATCATTGAGTACATTCAGTAAACATATGGAACTTTTCTTAAATCATAGGTAATCCTAAAATATGATGTCATAGTTGGTCTCCCTTTTTAAAATCACTTACTAAGTCCAAATAACATTGTTTCCCTACCAAACCAGGCTATCCTCACTAGTGATTCTCCCCAAGATCCATCCTATCAGCTGACCAAAATATTTGAGACCAATTTTTCATGACCCAACCCAACTGGTTCCCATACAAGGATAGTTGTGAAGACATGCATAACTAAGGAATCCCACCTTAAAAATTACATAGTTTAATGGCTGGAACTTATGAAGGTTCTGAGTGTAATGGATGTCAGTTGGGCCAATGAAAACTAATGTATTTTCTTTGAATCTAATGAATAAGTCCAAATAACATGAAAAATAATGATATGTATCTTGATTTTATTAAAATAACCATATAAAATAATCTTAGAACTATGATATATGATCTTTTCATATTAAATTCATAATTAATTTAATTAGAAGAAACTACCTCAGTCATGAGTACTTTAATCGATGAAAATGTTGATCATTCGAACCTATTATTGGTTGTACCATAATTGTTTCAAGAGGATCCAAAGTAGAATGAATCCCTCTAACGATAATCCACATATATATTATAACATCAAAGTTTCTTCAATGGTACTTCAAGTGCTAGTATGGTGGTATATATTGTCTTATGTCAGGCAAATTTTCATTCCCACACAAACCTTTGGGGTCAAAAGATAAATTATCATTCTCTCATTCTTGATAGGGTGGAAAAAGTTGGAAGAATTCTCTCAATATTGAGAGAAACTCTAGTGATGTTCATTATAAAGATAATTATCTAGAGATTAAATCATTTTTCATAAAAAATATTTCCACACAATCACAGAAATGATATAATCTATTATATATAAATCTAGGGTTAAAGGATTGTTAAATGAACAAAGGCCCTTATCCAATATCTCCATCCTTTTCAAATACTATTTTTAATAATAATAATAATAATAATAATAATAATATTATTAAATTAATGCGTGAAAGTATCAAAAATAAAATAAATATTAATAAAAAAATTAATATTTATTTAAATTCAATTAATTGTATCATTTTCATTACCTGTATCCATGAAACTACTCATACACCTTTCTTGACATTTATTAAAACTCAAATGATAAATATTATTCATTAAGTAAATATTAATTATAATATATTATTCATGATCATACAAATAAATATTTATTTTAATATTCCACTAATATAAAACAGTGATTAAATAAATGGAATTAGTATATCCTGAAAAAATATTATACATTATTCTATATAATAACATCTATTACACTAATTAAATTCGAATAAAATATCATTGATACCAATGGAAACACTAAGTGTCTTAACCTCTAGACCTCTCCCTCGGTGGTATTAGGTGGTTTTACTAAATTATAATATTAGTGTCTAGAAACATATAAAGCTAACCATATTGTAAGAAGTTAGTATTACAGTGACTATAACCACAACAGAACACAAAAAGTGTAATATAATCTCACCATATTAGTATCTCATAAAGTAGGTTTCATACTCAATTCATAAAACTATATTATTGATACACCATTCTTTGAATTACTAAAATGTACATGTTCATCACCATGGCCATGTAATTTTATAAAATAGTTCCATTTTAATCAAAGTGTTGGGATATCATCTTCTATAAATATAGAAGAGACAAGTACTTATTCATTAAAAATATATCACTAGTGATGCACCCAATGTAACCAAATTTGACATAACATATGTCATAAAAAAATACATAATTACATCAAAGTATGAAACTCATGATACACAATAATAATAATCATAAATTCTATGGAATATTACACACATTCATAGATATGAATATACAATGAAATTTAACATGTGAAATTCTAATTAGTGGGTGTATCCTCATAATCTCCCATCTTAGAGATTACCAAGTGAGAACTTCATGAGATAAAGTTTCATCCTATTATGAGTATCCATAACCTAATAGTATGCATAAATTATGTCCCATGATATTATTTCATCTATGCATAAGATATATTTTTTAATAATATCATCATATCACTTCTTGGTTTTCATCATAGTGGGGAACTACTCTAAACTTCAATGTGATAGATACTCTAGGATATCATCACATAAAATTTACATAGAATAATAATTAGTATATTATAAGGTGTTTATTAATATTCATGTATATGAATATACAAGAAATATAAAGTATAAAGTATTTGATTATAGGTAATGGAATCTTATAGAATCCCACTTGTACATGATCTAACTGAGAACGTATTTTAGTATGATAGCTCTCAAAAGATTTTCATGCTTCTACTGAGATAAGGATTTAGTCCCTGGGGTCTTACATGTAGTTTTTTAAGAAATTATACTTAATATGACATCAACTATATGAGAAAAGTCCCTCAATAAATGATACTTCAAAAGTATGTGCTTCATTTGCTGATACGATGTTGGATCCTTTGTAAGAGACACCATAGTAATATTATCCGAGTAAAGTATGATAGGATACATACTCATAGCCACAACATCAAGATCTTGGAAATTTTTTTATATACAAACCACTTCTTTAGCAATTGTAGAATCCAAAACATACTTATACTCTATTATATAATTATCAACCACAGATTTCTTTGAGCTATTATAGCTCACAACACCTCCATTGAGAGTGATGGAATATCTATATTGTGATTTTATATCATCTGACCTATTTTAAACTATCATATATATATATATCCCCTGATTACTAGATCCCCAACTCATCCATAAACTATGAAAACATCCTTAATACACTTAAGGTACTTTAGGATAGTCTTGACTTCCATCAATTTGTGGTCTGATAGATCATATTAATATCTTCCTACCATAATTAAGGTGTATTTGAAATCAATCATGGTACGTAATATAACATTTATTACTGACCCAATAACTAATGTATACATAATTCTTGTAATTCTTTGTCTCACCTCTTGTGTATATGGACACATTTTCTTAAAAATGTGAATGCCATATTACATCTAAAAAATTCATTATTGGTTTGCTATATTTTAATTATATTTAGTAACTTATTAATATATATATATTGAATTGGTCCAAGAAGAATATTTTTTCTATCAGGATAGATCTTGATCCCGAGAATGTATGTTGCTTTGACAAAGTCCATTATGGAGAAGCATGAGATTAACCAAACATTAATAGACAGTAAGGCTAGTATCTCATTTATAATAAGTAATATGTCAACAAAATATACTATAAATGTAATACCATGAGATTTTATTTTCTTTTTTCCTTTTATGGATCTTTTTTTTGATAGTGTATGCCAAATGAAACCTTGATCTTAAACAGACAATGAAATAATATTATTTTAATATGACTGTTATAACCTAATCATTGGGTTGACATATATGAATAGAAATAACCAAGTTATGAAGTATATGTAATAAATTTTTTCCTTAATATAAAGAATTATTTCAATAAATAAATTTATCATTAATATAATTGATGTTATTAACTAATTAATTAGAATAAATTCATTATATAATTTATAAATACTTTTATTCTAAAAATTGTTTTTAGGCCTTTTATATGTGCGTAATTATAATAAATTGTTTCATATTTTAGAGATTATATTTCATAAAATAGAAATTATTTTTGAATTAAACATGAAAAAATTATCTTATGAAGAATTTTTATAATTTTTTGAAAATTCGTATTTTTTGGTGAATAGTGAACAATATTGAATTTAGCAAAAGATGTTATTTATTTTCATTTAATTATTTTAGATTGTATTTCAAGTAACATAATTTAATTTTTATTAAACATAATCCAATTATTTATATGGAAATAATTATTATACTTGTTTTTGGTGTAAAATTGTTTTTAGGTATAAAAATGGTATTTTTCTAAAAATGGTTTTCGGTGCATTTTTCATATTTTAATTGAAACAAAAATTCAACAAATTTCAGAAATTAAATCATGAAAAATGGATTTAATGTTTATAAATAGATGTATCATATTTGGTAAATATTTCAATTTCTTTTTTGAACATAATGAGTAGTAAAAATAGTAAAAAACAATCACTATAATAAAGGGAAATCAACTTAAATGTGGTTAAAACTATGGGTAAATGCTTTAAGAAAACCCTAAAAATTGAATTTATTTTATTGGATTATGGTATTTTAACCACCATCATCATATATTTTGATATATGGAATTTTGGGTCCATTTTCATTTGATAATGACATTTATATTACTTTAAGTAAATAATAAATACAAAATGTTACTCTTATTATTTTATAATCTCTAATATAATTTGATAAGAATAAAAATATGATATAAATATATATAAATAATTATTTGTCAAATTAATAAATTATTATTATCATAGTAAGTTATTTTTGATTTTTTTAACGGTATAATTACTTAAAACACTTACTCATAGTTGATGCAACACTTCTGTAAGCAGGTGAAAATCAAAATAAATAGATTTAAAATATTAAAAGATATGTTTTTTGATAATTTAAAGTCTTTAATAATTTATATGGATCAAAATTAATTGAAATTAATTTTTTAAATGTTAAAATTTATATTCTATGGTAAGATTTATGTTTTTAAATTCAAAATAAGTGAATAGTCCTAAAAACGACTTTAATGACATTTTATGTTAAAAAATATTTAATTAATCATTTTAAAAATCATATAAATATTATATTTTAAAACTTTAATGGAAAATTTTCATGAATACCAACCATTTTACAATTATTATACACTTTAACTTTTGGAATAAAATTATTAACTCTTAATGACTAAGTATTATGTTATCACGGTAAGGGTTAAAAAGGTGTAAAGAGGGGTTAAACTAAATATATAAGGGTTAAAATAACTTAAAAACTTCTGTAAATACTATTAGATGAATTTATTTAAACCCCATATCATCCCACCATTTAAATGGATCTAATATAGTGCCACATTTTCATGAAAGTAACTTTATATTATTTTAATGTTTAGAATTATTATATGATTTCCACCTGTCTCACTTATAAATAAGAACCAACTATACTCTCTTCCTCACAATTCATGAGCCAATTATTTCAAAAACTATATATGAAAATATAATAGTATATTCCTTATACACTCCATTTAGACTATTTTTCCCCAAATACTATCCTAATAAATCTTATGCTATAAACCAGATAAGGATTTCCAAAGAAGAGTCATAACTCTTAACAGAGTTTTTTCAATTTATTTCTTCTTCCAACTCATTTGCTTCTATCCTAAAAAAGATGATATAAGAATATTATAATTATCTATATACTAAAATATTATTATATTTATGACAAAAACATTATACATCTTTTTTACATCCTATTGTAAATGAAAAATCCACTCATGCAGACGTGTGGACTACCACCTCTATAAAATGAGAAGATTAATTTTTCATCACCACATATCCAGATTTTATTATTATGGATTTAATGAATTTATATGATATTAATAAAATTATTATGATTCTAAAAATATAATATGTTACTTATTTTCTTAACCTTCCATCATTTGGAAAATGGTAATGCCTTTTGTGTTTATGTGTGTGGACTACCACCTCCATGAAATGATGTGATACATTTTTCATGTTTTAATTTAATGAATTATTATAAAAATTAATTAAATGTATAAAAGTGATTAATATTATTTATATTATTAAATATTTACCAATATTAAATTATTGGAACTATAAAACTAAAACTTGCATGAAAATCAAATAGTTAGCACACTGGGTGATAATCTTAATTAAAAATTGTTAATAAATGGGTGATAGAATCTTTTAAGTGAATAATATATGGTATTATAAATTTGAATAAGGTTATTTTATAAATTTAAAATAAATATGAATTTATTATACATGATTTTAATATTTCTGGTAGTAAGTTGGATTGGAGGTATGAGTTTATTCATCTTAATCCCACTATATTGAGATATATTTTATATTATGAACTTGATTCCATTTATATAGTTTATATACTATCTCATTGCCATAATATATAATTAATAATTATTTATTAATTATATTTAATGTTTCAATTAATGTTTTCTCTATTAATAATTTTTTGATTCAAAATTTATTAGTCTTAAAGGTTTATTTTACAATCTCACTCATATATGGGATTGTTTATGTTTAAATTTAGGTTGGAAGATTTATTTTCTATCTATTTATTAAACCACATTTATTTTATTCTACTTAAGTTATTTTAGGAATTCCTATATTTTTCTTTGAAACTTTCCTCGCTTTGGTACTCAAAGACTGAAATAATTTTATATAATAGAAACCTACCTTGTTTCCTCCTTTAGGTTAGAAATATTTTTCCTCTATATCTATATTTTTTAAATAGTTTCATATAAGTTTTTATATTATTTTAAATGATTGGTAAATGTTTTTTTAATTCATTTTAGTTTTCTTATAAATTTTTAAATTTAATATTTTTACTTTTTTCCTAACAAGTTGTTTTAAAATTTTACAAATGTGTGAAAGGAATTATTTTTAACATATATGGTGTGAATGATTTTTTCTACCTCCATGACCATTATTCACTATTTATATTACTCTATAAGATTTTATGTTTTTCTCAAATAAAATTATTTTCCATTATTATATAATTTTTTTAGATTTTATATTAAAATAAAAAGTCATTATTTATTAAAATGTATAAAATAATTTTGGAAATAATGTATAACTTCATTTTTACAAAAAAAAAAGTTACAAATAATTTGAGGAATGTTTTTTTAAAACATAACTTCCATTTTCATCTATAATTTTTCAAAAAAATTTCTTTATTTCACTACTTCATTAATAATGAATTTCTGGAATTATATTATACTTTACTGATTTATGTATTGTACCCTATTTTGAGATCATTCACTTTATTATGATCTTGTTCTATATCACACTCCCTTATTCATTAGATATTATTTTTATCCTTTATGTCTATATTTTTAGTATCATGTATATATTTAGTATCATTTATAATAATTCAATATTGTATTAATTATATACCATTTGAATATATGGGTTTTGTTGAAGGAATATTATTATGTAAATTATTTCCATTACGGGGGAAACATTGATGTTTCATATTCATGATAAAATAAGGATATTTAATGATTCATAATACATATTTATTAATGATTATATTTTTCATTAAATATATTAGGAATTCATTTGAAATATGTAAGTGATGGGTGGGGCTCAGTTATAGATATTCCCTCGATGCATTGATAGGTCTAATGAGATAAAATAAGTTGGCGTGATGTATATGCCGAGGTTGTAAGATCAGGTCATTATAGTTAGATATTCCATGTATACCTATTATTGAATGTGCCTAGGACAAGGAATTGACTATATGATTTGTGTTTTCTAGGAAAATTTCTTGATAGTAATATCATGAGTGTATGCCATTATACATTTTTGACTTTAAAATTCCAGTTATTATTATCCAAGTGTTTTTTTATTTTTCATGGATATATTTCGAAGATTAAGTTATTGATTAAATTGAATATGTGTTGATTATTTTATCTTACATATTTTTATGCCTTATTTACTCATTATAGATTTCATTTTACACTTTCCCTTATGAATTATTTGATCTCATGATTTATTTTTTATCCCTTTCACAGGGATATGAATAAGTGACCTTTGAATGAAATTAAACGATGTAAGAAAGTTATTTTTCATGCTATGTTTTTATATTTTAAAATTAATATGGGAATCATATATGTATATGGTTTTCTAATAATAATAAACTAATTAATATTTCATGGAATGACCTCTTGTATCAATACAAAAAACTAAAATTTAGCAATGTTTTTAGCCACGTTTTTTAAAAAATGTGGCTAATTTAGCATTTATTTTTTATCGATGTCTAAAAATGTGGATAATTTTAAATTTAGGCATGTTTTTATGAAAATATCAATATTTTATTCACATTTTTGAAAAATGTGTTTAGTTTAGTGATGTTTTTAGTCACATTTTTTAAATTTGATTTTTTAAAATACTGCAATTTGTTTTAAGAAAATGTGGCTATTTTAGTGACATTTTTCCACTATTTTAAAACATATCTAATTATATATAATTATAATTATATTAATTTATTTATATATAATTATATAATTATATTTATATATATGTCTATATAAAAATTTATATTTACATATAAATACATTAAAATATATTTAAATATCATAATATATATATATATATATATAAACACACACACACACATGTAGATAGCCCTCGAGGTGAAGCTTAGTGGTAGATACCCCTATAGGTCTTGAAAAAGTTTAATGTTTGAGCCTCACCGAGTTCTTCCCAATATTTGTGCGTTGCATGATTTTATTGGTAATGTAACCCCTTTTCCTTATATCGATGTAAATATATATTCATATATATATTTATAAACACACACACACACAAAAATATAATATATATATCACATATATAAATATAAATATAAATATATATACATATATTTAAATATAAAAAAGGCATATATATTTTAAATATTTAAAAGTTTATAAGAAAACATGGCTATTTTAGGGATATTTTTACTAGTGTTTTAAAATATAACTAATTATATAATTATAATTTTATTAATTTACATATATAATGATATAAAAATTTATAATTATAGTTATATATATGTGTGTGTGTATATATATTTATATTTATATAAAATTACATTAACATATATTTAAATATCATAATATTTATAAGAAGTATATATAAACATACATAAACATATATATATATAAGGACACATATATAAATACATACATTTGTGTGCCTGTTTGTTTAAACACACACACACACACACATATATAAACACACACACACACACACATATATATAAACAGACACAAAGATATATATACATATATATAAAGAATAATAGACACATACAAATATAATATAAACACACACACACACACACATATACATTTCAAATATTTGTTAACATGGATTGTAGCTCATCCCTGATTAGAAAACTGATATGGGAAAGGAATCACCCAATCCTAATGGATGTTTCACTTTCTTTATACCCTACAATTGTAATAAATTATATATATATATATGTAGATATAGATAATATATTATTTTTTTAATACTGAAATTTATAAATATAGCATGCTGCATTTTTATATTCAAAAAACATTTAGGTCAGTTGTCTAGGGTTCGAACTATGAGACTATTGATTGATGTTTCGAATCCCATTGGGTGAAATTTCCTAGAAATTCAGTGAGTGGGCGCTAAAGGATGAAACTGTCCAAGTTTATAGAAAATGTGGCTAGTTATTGACTAATTTACGAACATTTCTATTTTTTTTTTAAAAAACATGTCTGTAATTAATAACGTTTATAAATGTATCCAATTATCCATGTTTATAAAAATAACTAATTGGAGAAATTTATAAACAACACTAATTAGTGACATGCTGTTTGATGATGTTTTTCAGAAACATCGGTAAATTCATCAGTAACATTTTAAAACTTCTCAAATGAAAAAAACATCACTAAATTTAAAATTTCTTGTAGTGTATTGTGTACCAATGTAATAAGTTAGAGAAAGCTTTGAGGTATTGAATTCATGGATATTTTATTCAAGTAAACTATTACATGCCCGCTAAACCATATATAGACACAAGGTTAACAATCATTCATTATGAAACCAAATCATGGAATGAATTTATCAAAGTGAATGTTCTATGACCTTGATGATTTATTTAATCCATATATGGCTCCTTAAAATTTTCATAACTTTTTTGCATCCTTTGGAGCCATAGACCCACCAAATTGTTTCATATAGACATA
Source organism: Viscum album (assembly GCA_963277665.1). Classification (NCBI taxonomy): domain Eukaryota; kingdom Viridiplantae; phylum Streptophyta; class Magnoliopsida; order Santalales; family Viscaceae; genus Viscum; species Viscum album. The sequence continues at coordinate 2,131,740,033 of OY728126.1, read as the reverse complement.
TATCTAGAGTTTCCAATTAAAGAAGTATGCTTTGACATCCATCTAAAAAATCATGTAGTCATGGTAAGTTACTATGGAAAGTATAATTATGATGAATCTTGCCATAGAAACTAGTGAAAATGTTTCATCATAATCTACAAGTTGAATCTATTTAAACCCTTTTCAACCAGTCATTCCTTATATGTAAGAACTTGTACATCCTCATCTAGTTTCTTCATGAATACTCATTTTAAACCAATAGTATTTTCATCCGCTAGAGGATCTACCAAAATATAATCATTTTTTAGACCATTCAGAATTCATAGCTTCTTTCCATTTAGAGGCTTTTATGCCACATGTTATTTAATTTAAGGTTACAAGATCATTATTATCAGCTAATAATGAATCACCATATTTGATTACTAGTAAACTATATATTTTAGTTTATCTAACCTCTATTTTTCAGCATAAAATTAATTTTGTCTTTGGAACATCCTCTTCCTTGAGGATTTGTATAATGTTTCATGTTTCAGCTCTTGTGTTTCTTGATCCACAACTTCATAAAAATATATCTCACTCCCAATATCTCTTTTAGATATTTTATCCCTCTCAAGAAGGTTGGGATATCTTTATACTATAAAATTTTCATCTGAGGGTTCAAATAGGTAATATTCTTTATTTTCCTTAAGATATCCAATAAATATTCACTTAGTTCCTTGGGGTGAAACTGTAACAACCCATGTACTTATAAAATAATTTATTTTAATTTTGCAATTAAATAGTCAAATTCATTGTAAATGTATAATGAAGTGAGTGATATTTATATAAATTAAGGAATTAATACTGATAGAATAGTAACTTGACCTTACAAATAGTAATATGGCTAATAGAATAGTAACCTCATCTATGAAACTATAAATAAAATTCATGTATCTAAAAAGTGAAAATATGATATATTTATATCATAGAATAAGGAAATAAATGTTCTGAAAGTGATAAATTAAGTTTTGGTATTTTTGTGAAAAATAAATGTATATTTATAATTTTATAAATAATATATTTATTTAAAAGAAAATATATGTTCAAAAAATATATTCATAAATTAATATTTTATTGTCTTATGATTATAATATAATTTTATGAGACCATAATTAATTTTTTGAAGTGTTAAAAATTCAGTTATAGTTTTAAAATTGGTATTTTTTGAATAAATTATGATTTTAATTAAAAATTAAATTTCTCATATTTATGAAATTATTCACATAAAATGGAGTTTATTTTTTAATTCTACACATCAAAAATAAAATGGAGTTTTTTTTGAATTCTACACATCAAAAAATGGTTAGTCCATAAATTTTTTAATGAGGATAAAGAACCTAAAACAATTTATTAATGTCACAAAAGACTAGATTTTCACCAATGGAAAGTAAAAAATTTAGTCTCAGATCAACTCAATATTTAAACATAAGATTTTTGGGGTAATATTAAAAACCACTAATTGGGTCAATATTTTTGGATAAAAATGGGTATTTATGATAAAAAATGAAAATTATTAAGTCATGAAATATAAATTAATATAAGTTTCTCAAATTTTCTCTAAAAAATTTAGGATCGACTATAATGAAACATACTCTCATGTAATTTATGAGATAACCATTTGGTATCTCATGATGTATATTATACATGGGAAACATGAATTATGTCTGATGGATATTATGATTTCCTGCCATTATTGTGTTATTGATAATTATATTTAGATGAAAATCTAAAAAAGATGCAAATTGGTGAAAAAATATCCTGTATCTTGATATATTTATTCAGTTAAGTTGAATAAATAATTGTATAGACTTAGGCATGTAGGGTGTATGTGGTATAACCATATGAGTAAATATTTGATGAAGTAATGTTATAAAAATGATCCAATTTTCCAATGTGTCTTCATTAAGATGAATGGATCTAAATTTGTAATCATTACCGTATACATTAATGATTTAAATATTATTGGGTATAATGATGAACATTCCAAGGCAATAGATTATTGATGAAAGAATTTAAAATGAATGTCTTTTGTAAGATAAAGTTATGTCTTGGTTAACACATTTAACACCATATGGATGGAATTGTTTTCATCAATCATGATATACTAATAAAGTATAATAGAGATATAATATTAATAAATCACATTCATTAAGTACAACAATGGATGTATGATCTCTTAATCGAGATGGTGATTATTTTAAACCATGATAGGATGATAAAGAAATACTTGGTCCTGAATTAAAATATATAATCTCTATTTGATAAATGATGTACCTAAAAAATAATAAAACTGTAGATATATAATTTTCTACAAATTTTTGGGAAAGGTGTTGTTATTATCCTACTCATCCGTACTAGAACAATGATAAACAAGAATTATGATAACTTCAGGGGTATAAAGATGAAGGGTCAGTTTATTTGAAATGTTCAAAACTAAATTTGATTAGTTATGTTGATACTGGGTAATTTTATGATCTAAATAAAACAATATATCAGAGTTGATATTAATTTAAATATGGTGGAACTTCATTTTATTAGCATTATTCAAAACAAACCATTTATGTGACTTCTTCCAACCAGATGAAGTTTACTATTATTCATGAAGCAAGTTGAGAATGTGTGTGGATAAGATCAGTTATTAATCATATTAGAAGTAACTATTGATTAGACACAAATAATGAAAATAACACCATATTATATAATTATAATTCTACTTGTATATCATAGTTGAAAGGTGGGTATATTAAAGGAGACTAAAAATTTAATATCTCACCAAAATTATTTTTCACTTTTGAACTTCAAAGGAGTGGTGAGATCGATTTCCAACAAAAAAGGTCTTATGATAATCTTTAAGATTTATTCACAAAGGCATTCCAACTTCAATATTTGATAATATGATTTAAAAAATTAGGATATGAAGACTGAAAATTCTTTTGTGAATCTATGTGGGGAATTTGGGAATATTTTACTCTATTTTCCTTCATCAGGTTTTCCCCAATGGGTTTTTCTAATATAGTTTTTAAGGAGGCATCATAGTAGAGAATAATGTTAATTTAGATTCTCTAGCATTTCCCATAGGTATTTTTTAAGTGGTGATTTTATTAGATACCATGAAATTGTGACATCCATAGGGGAGTGTTATAAATTATCATTTTTGATGTGGATTTCATAAATAATTAATGATGGATTTTCATTACCTAATAAAACCATTCACATAGCCAAAATGTTGATATGTCCAGTGTCGTATTTGATTCATAGAGATTAATCTTTATCATTGGATCAAGTCACATATACTCTATATATGTGTTTATATGTCAATGAAAGTGGATAATTTTTACTAGCCATATACTTTTGTACTTTCTCTCTTATTATATTCATTATTAAATTTTAATTTACTTTAATTTATTCTCCATCATCATCCCAAACATTTGACATCATTATAAACTCATTTTTTCTACACCTCTGATTGATGTTCTCATGAATCACATTGCCTCTAATATAGAAATTTCATAAAAATGTGTTTAATTATTAAATTGTATCATTATAATTCATTAAAAATTATCACAAAACTTACAAATGGAAAATGGATCACAGTTGATGCATGAATGTGGAATTTTCCCCCATCCCATGTGGAAATTTTCATTCATTTTTAAAAAAATATAAGCTTTAATCCCACATATTTATGCCAATCCAACCCCTAGGCATGTACCTCCATCATATTTTTTAGGTTTCAATATATATATTATTATTATTATCAAAACCCATTCTTTGTCATATTTTCGAGATGCTACTATAATAGATCTATAAAAAATACATATATAATAATAATAATAATAATAATAATAATAATAATAATAATAATAATAATAATAAAATATGAATATTTGTATAGAAATTATTAAAACTCGATTTAAGTCAACTTAAGTAATAATTTCATTATATTATAATATATTGATATTATATTCTAACTATATATATAATATAAATATATATCCATTTGTACATGTGATTGTATGTATGTATGTATATATGTATATAATATACACATACATTTTTTAGGTACTCATATATAATATTAATTAATAATTTTATATGAATTATAATAGTTAATAATTATATAGAATGTATATAATATTAAATATATTATACATAAAAATATTAATAATTAGTATTTTTATTTAAAAATTATTAGTTATATTTTCAATAATTATTTTTAATTAAATAAATGAATAAATATTTTTCACTAAAAAAACATATTGTAAAATTTATAAATATTATAAAAACATTTTATTTAAATACAATTTTTATTTTAAATTTACCAATTAAAATAAATCTTAAATTTACTATCCATTCTATTTAAAAAATTACTCATTTTTTATATTTAAATTAACTTTTTTAAAAATACAAATTACACACATATATGTTACTAAAATTCATATATATAAATAATTACATTATTTAAATTTGAATAAAAATATTTAATGATATTATAAATAATGATATATACATAATAAATAAATTTATAATGTTTAAATATGAAATATTTCTGTAAAATTTTTTTTCAAAAATAAAGTTTAGTTTTATTAATTTGTTTAATTAAAAATATATTTAAAATTTAAAATAAATTAAATATCTTGTCAATTCTATAATTAAAACTGATAAATGCAAACTGTTATTAGTGTTAAGACAAGCGCTGATAAAGACAATATTTTATAAGCTTTGAGTAAAGTACTACTAAATATCGAATTTTATTATAACTCAATTATAGCTCCTATAAAACTTGATATTTATTTTTAATTAATTAAAAATTTTATAAAATCAAACAATTTATTTTTACATTTTTGTTGTAGTGGGATAATTAATGATAAATTAAATGGAAACTAATTGAAATGGTGAGAAGATTCAATACTGTAAATGCATTATAAATCATATGTAAAACGTACCATTGAGAAAAATGTTAAATCAAATATTTGAAACGATGATGATGAATGAAAAAAAAATATAAAATATATTAAAAATGGTTATAGATAAAGTATACTAGGCCAAAAGTTCTAAAATACATTAACATATTGACATATATGTAAAGAGTTTGGAAAATGATCAAAATGCTCTTTTGAGTGATGGTGATTTTTAAGATGATACACATTATATTGGAGTTTTTTTATTGTAAAAATGTTTCGTTCTTATGATAGGAATGTGTTATGAAGTTATTTTATAGGTATTCTGTAATAAATGTTGAGTTTACTTTCATAATTCCAATTTGTAATAAATTATTACATTATTATTTCTTTCTCACAAAACAGATTATATTCTTAAAAAGTTTCACATTATCTAATGAATCTTCCATCAAATTAAATTATTTATCAATATAAAATAACCCCTATTTTGGAGGATTGTGGTCAATTGTTTGTTAATAAATTTTTTCTCAATAATTTTATTGATTTATATCCCATAAATGGATGAATTGTTAGAAGAAACAAGAATATCAACATAGATATAAAAATTCATTCAAACTAATTATGATACAAGAGTTTGTTTGAGCATGATAAATAGATTTTTTGAAGTAGAAGTATGAAAATATGAAAATATAAATTTTTTAAAGAGATGTATGAAATAATTTTCCAATTGAAACATAGTAATTTGGTAAGGAAGATAATGGGAAGTATTTGCACAATAATATTTTCAACTTTTTTCAACAAATGAAACTCATCTCAAATGGTTAGTTTTTTGTGTTAATAACTATTTGTGATGACTAAATTTCACACTTAGGATATCATAAAAAATAATTTGTGATTGAGTTTATTTCAATAAGCTTTTTCAAGATGATTTTAATCATAAAAAATATGTCATATTTATTACTTCTTTGGGATGTTAATAGAGATGGATAAACCCATCACAGAAAATTAGAATATAGAAAAATAAAAAAGGATTCATGACTAAAAATAAAATAAAAATAAAAATAAGACCAATGAATATATATTAAAAAATATATTTATCATATATTTGGATTAACATAACATATGTTAACTTATAAATCATTTTTTTATGAAGGGGTCAACTACGGGAGCATCGTAAGATGATGATAGTAGAGGGAAAAACTGAAGGTGAAGTGAAATGGCACTACAAGAGGGGGTGAATTATAGTAAAAAAATAGAACCATAATATTTCTCCCACTCAAGAATTAATTTTATTGTACATTATTACTTTCAATCAAATAATATTTCACAAATTAGTAAGATTTTGAATTAAAACTTATTAGTATATACACAATACAATAAAAATCATTAAGTAAAAAATTTAAAAAAATATAGTTACAAATTATTCTTGGTTTATTGAATGATAATTCAAATTCACCTCAAATTATATTATTACTAAAGACACTTCCAATAAAGAAATAATTTTCTCTTATACCAAAGTAGTGGGTGAATCGATAGACCCAATCAAAGGTATCCAAATCCCACTCCTATAATTTCAATGACTATAAACCAACTGGAAGATACCAAGTTCCAAACCCAGAAATTCTTAAACTATAAGATCATTAGTAGCCACACGAATCTTTGGTCATGAAAAATTTCTTAATATAATGATTCGAAACAAGTTAACACCAGGAATTCACAAAAAAATTCAGATGATATAACATTACGTCCAAAATCTCCTCAATATGGATAGATCAAATAATACAAATTTATCCCCATAATCTCATCAATCTCATTGATTTTAAAATATAGCTTCCACACCCTGAAAGCTCAATAATCTATAAGGATTATACAAGGAAAAATTATAAAATCAAAATACTAATATATATTATAATCAACCTTAGATAAAAAATCTCTTAGAAAAAAACCATTAAAAAAAATAAAATTACAATCTGAGGCACTCAAAGCATCAAGATGATTCAAACATCAAAACAATCACAAGAAAATATCATTGTTCCTCGACATCTTCCATTCCCTAAATCCCTCGATCCAATTTATATACACTTATATAACTTAATCCAATTATATAATTAGAAGATCTTTAGGTTTAATTGAAAAAATATGGGATACAACCTTCTATCATATGATTGATATAGATTTTATCTTTATCATTTGACGAGAACACCACCCCAACATTCCTATATGTTTTGGTAGATATAAAGATAATTTTGGTTCAATAGAACAGATTATTGTGCAACATTTCTATACATACCAAAACTTAAAAAACCAATATAAATTTAGATAAAAATATAATAAAGTGCATTTTGATAAAACAAACCAGGTAATATAAAGGGAAATAGTCTCCCAGATGATTCCCACAATTATTTCCCTAAAAATATCGCAATTTTTTACAATAAAAAGACACAAACTAAAATATAATAAAAATAATTTTTGAAGTAAATATTAAAAGGAAAACACTATATAATATACAATAGATCTCCAAAATATATAATATATGAGGAGCATAAATATATTCCTTAATTGATACATAGGGTTAGAATTAACAAATATGTCCCCAAAGATATCAGAATAATATAAATCTTTAAAAAATATTTCAATCTATCCCAACTAAAATAATTCTCTCCCTTAATAAAAAATATTTTACCTTGAATAATATTCCCACTTAATCAAATTTTCCTCCTTTAAAAATTAAAATATTAAAATATACCAAACATTCAAATTAACATGAATAAATTCTCCTAAATGAATATCAAAAGTTAAAAGAAGGGAAAACATAACTTCCACCATTTATTCAAATTAACAATATTAAATTTTCACCCTTTATGAATTTTAAAAATTTATAAAGAAATGAGTTTATTTGAGAAACAATAATTGAGGATGTGAATAGAAACATTTTTTAATGTCGATTAAATGTAGTCTCCCAAGGAATTATAAAATTAAAAAATAAATAACTGATGGAAATCATCTAAAAAAGGGTGAAAAGAGTGAAACTTTTGAAAGCTATCTTCTAATTCCATTATATGATCTTATTCTAATGAAGATGGTTCAAAATAATGTCCAAAAAAAATTAAATTTTCCTTTATAGAAATAAATGCAGAATCTTAGACAAAGATAAATAAGACTAATATCCCTTTCTAAAATTTTAATGCGATATGTGAAAAAATCCAATAAAAAAATAATTCAAGAGTACCAGATCATTGGTGAATTTTAGTTAAAAAACAAAGAATTTTGATCATAAAAACAAATATAGAAGTATTATAGTATTAAAAAAAATAAAAAATAAGTTATTTTAATAATAAAAGAATCATAGCATTAATATAACACCCCAAATTTTTACAAATAAATTTATTATAAAATTAATTCAACACTGAGTCTATTCAAAACAAACAATTATATATTTATATAAGATAGTTATAATTTGGCTGTTAGTATTATTTTTTGTGGTTCTGTGGTTTGAATTTCGAAAAACTGACATACACGGTTACGATTAGTCAGATATTTAGATCTGATAGGATCAAATTACATTTTTGGTGAATAGTAACTTACCCTTATGAATAGTAATGTGCCATTTCTAATAGTAACTTCAACCATGTGAGTTTTACATAAAATATAGGCACCATATAACTCAGAGTGAAAATTTAAAAAATTAATAATTAAGTGTTGATATTTTTGTGAGTAATGAATATTTAATTAAAATTTTAAATTAATAAATTTATTTAAAATAAATTTAATTTCCATAAAATTTATTATTCAATAAATATTTTTTTCTATGAATTTAGGATAATTTTATGAGAACTCATTTAATTTTTCAATGTATTATACATTCAGTTTTAAATTTAAAATATGTATTTTTCAAGTAAATAATTATTTTATTTAATAATTAAAATTATCTTATTTAGAAAATTATTTTGATAAAATGGAGTTCAGTTTTTAATTATACATGTTTTAAAATTATTAAGGTGAATTTTTGGTATTTTGTCGAAATACATGATTTTTTGGTGAAAAGTGAAATTCGATAATTTACAAAATATATTAAATAATTGAATTTCTACATCATTCTTGAGTCATGGATGATTTAAATGACCATTGGTTTGAACTAAAATGAACTTATTACTATTTGGAGTCATAATAATCAATACTATTCATATTCTTGTGTCAAAATAATAAAATAATGATTAAAATAATTGAAAAACCCTCCTCACATGCACTATAAAAACCAGCCTCACTCCCTTTTCTCTTAACTCTTATAAAGCCTTTTCAATTGTCTAAAATATAATAAAATATCATCCAAATATCCTCTCCACATCCATAATCCCTTAGTCTCTTCAAAAGACCAAATACTCTCTCCTAAAGAGGCACTTAAGGAAGATAAATTGAAGAGGTAAATTCCTCTTTTCATTTCTTTTATTTTCTTTCAAGTTCCTATCTTTTTTATTTTCTCACCTCATTTCCTAAAAAATTTATGATAAATAAAGTACCTTAAATTTATTTTAATGTTTTTATGATAATTTAATAATTCATCACCATCTCTCATTTTCCCTCCTTTTATACTATAAATGAAAATACCATCTAAGATTTGTTAATTTATCACATTTGAGGATGAAGGGTTCTCAAATTTTATTACCATCTTCAATTATGGTCATGAAACCATTTTTATGGTTAAACCAAATCATTATATATGTAATATATCCTATTTAATGTTCTGAAATCATTTTTTACACATGGTATTATTTTATAGAACAAAATGAGTTTGTGGTGATCGAAAACCACCAAATTAATCCAACTGTTTATCATTAAAATTTCATCTAATGATTATTACTCACAAAAAGTAACCAAATGACTTATGATCACTTTCAATTATTTTTTAACATTAATAAAATATAAAATAAATTCAAAAATTCAATTCTCATTTTACATTAACTTCCATACAAGAAAACTGACCATGAAAATTAATGAAACAAGCACTCACAAACGATGATATTGAATCTATTAACCCATAAAATTGACCATAAATAAACTTAATAAAACTATAATAAATAAAATAAATGTCTAATTGGTTCTTAATTATGTTTTTAATAAGTCTAATTTCATATCCAAGGACCTTAAGTACAAGAGTGAAACATATTCATACATAAGGTAAGGGTTTCCTCATCTCACTTCCATTTTTTGTGAGATATTCTTTATTCACTACTATTAGTAGAGTATGGTGAATTTATACTTCCCATTGATGTATCACATCAGGAATCTATTTAATTTAATTGTTTTTAATGTATAATTTATTATCATTAATTTTTAGGCATATGATTTGTTTAATTACAAAGTGGTAAGGGTTTTCTACCCGAACCTGCATTTTCATTCAGGTTACTCTTATTCTCTACATACCTCAATTAAATTTTTATTTATTCTTATGAAATACTGATAAATTATGTTTTAATTATATATATATGTGTACCAAGAAGAATTCATCTCTCTTTTATAAAGAGTTACATGTTTTAAAAGAACCTTTCAAAAATTATTTCTAAAATATAAGCCTGGTTCAAGGGAATTTCTCAAATTCATACCTATTTTCAAGGGTAATATATAATATATTTTTAGCAACCATTATTTTTATAAAATCCATCTTTTTATTATGAAAATATTATCTTACTTCACTTATGGTTTTATAAAATTTTTTTTCTAAAAGAACTCTTTTAGTCAATGTAAAATAGTATTTATCTAAAGAATTACTCGATGATTTTATTAGAGTATTTTTTATTTATTTCAAAGATATTTATGATTATTAGGTATTATTGGGATTAATATTGTATTATATCATCTACCATATTTTATTTAATGTTTTATTATTAGTTTCACAAACCAAGATGGGTCACCATTCGAACCGGCGTCTGAACCAGTCCTCAACAAGGCACAAAGGGCGTTCCTAATACATATTGGATGGAACAAGTGCCCAGGTATCAATGTCATGATTGGGAAAATTTTTACACAAATGTGAAATTATAGAACAACCAAAAATATTAAAAAAACAAAATATGAAAAAATAAAACAAAGTAAGCCTTTACAAGATTCAAAATAATGTTTTCCAGTTTATACAAAAGCCAAAAGAGAACTACTATAGATGGGAGCCAAAAACCAAGAGCCAAGGACCGCTGCAAGGAAAGGGAAGAATCTACCTCAAGACATATCCAAAACACCACCCATGAAGATTAATATATTCTTGATCCACCTTCACCAAATAATTTACCCTTAACAGTATCAAACATAACCAAGTCTTCTGACACCCAAAGGTGTAAGCAGGGTGTGAGCTATTGCCCAATAGGATGCCACACAAAAGAGATTCCATGCTCTAAACATTAAATGACATAGATACTTGAAAGAAAAATAAATTAATGAATTTTCTCGAAATATTTGATAGAAAATAATTTTTTAATAAAAAAACTTTTAATGGGATGAAATTTCAAAATACAAACACCTTCTCTTTTAGAATTCCTCAAAAGTCACATCATATGCCAATGATGAGCGCATAACAGTCAAAAGCACCAAACATGGGAGAATCCCTATAGTTTTTATCTAGTTATAGGGGCCCAAGAACCTCAAGTCTTGGTCAAAGGTGGTATAAGAACCACACTCATCCATATTATCAAGCACAAACCACTAGAGAGGATAAGAATCCAATATTATAGTGGTTTTCAATCATCAAAAAGATTAGTTAGTATTGTCAAAGTCAAACCCACTAAGTGAAACCACGCTGTAGCCACTTTCAAATCACTAGCCTATTAGTCCTAGTCCACCCTCCTAGCTATCTAGGCTTCTCATTGGGAAATCATACAAGTTTCCACATGATACACTATATTCCATGTTCATATTTCACAACCAAATAAGACACAACCACAGAAAAGTTACCATTATCATACCCAAACCCCTTCATAAAACCAAATGTACCCCAACACGTTTCAAAACGATAGTTCTCACCTCACAAACAATTTAATAAATCATTTACCCAATTTATAAATCATTTCAAATACACACTATAAGGCCACACTTCACGAATCAACTAATTTAACATGAGAATCCCATTTTAAAAACAATTTCATATTCAAAATCTTCAAAAAACCATATTCATAGAACATTTATAATTCATTAAATATATTAGAGAACAAAATAATTCTAAATAAATTTGTCAAGAAACATTTAAGCATGGAACCACCTACCATTTGTGGAAAATCCCCAAAATCTGTTGCAATACTCTTGCCACACCTTAACCACACCATGAGGAAAAAAAATCATGACCTAAAATAAGGGATTGACCCATACATTTCAAGGAAGGACCCTAAAATCACAAACATAGGTCTAGAGAAGATGAAACCCCAAATATAAAAGATTAAACCCTATGATAGAGGGAGATTTGGAGGATAAAGAGGACTTGCATAAAGATTTGAGGGGGAAACACACTAAATCCAGCACAAAATCGATGATTTGAGAGAGAAATAGGGATGGAGGGAGGTTCTTAGGGAGAAAAATCCCAGGGGATATGAGAAATAGAGGTGTTTTGGGGTTAAAACTGAGTGGATAGAGAAAAAGGGAAACATTTTAATGACCTAAAAGGTCCGCACGGTTTGGGAAAACATGTGGTAACCATGAAGACCATTCTGTCTGAACAAAAAAACTCACATGGTTACCTGGGCTATAGATCATGGCTATGTGGAAGCCATGCAGTATATACTGCCTCTTACTACATGGTTTCTTGGGTTTGCACATGGTTTCTACTAACTAAGCACAAACCATGCACAATGCTCTATCCTTCCTAAAATTTCCATTTTCTTGAAATATTTTAAAGGAAACCCAAGGATAAAAGATAAGGAAAAATAAAATTGAAAAATAACTGAAATAGAGACCAAGAATGTGAAAATTTTTCCCACCAAGGAAACATTCCGCCCTAGGAATGTCTACCCAAAACTTGATCAGAAAAAAATAGGTATTCCTGCTCAACCCAAGCCTATCACTCCCACGTCTCATGTGTATCATTTTCATGCTACTAAAGGAAATGAAAAAATGGAATATATTTTCCCTGAATCACCTTCTATTGGGAATACATTATCCACACTAGCTGTTCAAACACTGAAAAGTTGGGTTCCAACTCTAACTCTTCCCAATTCAGCACATGAGATGAATCTGGTCTATACTTCTTCAATTGGGAGACCTCAGACACATTGTTAATCGATTTCAACTAATAGGTAAAATACAAACTTTATTCCGACCTTCCAATCCACTCAGTGATTTCAAAGGGTCCGACATACCTCGGTGTCAGCTTACCCTACTTTCCTAAGTGATGATGACCCAAGTGGGGTGCCACCTTCAATAACAACCAGTCACCCATGAAAAACTCTAGATCACAATTCCTTTGATTGGCATAAGAATTATGGTAACTCTGAGATATTATTAACCATTTCCTGATCAACTTGATCTTTTTAGATGTCTCATGCACAAGGATTGGTCCCAAAAGTGAGGTCTCAGCTACCTCATCGCAACACAGTGCTGTCTAGAAAGGCTGATCATAGAGCTCCTCAAAGGGAGCCATTAAAATTGAAGATTGGTAGCTATTATTATAAGAAAATTAAACTAAAATTAAATTGATATCCCACAAACCTCTAAATTCCAAAACATAAGCTCATAAAAGGTAATCTATGATCTTATTTTCTTGCTCTATTTGACCATCTCTTTGAGGATGGTATGTCATTGTCATTTTAATTTAAGACCATAATTCCTTTTAAAGAACCTCCCAAAATTAAGAAGAAAAATAGGGTTCTCTATTTGAAACTCTAGCAGATAGAACACCATGAAGCCTGACCACTTCCTAAATACAAAATTGGCCCAGCTCATCCACCTTAGCTGAATTCCTAATCAGTGTGAAATGGGATGATTTAGTCAAGCGGTCAGTCACTATATAAATTATGTTCTCCCATCGAGGTGTATGAGGAAATATAATAATAATTTCCATGCCAACCTTATCTCACTTCTATGTAGGAATGAGAATCAGTTAGAGAAAACAAGAAGGCCTTTGATGTTCTGCTTTCACCTGTTGGCAAGTATATAATTTGGATACAAAGTCAGCCATGTCCCGTGTCATACATGGCCACCAAAACTGTCGACAAACATAATAAAACATCTTGGTGGTACCAGGATGAACATCCCACTGATAGTAGTGGCTATTCTACATCACCGCATTCCTAAGAGATAACGTCACCACAAACTGGCCCTTGAAACATAGAACTACCATGGGAGACAACAAGTTGTTAGAGGATGACTCCCCACCATGAAGAAGCTACAAATATCACTAGCACAACTTGTCACCAGACATCTCCCATTGTACCGGATCCAGAATACATGAAGCTAACTATACACTTTCTATAAAGTTACTTCTACTCTGGTCCTTAGTCTCCACATTCATCTAGGAAAAAATACACATTAGAGTCAACTATTCACTGGATTTTCTCAATGCCATCACTAGAAAGTTTCCACTCAAGGAATCAACTACCACGTTTCCCTTTCCTAGGTTATATACATTATCAAATTAAAAACCCTGTAGGTATTCAATCTAGTGACACTACCTCAAATTGAGATCCTTCTATGAGAAGATGTTTTCCAAGATCTTATGATTAGAATAAACCACAAGCTTCTCCCAAATAGGTAGTTGTGCCATGTCTTTAAGGAATGCATCACAGCTTCTATATCCAAGTCGTGAATTGGTTACTTTTTATGATGTGGTAAGAGTTGGAATGATAAATATTCCAAAAAATGGTCATTCTTCATTAGAACACTCCTTAGACCCACACTTGAAGCACCACTGTAAACCACATACTCCTTTCTTTACTCTGGAAAGATCAACATGGGTGCGGTAGTCAACTGCCGCTTCAACTCCTCAAAAGACATATAACATTATGGAATCCAATAAAACTTCACCCCTTTCTGGGTGAGTTTAGTCATAAGAAAATATAGGTGTGAGAAATCCAGAATGAACCACCTATAATACCCTGCCAGGTCCAGAAAAACCCTGATCTCAAACACATTCTTCAGCTACCCCCATGACATAACTGCACTGATCTTATCAGGGTCCACTAAAACCTCTTTCTCCAAAATTACACGACCTAGAAAATCTTCCTACATAATCTAGAAAGTAAATTTATAGATCTTCACAAAAAGATGGTGGTCCCACAAGGTTCCCAACACAATCCGTAGGTTAAGTTCATGTTCCTCCTTAGATTTGGAATATTGTAGGACGTCATCCAAAAATACCACTATGAAGGAGTTGAGGTACTGGTGGGATACCATATTCATGAGTTGCATAAATACTACAGGAGAGTTTGTTAATCTGAATGGAATGAACAAGTACCCAAAGTGTCCATACCTATTTCGGAAATCCATCATTAGGATATCTTCCTCCTTCATCCCAACTTGGTCATAACCTGAGTACAATTCAATTTTTGAAAACTACTTTTCTCCCTTTAGCCGGTCAAAAAAATTGTTGATCTGGAAAAAGGGTATTTTTTCTTGATGCTTACATTATTGAGCTTCTGGTAGTCAAAAAAAACCCAGAAAGATCCATCAAGATTCTTTGCAAACAAAATGAGAGCGGACCAAGGGGAGAGGCTTGGGTGAATGAACCCTTTGGATTCTTTCTGTCCAGTTGTATATTTAATTCCCTAAATTTTGTGGGGGCTATGTGATATGAGGGAAGAGATATCGACTATGTTCCTAGTGCTAAATTGATTGTGAACTCCATATCTTGCTCTAAGGGTAAGTATAAAAAGTCATCTGATAATACCTCTAAGAACTCATCCACTACGTGAGGTAACCCATATGCAAGAGCACTATCATATTCCACTAGCACAATAGATGATAAATGAGAAGAAATACTACCCAAATCTAAAAGTAGAGGTCCAGATCGACCTGACCGAGGATCCCATTATCCAAGGAAAACTTAAGCGCTACCGTTAAGTTCTATAAAACTAACTCACCACCAATAATAGTCAATGTGTGCTTGGAAATGAACCATCTAATCCATGCTAAGGATCAAATCTAAAAAGTCCATATCCAGGACTATAAAATCCCATTCCATTTACACCCCTAACACCAAAAGCACACATGATAGACACTTTTGACCTTGCTACTACCTCTTTTCCAATGACATCACCAACTATATCACAAAAGATAATAACTAGGTTGGTAGATTCAACCAGACGAGCAGATATAAAGGACACAGATTCACCAGTATAAAAAATAACAAGAACTGAAGTAGATGCAATCAAAATGATACCTCGAACAATTGAGGGCCATGCATCCTGTCCCACTAGTGCCTAATCCATAACATGAAGGTGTCTATTTTCCAACTAGGTATGACCATGACGATTAGCCTGAGGCTCTACTATGAGTTGACTCTGGTCAGAAGAAGATCCAATCCTTTCACCTCGACCACCAAATTGAGACCCCACTAACTTGGACAGTTCAGAATAAGTTGTCATACCCACGGAAGCTACTAATCTAGCACCACCCTGATAAGATCGTGTGGACCTAAAGAATCTCTAAAAGTGCTCCAATGCTCCACAACGATGACATGTCTTACGAGGATCCATAAAACCTATTCGAGTGTGTCCCACCTTCTTACACTGTTGGCACAACACAAACCCCACATCAGAATCCATAGAGTATGTTTTCCTAGAATGTTGGACTAAGCTTCCACCTCCCTTTTCCCCTTATCATCACATTTCCTCTTCTTTTATAAAGAACTACAATTTCCCATAGTTGGTGAATCCCTATAATCACTTAAACTTATCTTTCAGTTGATCTACAATATACATGCTCGATCAACCACTTCATCATAAGTCTTTAACTTGAACAAGAAGACCTATGAATAGATCTCTGGCCACAAAACATTCTTGAACCGTTTCACCTTCATCTGATCATTGAAACCAATCTTAGGAGCATACTGAACCAACTCAGTGAAATGGTTGGAATATTCTATTACCATCAGGTCCCCATGGACAAGGTCCATGAACTCTTAAGATCATACATACACCAAAACCTCAGGGTAGTATTGGTCATTAAAGACCACCTTGATGTCTTTCCAATTCATCTGTTTATTCTTCCCTGCTAGAATCATGAAGTCCCACTGCCTCTAACTAGGACCCTTTAGTATAAAGTAAGCACATTTCACCCTTTCCTCTTCAGGTGTATCTAGGAACTCAAACATCCTCTCTATTTTCTCAAGCCAATCCTCCGCTTCTTGAGGCTCTCAGCTATGTCATAAACTAGGAGGTTTATTTTTCAATAATTCTTAGACTTTGTCCTTCTGGGAGCTAGGGTCAGCCTCCCTGACTAAAGCATGAGCAGAACCCACTCCCCACTATAGAGACTAAATAGCTCGTACCAAATCTTCTACCAGCTTCTAATTGTGTGTTGAGGGAATTCTCTCCATATTCGTCCCTTGGTTGTGGGGGATATTTTTGGGGAGGCATGTTTCTACAAGAAGAAACAATCACATCAGAAAATCATCAATATAAAAAGTCTAACAAAAGTCGAGAAACACCATAGAGAAAATAATTCAAAAATTAGAAGTCAACATGAAGACCAAAACACTTCATCCCCACCCAGTTTCCCCATACATCATGTAGCCTACACATACCACCTGGAGGAGTCAAAAAAGCATCCCAACCTCCCATAAAGACTCGAGGTCTGTCACGAGGTGTTCTTGCTAGACAACCTACTCACAACCAGATCCCTTAGCCTCGAAAGTCCTAGACTTTGTCTATCCAGACTCATCACAAATCAAATAACCCAAAGAGGTAAAACTTTCTATGATACCATTTTTCACAAACCAAGCAGGGCGGCCAATCTAAACAGCACCCGAACTGATCTGTGATAAGGCCCGAAGGGCATTTCCAATCCCCACCGGCTGGCATAAGTGCCTGGGTATCAATATCAATCTTGGTAATTCTTTTACCCAAATGTGAAATCATAGAACAACCAACAATATGAAAACAACCAAAGATAGAAAAATAAAACCAAACAATACTTTACGGGCATAAAAATGAAGTTTGAAAATTTAAACAAAATATAAAAGAGAGCTAATACAAAAGGGAGATAAAAACCAAGAGCCAAAGACCACTACAAGGAAAGGAAAGAATCTCCCTTAAGAATCCTCTACAACACCACTCAATAATCTCACTAGCATACCAATCCACCTTCACCAAAGTCATTACCCTTATCTATATCAAACATTACCATGTCTTCTTACACCAAAAGATATAAACATGGTGTGAGGTATTTCCCAGTAGGATCCCACCCAAAAGAGATTCCATTCTCTAAACATTAAATGACATAGATACTTTCAAGATTAATAAATAAAAGAAAGTGATTGAAAAATTTAAAGGAAAATAGTTTTTTTAATAAAACAACTTTTAAAGGGTTGACATTTCAAAATACAAACACCTTTTCATTTGGAGTAACAAAAAAGTCACACTATATACTGACTGTGGGCACATAGATGTCAAGAACACCAAAAATAAAAGAACCCCTATAGATTTTTGCTAGCTATAAGGACCCTAGAACATCATGTCTTGGTGTAAGGTGGTATAAGAACCACACTCATACACGTTCTCATGCATGACCCACTAGAGATGAGAAACATCCAATATTATAGTGGTCTCCAATCATCAAGATGTTTAATTAGTGTTGTTAACGTCAATCCTGCTAAGTGAAACCGGGCTATAGCCACTTCCAAATCACTGGCTCGCTAGTCCTAGTCTACCCTCCTTGCTACCCAGGCTCCCCATTGAGTTCTTATACAAGTTTCCACATGATACACAAGATGAAACATTCATATTTGACAACAAAATAAGGCATAAACCAGAAAAAAGTTACCATTTTCATACCCAAAACACTTCTTAAAACTAAATTCACACTAAAAAATTTCAAAAAGATTGTTTTCACCTCACACATAATTTAATAAATCACTTCTCCAATTTATAAATCATTTCAAAGACACACTATAATGCCACACTTCAATAATTAACCAATTTCACCTGAAAATACAATTTTAAAAACAATTTCATATTCAAACTCTTTAAAAAACAAAGTTCTAACATCATTTATAATTCATTAAATATTTAAAGAACACAAGCATGCCAAATAAATTTTTCAAGAAACATTTAAGCACATAACCACCTATAGTTTTTGGAGAAACCCCAAAATATGGTGTGATGCGCTCACCGTACCTTAACCGCACCATGAGGAAGGAAGATCAGGACCTAAAACAAAGGATAAAACCATAAATTTAAAGGAATAACACTAAAATCACAACCTCTGGGATATATAAGATGAAACCCCTAAAATAAAAAATTTAACCCTTGGATAGAGGGAGATTGGTAGGAGAAAGAGGACTTACTTGAATATTTGAGGAGGAGATACACCAAATATGGTACAAAATTGAAGATCAGGGAGAGGAGGAGGGCTGGAGGGAGGTTCCTATGGAGAAAAATCTATAGTTGGATGAGAAATTGGGGTGTTTTATGGTTAAAACCGAGAGGAGAGAGAAAAAGGGAAGAATTTTAATGACCTGGAAAATTCGCACGGTTAGTTCGCACAGTTTGGGAAACCGTGGGATAACCATGCAGACCATTCTAACTAAACAAGAATTCTCCCATCGTTACCTAGGCCATAGAGCTCAGTCATGCGATATTTATTGTCTCCCACTACACGGTTTCTTGGGTTTTCACACGGTTCCTACTAACTATGCGCAAACCGTGCACTGTGCTATATCCTTCCTCAAACATCCATTTTCTTCCAATGTTTATAAGGAAACCCAAGAAGAAAATATATGCCAAAATGAAATTGAAAAATAAATGAAAAATATACCATGGTTGTGACAATTAGTTTTACTATAGATGCTCTATCTTAAAACCATTCACCGTATTGCTCTAAATTGTTATTATTTATGTTTAATTTTTGGGGAAAGTTATTTACCTTTCATATGTTAGTTTCATTATGTATATATATGTTGTTTATGTTTATACCCATTCATATGAGGAATGAATTAGACATATTAACTGACATGTGGGGCCTAATATAGCCCCTCGATGCATCAGTAGGTCTAATGATACAAAACCAATATGGAATTGGCTGAGGCCTTGCCCATTTTTAAATATGATTTCGTCCTAGGACTTAATCATTTTCAGATGTCCTGGTCGAGGCCTTGATGATATATTTCAGAATGTCCAGTATTATGCATTACCTCATTATGTAATTGGAGATTGATAGTCCATGAGATTATTCTACTAGTAGAATATTCGTGGTTATGTTTTATGAAATTATTTAATTAGTTTTTATTCCTTCCATATTATGCTCAGGTATATTTTTAAAGGAATGGATTTTTAGTTAATCATCATGCTTAGTGTTTATATTTTATTCCACTATAATATTTACCATTACTGGGAATCTAAGCTCACCCCTTTCATTTGTTTTATTTTCCATTGGTTGTGAAGAAGTATATTACGAATGACTTAAAAGGATAATATAACAAATTATGTCTGATTCAAAAGAAGTTGTATGTTGTATTTTATTTTAAGTTGTAATGTTGAACTTATGTATGTATCTGGATTTCCAAAACTGCTAAACTATTTGGTCCTTTGGTATGATTATTCCTTGTTTATATGCCAATGTAGTAAGATAAGCCACTGACTCTAGGCAACTGGGGTCGGGTGCTTACACTTGGTATCAGAAGAAGTTTATTAGAATACTTGGAAACTAGATTTAGAAAATGTAGATTAGGGAAAAAACACTAAGATAATATTTTTGGATAAATATAGAAGAACATTCTGGAATTTTGGTAAGGAATAGATTTTGTAGACCTTTCAAGAAAATAAATCCTGGCCTGGATACTATAAGTGCATGTGGTTCTGGAATAGATGTAACTAGGAGTAAAAAATTTGACATGGAGTTTCAGGATTGACTTGGGGTATCCTGGTATATGAAAGAGAGCCTTACTATGCACCTAGTTTAACACTCCTAGGGGATATTATTAGGATAATTCAAATTTTATTTACAAATAATTATGAAGGAAGTAAATGTAAAATTTTCATCAAAGAAACCATGATTATGAGATTATCTATGGATAGGATTTAAATTTATGCCAAGTATTTTTCTAAGTTGATATTATACATTATGATTTGTAACATAATATAGTGTATGCCATTACATAGAAATTACACCTATTAGAAGGAATGAGAACCTCATGAACCCACGTGTCCCATATAGGGATTACCGTAATATGAAAGATAATGATGTTGGATATGGAACTACGACTGGTACGGAGCAACTTATAACAATACTGGGAAAAACAACTCAGGTTATGAAAAATAACATTACCTGTATGGATCTTCCTAAACCACAATGTGGAGGAGCTATGTTAGACCTCTTTATGAGACAACAACCTCCATCATTCAATGGGATTACAAACCCATTCATAGAGGAGTAGTAGATAAGTTATTTAGAGAATATATTTTTCACTTTGGGATGTAATTAAAGAGAGAAGGTTGTCATGTCGGGTTATTGTCTATCAGGAGATGTAGATCAATGGTCATCGTTAATTCAAAACACAATAGCGGAAGATGAATTAGTATAAATGGAATGGAGGGATTTCAAGGAAATTTTCCTTGAAAAATATTTTTCTCGTGAACAACGAGCAGATACGGAGAGGCAATTCTTGAGTCTCATATAGAAAAATGATGAAAATATTTCAAAGTTTGAAGAAAACTGTACAAGGATAGGAAGGAATGTGGAAGACTATTTATGTAATCCAATGAGCAAGATTGATTGATTCTTTGATGGTTTAAAACCATTACTATGAAGGGAACTAGTCTCCCAATGTTTCTCATCATACGAAGACATTGTCTCAAGTGCTATCATGATAGAGAAAGAATTCTCTATGTCTTATAAATTTAAGGAGAAATAAGAAAACAAGAGGGTGGTAGAGGATATAATGGATAATGGGAAGAATAAAAAGGTGTATTTTCCAACATTTGATACTTTTGGAAGGAAACATCCTGGTGCCTTCTTAAATGGAAAATACGTGTGCTATATGTGTGGATAGAAAATCCATCATGCTGGTGATTTCAAGGGAAAGAAATAATATATCAATATTCAATGATATAATTGTATGGAGATAGAGAACTATGATAATGATTTTCCAAAGTGTCAAGGAAACGGGCCTCGTAAAAGGCCAAGGGAGAAAAGCCAAGCTTATACCATCCCAACTGCTGAGGTTAAAGTTCTTAATGATGTGGTGGCAGATACTTTAATTGTTTCCTCAAAATTATCCAATGCTTTATTTGATTCTGGATCATCGCATTCTTTTATATCTTCCTAGTTTGATAAGAAAATTAGATATTTCCAATTTCATTTAATAAAGGAGTTTTCAGTCAAAAATATTTAGGGAAGTATCATTAAAATAAATATGTGTTGATCAATCCCCCTTATGACACAAAAAAACACCTTAGTTAAAAACCTTATCATTATACCCTTTATTTACTTTGCTATAACCCTTAGTATATATTGACTATCAAATTACAGTGATAAAATCTATAGCAAGAAGAAGGAAATTACAATTTTTGATAACAGTATACAATCCCTTATCTTTAGAGTATAAACCTCACCATATGATTATCATCTATATCCACCCATAGTAGCTGTATTAAATTAAGTTGTTGGGGAGGAAGTGAACACAATATCTATGAGGCTATGCATTTACTATAGGGAGATCAATTCTATAAAAACAAAGAACTAGTATTCCATACCTTGCATTGATGAATTATTTTATCAACTTCATGAAGCCCAATATTTTTTTTTGAATATTGAACTTCGATCTGGATATCATCTGTTGTGTGTGAGGAAAGAAGATATTCAAATGATAGCATTTCAATCTAGGTACAGGAATTATGAGTTTACAGTAAGGAATTTTGGACTGACTAATGAACCCTCTATTTTCAGGGATCTAATGAATAGGGTTTTCTAAGAATATCTTGATGAATTTGTTATGGTATATATTGATGATATCTTGGTATCCTCCAAAAGCTAAAAAGATCATGATAATCAATTGTGAATTATTCTAAAGACTCTTAGAAGAAACTAAGTATATGGGATGTTTATAAAGTGTAAATTTTGGATTCAATAAATTTGTTTTCTTGGCCCTATTTTATTTAAGGATAGAATATCCTTTGATCATACGAAGAAAAAGGTTGTTTAAGAATGGCCTACACCAACTATAATAACTGAGGTACGAAGTTTTATTGCCTTATCAGGTTATTTTCGACATTTCATTGTGAACTTATCCTAATTAGCCAACCCATTAACCAAAATTACTCATAAAGGGGTTAAGTTTGTATAGACAAAAGAATGTGAGGAATATTTTGAAGAATTAAAAAGGTTATTAGTGAGTTCTTCAATCTTAAATCTACCATTAGGGAATTATGGGGTTTTGATCTATAATGATGAATCAAAGAAAGGACTTGGTTGTGTCCTTATGCAGAATTATATAGTTATTACCTATGCATCAAGGCAGTTAAAAATTATTTATCAAAACTACCATACCCCTGAACTTGAGTTAGTAGTTATAATTTTTTCTCTAAAGATATGGAGAAATTATCTCTATGGTGAAATATGTGAGATATATATGGAACATATGATCTTGAAATATATCTTCTAATAGAAAGAACTCAACATGATTCAAAGGAGATGGCTCAAACTACTCAAGGTTTATTATTGTTCCATACACCACCACCTAGGAAAGATAAATAAGGTAGATGACGAATTGAGTAGGAAGGATCACGAAGTTTTAAACAAAATGAAAATTAAAAGGGATCTTGTATTCATGGATTTAGTAAGGAAGGACATGGGAATTACCAAAGAAGGTGAGACATAATTAAATTTTCAACTGGTTTCCAAATCATCTTTATTCGAAAAGATTAAAAGTTTTGAGCCTGATGGTTAGAATCTTTAAAATAAAATTAATGCTGTGAATGAGGGGATGTTGCAAGACTTTGTATATAAAGATGGAATTATGAAATTTGGGAAGAGGGTTTGTGTTAGAGATTTACCTGAGATAAAAATGGAGTTATTGGATGATTCTCACAGTTCAAATTTATCTATACATCTTGGTATCACTATGATTTATAGAGATTTGAAGGAACATTTATGTAGGGATAAAATGAAGAGGTAATTTGCTGATTATGTATCAAGATGTTTAGTTTGTCAATAGGTGAAGGATAAAATGCAACATCCTAGAGGAGTCATGAAAACTCTACCTATTCCTACAAGGAAATGGGATAAAATCACCATTAAATTTGTCACTAGATTACCCAAAAATCCAAGAAATAATGATACAATATGGGTAATTATTGATCGACTTATGAAATCTACACATTTTCTTACTATAAGGGAAGATTTTTCACTAGAGAACCCTGTATGACTCTATATCAACAAAGTCGTGAGACTTTATGGAGAAACTCTATAAATTTTGTATGATCATGATCCACAGTTTACATTGAAGTTTTGGAAAAGTCTTCATAAATATTTGTACACTGAGATTTTTTTGAATACTGCTTATCACCCCCAAACTGACAGACATTCAGAAAGGATGATCCTAGATTTAGAAGACATGTTGGGATCATGCTCGCTCGAATTTCAAGGTATGTGGGATTAGTATTTACCTTTGGTGGAGTTTTCCTACAATAATAGTTTCCATTACAACATTCAAATGGAACCATATGAAGCATTGTATGGAAATAAATGTCGTACCCCAACATGTTGGGATGAAATTGGTGAAAGAAATATTGTGGGCCCAGAGCTTGTAGAGGAAACAATAGAAAAGGTAAAGACTATTAAAAATCATATAAAAGTAGCTCAAAGTAGTCAAAATATCTATTCTAATAATCAAAGGAAGGATTTTGAATTTCAAGGGGGAGATCACATTTTCTTGAAAGTATCTCCATGGAAGGGTGTTATAAGATTTTGAATGAAAGGGAAACTGATCCCCAGGTACATAGGAACTTTTGAAATTTCGGAGAGAATTGGAGCTATGGATTATCATTTGGTGATTTATAATAGCCTTTATAAGGTACACAATGTGTTCTATATCTCTCTATTGAGAAATTACATTCCATAACCAACACATGTACTCACTTTTGAAGGTATAGAGTTGGAACCCGACTAATCTTATTGTGAAGAGCCTATCTAGATTCTGGACACTAAAGAAAATGTGTTGAAGAATTGGACAACTTGGATGGTAAAGTTAATTTGAAAAAATCATAAAATTGAAGAGACAACGTGGGAGTCTGGGGAACATATGATGAAGACCTACCCAAATCCTTTTATGAGGTAACAATCTGGTAATTTTGAGGAAAATTTTCTTTATAAGGGGGAAGAATGTAACACCCCAAGGTTTTAAAAATACATTTATTATAGAAGTCATTCAACACCGAGTCTATGCAAAAAAAACTACTTTTATATCTATAGGAGATAGTTATAACCTGGCTATTAGATATAATTTTTCCACTTCTGTGGTTTGAATTTTGAGAAAATGACATACACGGTTGTGATCAGTAAGATATTTAGAGTCTGATATGATCAACTTACATTTTTGGAGAATAGTAACTTTCCCTTACAAATAGTAACTTACCCTTAGGAATAGTAATGTACCCTTTAGAATAGTAACCTCACCAATGTGAGTTTAGATAAAATCTAGGCACTATATAAATAAGAGTGAATATTTTAAAAATTGATAATTAAGTGTTGATATTTTTGTGAGTGATATATATTCAATTTCAATTTTAAATTAACAAATTAATTTACAATAAAGTTCACTTTCAAAAAATTTATTTATCAATTAATATTTTTTTTCTATTAATTTAGGATAATCTTATGAGACCTCAGATAATTTTAGAAAGTATTATAAAATCAGTTTTAAATTTAAAATATGTATTCTTCAAGTAAATAATGATTTTATTTAAAAATTAAATTATTTCTTATTTAGAAAATTGGTTTGATAAAATGGAGTTAATTTTTTAATTCTACACTTTGAAAAATGGTTAGGGTGAATATTTGGTATTTTTCTGAAATACTTGATTTTTTGGTGAATAGTGAAATTCGACAATTTACGAAATATGTTAAATAAATGAATTTCTACAACATGATTGAGTCATGGATGATGTAAATGACCATTGGTTCGAACTAAAATTCACTTATTACTAATTTGAGTCATAATAATCAAGACTATTCATAGTATTGAGACAAAATAATAAAATAATGATTAAAATAATGGAAAAACCCTCCTCTCCTATATAATAAAAACCACACTATTCCCTTTTCTCTTCATTCCTCTCAAGCCTTGTGCATTGTCTAAATTATACTAAAATCTCCTCAAAAGAACTTAACCATTTACAACACCCCTTGGACTCTTCTAAATAACAAATCCTCTCACCTAAAGAGGCTCTCAAGGAAGATAAATTCAAGAGGTAAATTCCTCTTTTCATTTATTTCATATTCTATCAAGTGCTTTTTTCATTTTATTTACTCACCTCCTTTCACCCAAATATTATGATAAATACTATAACTTAAATTTACAATAATATTTTTATTATAATGTAATAATTCATCATAAACTCTCTTTTTCCCTCCTTTTATACTAGAAATGAAAATACCATCCAAGATGTGTTAATTTATCACATTCAAGGACGACGAGTTTTCAACTTCTATTACCATCTTCAATTCAGGACATGAAACCATTTTTATGGTTTTAAAAGATCATATTATATGTAATATATCCTATTTAATGTTCTGGAATCAATTTGTACACATGGTATTAATTTATAGAACAAAATGAGTTCGTGGTAACCTAGAAACCACCAATTTAATCCAAGCATTTGACTTTAAAATTTCATCTAATGATTCATCCTAACCCAAAGAAACAAAATTAATTATATGATCATTTAAAATTATGTATGAAAATTAATAAAATATAAAATCAATTCCATAATTCAATTCTCATTTTATATTAACTTCCATACTGGTGAACAGATCATGAAAACTAATGAAACGTGCACTCATAAATGAGGATATTGAATATCTTAACCCATAAAAATGACCATATATAAACTTAATGAAATTATAATAAATCAAATAAATGTATAATATGTTCTTAATTATGTTATTAATAAGAATAATTTCATATTCCAAGACCTTATGTTCAAGAGAGGAACATATTCAGACATAAGGCAAGGGTTTCCTCATCTCACCACCATTTTGTGAGATATTTCTTATTCACTACTATTAGTTTAGTATGGTGCATGTATAATGCACATTTATGTATCATATCATGAATATATTTATTTTCATGTTATTAAATGTATCATTTTATAAATATTAATTTTGGGGCATATGATTCGATTGATTACAAAGTGGTAATGATTTTCTACCTGAACATCTATTTTCATTCGGGTTACTCTTATTCTATACTTACGTCAATTAAAATCTTATTTATTATTATTTAGTACTCATAAATACTGTATGAATTTTCTAAATATGTTTATCAACAATAATTCATCTATCTTTTATGTGGAGTTACATTTTCTAAAAGGACCTTTCAAAAATTCTTCTCGAAATACAAGCCTGATTCATTGTAATTTCCCAAATTAACTATTTTCAAGGGAAATGTATAATATATTTTTAGAAAACATTATTTTTCTAAAATAAATCATTTTATTATAAAAATACAATCTTTCCTCGCTTCTTATTTTATAATTTTTTTTCCAAAACAACTCTTCTTTTCAAAGTAAAATAGTATTATCTCAAGAATTAATCGATGATTTTAATAGAGTATTTTCATCTATTTCAACACTATTATTGATTATTATGTATTATTGGAATTAATATTTTATTATATCATCTATCATATATTATTGAATGGTTTATTATTAGTTTGACTATGGATGTTCTATCTTAAAACCATTCTCCATATTGCTTAGAATGGTTAGTATTTATGTTTAATGTTTAGGGAAAGTTATTTACATTTCATATGTTAGTATCATTATGAATTTATATGTTGTTTATGTTTATCTCCATTCATATTATGATTTCATTAAACTTAGTAAGTGATGATTGGGACCCACTATAACCCCTCGATTCATCGGTAGGTCTAATGAGACAAAACAAATATAGACTTAGCTGAGGCCTTGCCTATTTTTAGATATGGTTATGGTTGAGGCCTTAATCATTTTTAGATGTCTTGGTTGAGGCCTTGACGGTATATTTTAGAATTTCCAGCATTATGAATTACCTTATTATGAAACTATATATTTATAGTCCATGTGATTATTCAACTAGTATAATATCCATGGTTATGTTTTATGGCATTATTTAATCAATTTTTATTCCTTTTATATTATGCTCAAGTATATTTTTAAAGGAATTCATTTTTAGTTAATCATCATGAATAGTGTTTATATTTTATTTCACTATATTATTTACCATTATTGAGCACATGATCTCACCCCTTTCAGATGTTTTATTTTCACAAGATTGTGAAGAAGTATATTATGAATGAATTTCAAGGATAATATATGAGATTATGTGTGATTCAAAAGAAGTTTTTATGTTGTATTTCCTTTCAAGTTGTAATGTTGAACTTATGTATGTATCTAGATTTCCAAAACTACTAATCTATTTGGTCTTTCGGGATGTGTCTTATTTATTTATATGCCAATGTAATAAGATAAGGCTTCATCTCTGGGAAACTGGTGTCAGGTCCTTATAATTAAGAATGATAAGGATACAAATTTTTAAAAAGGAATAAAAGAATGAGATTAATTAGATTACATAAGTTATTTAAAATTCATTTTTACATCATATATATATTTTTAAAGCCAAATGTCCCATTCATGCATAATATATTTGGAATCTATAAATAGAGAGGGTGTCTTCATTTAAGAAAAAATCATGAAGAAAATAACACATTTTAGAAGTCAATTTCTTTTAAATAGAGTTACAGGTTATAACTTTAATTAAGTATAGATCTAGAAAAAATTATGAATATATTTTATAGGTTTTATTATATAAACCTCTAGAAAAAATAATGTATATGAATGAAAGGATATCATAGTTTTAAATAACAAATCCCCCTATTCTTGATGAATATTTAACTATTGGGAGAGAGGGAAATGATAAGAATAAATTATTATTAGTTTGTGTTGATTGTATTGAAAAAATGTTTGATACATTAAAATCTATAAAAATTAAAAAAATTGGATAAAATATTATAAAATTGATTTTTAGATCCCACAATTATGTAACAAATATAAATTTTTTGGTGTGGTTCCAAAGGAAGTGGAGTCTCATATCAATGTACTTTGAACTTGAGTAGTGTGTCATTTTTATATACCAAGATATAGTTCTTTTATAGTCACAAAGTCTTATACATTGAGTGAAACTCAAACTAAAATCTATGAGTGTGTGTTACATCCAAAACATCTTAGTAAAAAAAAAAATCCTATAACCATATATTCGAATTTGGTGGTGGAAATTGTAACTAAATGTTTCTTATTGTTATACCATGAACCTAAATAATATTATATGAAATGACATGTTCTAGAAGTCCAATTTTGATTGAATTTACATCCGCCAAAGTCTAGATCAGAATAAATTTTTAAATTAAACTTATTTCTAAAGAAATTAAAAAGTAAAAGTTCATATCTCTTTTTAAGTTAGAATGATTTCAACTTTAAAACTCTATTATGGTATTATTTCTATTTTTCCTAAAACCATTAACACAGGAATATTATATAAATAATTCTTGGACAAGTTTCCTTATAGTAGAGTATGCATCCGATCATCCCTCTAATATTTTTTGATATTGTTTTTTCCCAAATTTCTTGAGGTCAAGTTTAAAAGATGTACCTATTAGATTAATTACACTGGAAACCTTTTCAACACCAAAAACATTGAGAATTTTTTTACATACTTATATTGATTTAAGATTGTTCCTTATTGGTTTGGAGTTATTTTGAAACCCAAAAATAAATTATTATCAACCATTATTCTCAACTCTAACTCACTCTTCACATGTTTTGAGAAACCATATAAATGAATTTTTATTTTTTGAGCCAAATATATTGACATTGATATAAATTTTGAACAATGATATATTCCTTAAGAAATTTTTTAATAAACAGAGTGTGATCATAAAATTCTTATACAATTTTATTTTACAGTATAAAAGTAAAAAAATATTCATACTAGGATATTGAAGATATTTTATGTCCGTAAAGTACTTTTGAATGTTTTAAAAAATTCTATTGAAAAGATATATTTTCAAAATCAGGAAGTTTTTCACTATAAACATCCTCTTAAAATTATCTATTATTAAAGACATATTTTACATCCATTTGATATATGATAAAATTAACATAATCTAAAAAGGATTAAATAATATAGATGGACTCGAGCTAGCTACTAGAAGAAAACCACACCATTATATATTCCCTCATCCAAGTTATAACCGTTAGAAATTGGACTTTTGTTATTCTGAAAAATAATACCATTTTCATCACATTTATTCTAAAAGACCTATTTTGCTCCTATAATGGGATGATCCTTAGGAGATTAAATGAACATACCAAACTTGTCCCATTCATATTTATTAATCTATTATTGCATCATAAATATACAAATATTATCACCCAAGGAATAGTCAGCCATTTTAGGTTCAAATTGGAATAAAACTGAAGATTATCACATTTATTTCTAAGCAAACGTTTTAGTTATTACAGGTTGGTCTACATCACAAATGATATTATCAGTGGGATATGTATTGAAAATCAGGTGATTTATCAGTAAAGGGAAATGCTGATATTTATCAATTTTTGAATTAATTCCTTTTATATAACTTTTGAATTTTTGTCTCATGTTAGTCATATTTCCAGTATATTAGCTTCTAATGGATTAGATTCAACTTTTTGTAACAGAAAAGAGAGGCTTCAAAAATAAAATCTGGATTAATATCATCATAATGTTTAAACTCTATTTAAATATTGGTATTATAAAACTTGAAATGTATCGATTCTTAAATAGTATTTTTCATATCCTGAAAACACGATACACCTTACTAGTGTTGGATGAACCATGAAATTTTCCTTTATTGGATTTTGGATCAGATTTATGAATATTTTATTTAGTATTCAAAAATTAATATATTACATCCCAAAAGATTAAAGTAAATATGTTTAGTTTTCATCTAGATTCACAACTCAGAAGTAGTTTTGTTAAAAACCCAATTGAATAAAACATGATTTATTGTGTATCATATTATACCAATAGATTCCACCCAAAAATACATAGTTACCAAATATCCACAAATGAATTTCCATGAGTTTTCATGGATTTTTTTTAATCCTAAAACTACATCATATTATTGGTGATAAAGCAGTATGAGTTATATATTTTTCACAATAAAAACAACCAAACCTAGAATTTATAAAATCATCATCATGATCTCTATAAATAGTGACTATAGGTAGGTTTTTAAAGTTGTGAACATGAAAAAAGTCATTTAAAAATCAAAATTTTGTTCAGATTTATGTACTTTGAAATAGTTTAAACTATATATATTTCAATCATCAATAAGAATATATACAATTAGTTTTCCTATTATACTTGATGTTTGTGTAGGGAAAAAGATGTCTAAGTGCACTAACTATAAAGATCTTGACATAGATAAATACTAGTAGGTTAAAAATATGACGTGTGTTTCTTATTTTATTATAAATATTCACAGAATCTAGATGAGTTAGACTTATATTCCTGAAGATACCTCACTATTTCTTTCCTAGAAGGCCTAATAAAGGTCTAAACATTTCAATTTATCAACTTCCTATGCCTAATTCATGAAGAATCTTTCACATTTCTAAGACAAGGTAATTTTGGAAAAGGAAATGTCTTTTAACTCTATCATAAAAACTTTATCATTAATATTAACAGATAATATGTGATCTCATTTTGAAATATTCATTTTCTATTTACCATTCCCATAGTTTATAGTGTATCCTTTATTACATAATTTTATAATGATAATAAGGTTTCTATTGAGTAAAAAAACATAAATAACATTATAAATTAAAGTATTAATAAGAAAAGTAACATAATTTATGTTGATGATTTGATCTTTCACAATGTACTCAAAAGATACATGTCATACCTTCACTTTTTTGTGAGTTCTTATAAATTAAACATGTCTCTGGTCCTATGTTAAGAACAACCACTTTACTATACGACATGTTCTATCTATTTCCAACCATAAATTATTCTAGAAAAATGTATATAAAAATAATATCATACCCAATCTCTCTTGGAAGCATTGATGTTAGAAAGTGGATAATTAGGAACCCGCATCTTTCCTTTTATCTTATGTAGTACATTTGTAAACTCATATAAAATACAATCCTTATGAGTTCTGAGAGATTAATTTTTTTTTCAAAGAATAGTGTTTCACTAATTGTATACTATATGACACAGAATAAAAAAAGATGTTTTACTTATAAAAAATTAGTTATTCTGATAAAGATAGATTTTGGTTCTTTTATAACCCTTTTTAAATGATTCTTTTATGACCATAACTATTTATAAAATTTTTCAAATGATTACCTTTCATAAGTGAAATTAATTAATAAAATCATCAAACATCCAATTTTAGATATCTTATTAACATTAATATTCTTATCTTTTGATGATAATATTGAGACTAATTTATTATTCAATTCATTAGTAATATTGGATATTTCTCTCTTAGATTCACATAATTCATTACTGAGTTTAATTTTATCCTTATTTAATATATAAATTTTGACATACATATTATTTAATTCATAAGAATGTTTAGAAATTTGAGTTTTAGGTTTATAAATTCTACCTTTTTTTTAGTAATATATAAATTTTCTGAATCATGGACTTTGGGTATATATATATTTTATTTTATTGGAAAATAATATATTTAATAATTTATGAAAATGATGGAATATCATCCTCATCAGTTGATGATAAATAAACATTAAAATTAAGATATAATTGTGGAAGGTATATTAAGTTACTATCTAAAATAAGATTAGATCTTTCTAATTAAGGTTCATATAAAAATAAATGATCTTATAGTTATTATAATCCTATGATTCAATGTTTATTTTGGTTGATGGATCCTTATTTTCACTCCATGTATCATTGGTTTCTCTAAAATATTTTCTCTCTTTTATATTCAATGATTTTTTCCTTACTTTTATTCTTCAACCTTGGAAAATATGATATGATAAGTCTTGGTTTTTATGAATACATATAATATAGTTTATGAACACCCCTTTTCATGTTTATCTTTTCAATTATTGTGATAGTTATACAAGACGTTCTTATTTACAATAATATTGGTCATTCATCTCACAGACTATGAAAGTTATCATTCACTTTATTCTGAATTACTATCATTATATTGATGTTTATATTATTTCATCATTTTTATTTTGACTTAGATTTATTTGAAATAAAATTTACAACAAATTTTTTTTAAGTGAAGAGTAATCGATTCATCCCATAATCCTTATCATTGTATTTATTTAGCTGAATCTCATATTTCATGTGAGTTATAATGAGGGAATCATTACTCATCTCCATTAGAAGTTTAGTTTCATCTATTTTCAAATTCTTATATTCCCATCCATTTAAAAGAATATAAATCACCCATCAACCATGCTTTCTTTAGAAATTTACTTCTCAACAAAATATTAAAGTCAGTTAAAAACTACCATGAAACATTGATGCATCAACACCATGGATTCTCCAAGTAGAAAATAAAAATACTTATAATTAGAATGAAGTATAGATCTTCAGGTATAAATAGCATTAGAAGACCCAAAGTGTGTAATTTATATATTTTTCTATATTCTGTGCATATTTTCACATGATTAAATCCAACTTTATAAATTATATGTTCTGAAACATAACAAAGTATTAGATACATTATAATTTGTTTGATATTATTTATTGTCTTCATGATTAAACACATATAATAATTTGTAAAGATTTATATAATTTCTATCCATTATAAGAAAATAATGAACAACCATGTTGAAAATAAATGCCTTCATTATGTCACACCAATATTCAATGTCCATACCATCAATGATCCTTGGTTGTCTCAGCTTCAGGTTTTCAAGGGTTTTTGTTGAAAGTACTATCATTTCAAAATAAAAAATTTATTCTACTATACACAATTTTAGTAAGTACAATGAAAAATAAATATAGAATAAAAATCAAGAGTAAGTTCTGATAATAAGAGTATAGAATAAAAATTTGAATACACCTCAACGGATATTATAACAAAAAAACATCTAATCAAAAAATCATTCACTTTTAATCCAAAGGAGTAGGTCTACCATCAGACCTAATCCAAGAAAGAATCATCCTACACCTAGAACATTATCTACTATTGACCTTTCGGAATATACCATATTCTAAAATCAGAACATCTTTTAGTTTATGATCATCATTAGAAATATGTTGATCTAGACTCAATCCCCACTTTTTTCTAATTATCAGTAGAAATTTTTCATATATTCTTCATAAAAAACAATGTCATATGATTTAACTTCACTCCCATAATATCCTCAACATTGATGGACCATATAATGAAAATTCCATCCTTGGAAGATAATTGATATTTGAAATTAGAAAATATAACATATACACCCTAAAATCTCCTCAATATTGATGGATCAGACAATTAAAATTTTAAAAATTAAAAAAACCTAGTAAATTTTACAATAAACTTCATAGATGGAAGCTCTTAGAAAAAAACAAATTGAAATTGAAGATCGAAATTGGAAGCTCTCAAAGCATCGATATGGAACAAACATAAAAATGATAATAAGTTGTCTCATCCTTTTTAGATATCTTCTATAACTTGAATCCATTGATCTATTTTAAAAACACCACTATATAAAAATTTAAAGGTTAAAGTTTGATATGACCATGTTCATTTGTAACCATATTAGACCCAACCTCCCATCATTAAATGGATGTTTTTTTCTTTATGTTTTGATGAGAATGACACTATAGTTCTCCATTACTCTTTGTTAAATATAAGGATCACTGTAGCTTAATAGAACATATGACCATAAAATAATTCTATACACACAAAAACTAAAAAAATTAATCTTAATTTAAATAAAAAATATAATGAAGTCTTTTATGACTTATCAAAACTAAGGATAAGAATGAGAAAAAATCTTGCTAACCAATTTAAAAAAAAATTCCGTAACAGTAACATATATTCAAACATTGTATCAATATATTATTGATAATA
The DNA here is from genome assembly GCA_963277665.1 of Viscum album. Taxonomy (NCBI): domain Eukaryota; kingdom Viridiplantae; phylum Streptophyta; class Magnoliopsida; order Santalales; family Viscaceae; genus Viscum; species Viscum album. Next base: position 2,131,704,639 of record OY728126.1, on the reverse strand, counting down.
TTTTTGTTTCTATTCTTTCCCTCTAGTCAATTTTATTTATTCTCATTGGAATCTCTCTACCACTCCACATTTTTCATAGTAAAAAAGAATGATGATGAAAAAGAAGACTCTTTCGAGGAAGCTGAAGAAAACATCCCTATAGTACCATAAGAAAAATTCATTTTTAATCAAAAAATAAATATGGACCACTCAAACATTCTCCATACTAGTTGTACATAGTTACACCCCACACAATAAGGTGAGTGTACATATTTTTGATTCTTTTAGGTTTCACAAAGGTTCTAAATGGTACTATAGTGTTTCATGGTGATCATTAAAAAATATCAACGAAATATATATTAGTATATAATTAGAAGTGATTAAAAATATTTTATTATTTTATTTTATATTTTTCATGGAAATTTTATTTTTTAGTGATTTTATATTTTTAACCAGTGGTTTTAAATTTTATAAAAACACAATTCATTTAGAATAAGTTTTAATCATCATTAAATGATAAATATACATTTTCCTATATATAAATTTATTATTTTTAGTTAAAATGAAATTTAAATAATTAAAAAATATATATTATTTTCATTTTAGTGGTGTTTTTTATTAGTGTCAATTTTAACTGAAAAAGATAATTAGTGCCAGTTAAAATGCCCTCTTATAGCCACTGTGTAGAAAAAATCTAATGCATGTTGTTCACCCCATTCCGCACATTATAACCATAATATTCAAATTCATATAGAAAATAAAAAATATAAAACCATAGTGTATTTTCACTATAAACTTAAATATATTCAACAAAGTATAAAATATTTAACAAAGTGCATAATATTGTAATTTAAAAAAAGTGAACTTCCAAATTTCTATTTAATTATTAAAGTCTACAATGAATCAAACTCAACCTCTCTAAATGGGTCATGATTTTCAACACCCACTTACCAACTCCCTAACTCTTGTCATTTAATTTTTAAAAATTAAGTACACATTAGTTTCGAACATATTAAATTATATAGAAAATAAATCCCAATTAATTACAAAATAAAAAAATACTACACTTTCACAACAAATAAAAAACATTAAATATTATAATCATTAGAAAAAAAATATAAATATTTTAATATTAATCATAATGGGGACACATTTTTTTTATTAGTGGTGATTTTAAACACAAAAAATAATTAGAAGTTGTTAAAACCACCACTAATAGTTTCCTAGAAAATAAAATTCAATTTACGTGGTCCATCCTCTTTCATAGAGTTAGAAAAAAATAATCAAATTTATATATCGAAGAAATAATATAAAAAAGTATCATATTTTCATAAAACACTCAAATATATAGAATAAATTATATTATATAAAACAAATATGTAATATTCCAATTTTATTTAACATGGACTTTCAAACTTTTATGTAATAATAAAAGTCTATAATGAATCATGTTCACTCTATAAAAATTAGATAGGATGGTCATCATATACTTGATAGCTCCCTAACTTTGGTTCTTGAATTTAAGGTAGTTAATTATATATTAGTTTTTATCATATTAAAAAAGTAGAAAACAAATCCCAGTGAATTAATAAATAAAAAAATGCTACACATTCACATTAAACACGTAACATTAAATACTAATCTCATTAGACACAAACAAAATTAATTTCATATAAAATTCTATAGACACATAATGTATTTTTTATTACTATAAATTTTATCCACCTAAAATAATTAAAGAAAGTTAAATTCTTTTCTAATTATCATTGTGTATAAGAAAAATAAATATAGGATATTCATCTCATTCCATATAACCAAACCAAAATATTCAAATTCACAAAGATAGTAAAATAACATAAAATAATATTTTATTTTCATAAAACATTTAAACATATAAAGAAAATTGTATATTATTATAATGTTAAATAACATTTCCATGTTAAAAAATGTGAACTTATAATTTTTTATTTAATAAAAAAAGTCAACAGTGCATAGTGTTAACTCTCTTAAAATGGTCCAGGGTGGTTATCACCTCTTTGTGGGATCCCTACATCTAGTGTCAGCATTTAATGTAATTAAGTACATATTAGTATCAAACAAATTCAAAAAATATAATAGATGTCACATTGAATTAAAATATACAAACACAGTATGCTTTCACATTAAACATTAGAAAATAAACATCAAACGCATAGGACATAAATAAAAAAATCCTTCCATATTAAAATATAACTCTCCAAATCCATTTTTTTTAAAATTAACCACTTTTTGGATTGATGATAACCCTAACAGTAATTGGTAGAATCCACCCACATCACAAAAATATAGATATTGTGAAAGTAAAAAAGCAAAAAAGACAAGATCTTATAGGGAATATTTTTCCACTTACCATAGATCACCAGTATTTATTTAACCAGAACTTATATGGGAAGAAACAATGCTCCAAATTGAAATCCCCTAAAAATTTGTGTATTATAACATTGGAAGAAATCCTCACCCTTAATAACTACACTAGCTAAAACCACTATAATTACCACTCTCCCAACTCACAATGATCATTTAATTGAAAGAAAAAAATAAAAGATATAAATAAATAATTGTATTTAAAAATTTCAATGTTATTCTTAAATAGCTATGAAAAAAATACTATCATTTAATTAATTTTATACTTAATGGATTACAATTTTAATTGAAAAGTTATCCAATCAAATCACTAATCACACAACCTCACATATACATGTGGTCCCATCAACCTTTATAGTTGGCCGTAGATTATCCACCAGTTTCACTAACTTCTTATCTTTAAAAGTCTCCCCCTACTGAATTCAGAAACCTATGATTACCTACAACAATGTGCACCTTGATCACTATGATTTGGTGAATAGTGAAAGTTTCTATTTTGTTCCATTGGATGACTCTTATCTTCTACACCTTATCCGTAAAACCTTGAGGAATGATTCTTACATAACATAATTATAATTATCACTATATGGATTTCATAACTTCCATTATTAATCAACTGATGAACTGAACATCTACACAACTTATGGAACACAAAAATCCATATGAATGCCCAAACCCTTATTGTAATGCCTGGAACCATCTTATAAAGACTAATGTGGGTTATCTTAGTTTCTATTTATTTAGGAATAAATATTATTATTACAAAGAAATATTTAATTTTCTATAATAATGGAGGGAATCATTCATGTAATAATATATTTAAATATTCATTTTTTATCCAATTAAATACCATTGAAATTCAACCATTTTCCCATTTAAAATTAAAGGTTACTTCATAAATTTTCCATGTAAATTAAAATTTTTATTTATTAAATCATAAAATTAACTTGATTTAAAATAAGATAAAAAAACTTACACATGGCAAATGGATCATGTTGGATACATGAATGTGTTTTTTCCTCATTTTTTCCCAAAACAATGATTCCCCTAGTTTGTGTGTCATTTTACTTTCCTTTATTTAAAAAAATAAATCAACTCTTTAATCACATGTATTTAGGATTTTCCTTGCACCTTTCATGCATATCTGTCATAACATTTAGGTTTAAAATACAATTTTTTTTCATTTAATTCACCATTTAAATTTCCAATAGATATTTTAAATTAAAAAAATCTCATTTAAAATTGTACAACAATATAGTATTATTAAAAAATAATTTAGAATAAAAAAGAAAGGAAGTAGCTAATATATATATATATATAAATATATATATATAGACACATGATATGTAATATATATATAATGTAGTATATATTTATGATTCATAATATAAATTATTCTTTTTAAGATATTTATAATCAATGTGTATTATTTTTCACAATGCATAGTATAATATTCATCTTAATATCTGGAAAATGAAATGCATAATAGATATATATATTATGTGGTTTTATATATTAATGCGTAATATTTTATACTTATCTAAAATCTGATCAAAACCCATAATAGAAAAAATTACATAAAATTTCACTATAAAAGAATTAAACCTTCCCCAAAATACAAATTTACCTAACACATCCCCATAAACTCTCTCAATACCCATAAATGACACAATGGAAGCATTCAATAAAAATTCAAGCCCTTACATATGAGGCCTCTCAATTGATTCTCATCGTAAAGAATCAAAACCAAACTTAGGAAGGAATGATGGAAAAGGGATTGAGTGAAACAATAAAAGATACCTCTCAAACATTAACATTTACATAATAATAGCTCCAAAAATTTCATAAAAGATAATTCAAAAAATAACATGTCATCAAAAATAATCACATCATTCAATATAAGGTTATGCATATCATACAACAAATCATTCATAAAAAACTCAAAATATTGAAAATGAATTTTACCATCACATTCCCCAGTAAACTTTTATAAACCACAATGCCACAAACTAACCTAAACCAAGGGAATAACATGACTTCACAACACCTTCCTTTGAGGTCTCAAATATTAATAGTTAATTCCTTGAACATCACAACATTTTTGACTCCCAACTAACCCCAATTAATGATAAGAGAATCATAATGATGATAATATTTAAGCTAAGACGCATATAAAACCTCATGGATCTTATATATTAATGGGGGTAGTTCTAACTGAAACAAAACTGCAACGACTTGATCAAAAACCTTAATTTCCCAACAAATTGAGTGGATAGTTTACTGTAATGACCAAGTATTTACTTCCCAAGAAGAGTAAATAACATGAAACAATGATCTCTAATGTTAATATCTATAGGTATCATCCTGTTATGAATATATTAATTCTAATATTCATTTGTTTCCTTCATCATCTATAAAATCACCTACACCATCTCTGTCATTCCCCACACAAATTTTAGCCTTAGAATATGTTATTTCCCAACCTTGATCCAATATAAAGTAAATCCATAACAACATACATAAAATGTTTTTAATATTTACATATAAATTGTGGAGTGAAAAATCTTATTATAAGTAACCTCAAATAACGGTGGGTGATTCACCTAAGATACACCCAAATATATAGTACATGTTTGAAAAATGTATTCCAATGTGTGATCATTCACTCTATTTGATCATTCATCTAAGGATGAAAATTTGTGCTAAGGCATAACTGAGAAAAAATATCTCATTGTAGACCTCTCCACACTCAATATATTAAATTATGAATGTGATAAGAGATAATTTCCTTTGAAACCCCATTAACCCTCATAATGAACTTTAAATATTGTCTCTCCAAGACAACCAACATTGAATTATCCTACTGGGAATATTCTCTATGATGTTCCAAGTAAAACCCTTATAATCATTATCTTGAAGGATCTAAAGTTGAATCCATTTAGTGATATCCTCATGTTCTCCAAGAACCATAGAACATCACCATTGGTACTATGAGTGTTAGTACAGTGGATCCAAATGTATTATGTTATTCATCATTCATCACAAAAGAATACCTTTAGTATTGAAGGATTATCTTTTGTTCTCTTAATATTGATAGGGAATATATGTGTTTTACTCACTCATTATATAGATATTTCTTGATAGATTTCTCTAAGATATTGATAATATTCTATTGAGAGAATATGTTAGCACAAAAAATACCCTAACCTTATATATGATACTAGTTAGGTTATATACTTAGGTTAGATAATTTGTTATTGCACAAAGGCCATTAGCTAATTATTTAATTAAAATTAAACCCCAATTTTAATAATAATAATAATAAAATTATTATTACTATTACTAATTTATGTCAACCACTAACTCACATATAGTTTAATATCATTTATTTAATAAATAAACTAATATTTATTAAAATGAAATAAATAAATTATATTATTTTATCTGGACCCTTAACTCGACCCATTAATATTCCTCAAATTTTATCAAATTTTTTTATAAAAAATATTTATTTAAATAAATAAATATCACTATATAAATAATTTAATAAATAAATAAATAATATACTAGAGAATAAATATTTATTTAACATTAAACCCACATATATTCCATGTTGGAATAACTGATGATTGAATTTTGGATATCAAAATATCTAGAATAATTATTTTTCCTTGATCTTAAGAATAATATTTATTATAAAATTAAATTAAAATAGAATTTAACAAATTTTATGGAAACATTTATTGAATTATCATTTCAATATATTTCTAAGTTGTATCTGGTGAGCTAGCATAAAGTCCCAAATTGGCACCATGTTACCTGAAAAGGAATTCATAAATAAATACATTAAATTCACAATGAAAACCCCTCATAATAACACTAATTATGTAATGTAATTATTTTTTCATAATATTTCATCATGGTGGTTAAATTATAATGTATTAAACTTATATGCTTGATATATATTACTTTGACATACTAAAATGAACTTTTCATTAAGCTTCCATGGTCAGTGACATAACCAAATATTTTCATTTCAATTAAAGTTCAAAGATATCATGTACCAAAAAAATAGGAAGGGAAATATATTTTCTTTATTTATTCATTAAGTTCATATAACTTATGATGCACTCAATGAATATTACATACCTACAAGAATATGTTATCATGAATTTCATCAATATATCAAATTATATTTTTTTTCAAATGCATTAATAATAATATCATGTATAAGGACCAATATACAGTTCCACATATAAAAATATTCCATGCAACATAAAACATGTGAAACTACTATTAATAAGTCTATTCTCATAACCCCTCACTTGAATATTTCCATGTGAAAACATCATGAGACGAATTATCAATGTTTTATGAGCCCCCACACCTAATATCCAAATATCATATGTGTCAAATGAGATATATGTCCTCTGTCTATAGAACATATTTGTAAGAATTTTGTTATAGGACAACAAGGTTATAGTTAAATCAAGGAATGACTATGAACATTCGATGTGAAAAATAATTTAAATATTTTATCACATTAATGTTTCATTTATGAATAATTATTATGTGATAAAATATTTACTAATATAAAATTATTTTCATATATAGGTAATTAAATGTATAATTTAGTTGGTTCTAAGGAACCAACATCAAAAACTCTCACTTTCACAATAGCCAACTGATATCAAATTTTATTTTAATATCTATCCAAATATATTTACATTTCTATTAAGATAAGTATTTATTCAATGAGTCTTCCATGTTCTACTCTATGGAAACTCTAGTTACAATGGCCTCACACCTTTGAGAAATATCCCTTGATATGTGGTACTTCCAAATTATATGTTTCACCTATTGATGTGACCTTGGATCCTTAGAGAGGACCAAAACGATAGTATTATCATGATACAATGTGATATCATATTTAATACTAGAAACAACATCATTCATTTGGATGAAGTTTCACATAAAAATTGTTTCTTTGGCTATATATGAAATATCAATCCTAGTTCATACATTAAATTAATGATGGAACTGAACATAGAAGTGTAATATATTCTTCTCATCATTACTCTCTCCTCTAGTACGTCAAGACACATTTTCATATATTGGTATATAACATCTGAAACTATTGAAAATTTCACATTAGATTGATCCATACAAAATAGTTTTAGTACCTTGTCAATGTATTTTCCTTGATTTAGTCCAAAAATCCTCTTACACTTATCATGAATGATATTGATCCCTATAATGCTAGATTCTCACTTAATTTATTCAAAGAGAAGAATTTATTCAATCATGTATTAACTTAATATATTACTATAATATTTTTTTCATTATTATTTTTTCATAAAAAAATACTACTAGGAAAACCACCACACTCCCACAAGACGTTTTATAGACATGTGGATCACATTTATTCCCTAAAAAACAAAATTATTTTATAGCTTTATAAGAATGAATGTTCCTTGATCTAGATTAATCCCTAAATGGGTCTCTACAACTTGTAAAAATTATTTTATTCCTTTGGTGTCATAATAAATTATGGTTTTACCAAATAGGCATCTTCCTCAAGGTTCTTATCAACAAAGCCTATCGTGAAATATATTTTCAAAACCTCAAAATCATTATAAGATACTAAAAAAATCATAATCCTAATTTATTTTTTCATAGAGATAGGTTAAAAGGTTTTTTATACTCTATTTATTGATTTTTTAAACCCTTTTATAACCATTCATAACTTATAGGTTTTGACTTTACATTTTATTCCCAGTTTCTTCTTTAATACCCATTTTCACAAAATAGATTTACATTCACTATAGGATTTACCAAAACCAGTACTTTATTTTATTATATGGAATATATTTTAGAAATAATTTCTTCTATACCCCATGAAAATTTTCATATTCTTACTGATTCATTATATAATATAGGTCTAACATTATAAAAAAATAACAATTCATTATCCGTGATGAATAGAAAACCATATTTATGTAGTTTCTAACATCTCTAATTATCCTACACACTACTCGTATCTCTAGAAAAATATAGCACCTTCATGATACTATTGTGGTGAATTATTTGAATCTTATTTCATTTTGATCTTTTTGTGTGTTGTCGATTTTTCTGGGGGTTTCATGATGTTTTGGGGAGTTTCAAGCTGGGTCTGTAGTAGTCCACTTCACATTCCTAGGAGACTATTCTATATCCACCCCCTTTCCATCATGAAATTTCTATGGTAAATGGTAGTTTTTCTAGGGGCATGGGTTGCACCATAACGAGTGTTGTGAACTAGTATAATTTAGAGGTTAGTGAGGAATCCCATGCCACATTACATGGGATTCCATATGGATGATGTTTCATAAATGTGGATAAGTGAGATATGTAAGGGTAAAAAGGGTGAAAATTTCATAGTCCATGAGGATGTGTCATGGTGGGTGCTATATAAGGGTAGTTTTGGAGTTGTTTAAGGGTATGTATTGAGTTGTGTAAGGGTATGTCTAGAGTTGTATAAGGGTGGTGCATAAAGGTGTTAGTGGAGAGATCCACAACATATCATAGAGGGAAACACTACCATGGATGGTTTCTTAGGTTCCAGTTAACTACTACTAGGATGGTCCTCTATGTTGTATCCCCAGGGGATACGCTTTAGGGAATCCTAGGGATGGGTCGCTGCAACGTAATTGTAGGGATGTATCATGGATTTTTTCTACCTCGGTTAAACTTTTATAAGATTAAAAAATTTATACTCTTTAATTTTTAATATTTATATCCCTATTCCCCCACCCCCTTATTTAGTTAGACCATGGGTGTATGAATGGGGAGCTCTTCCTTTTCCTCCTTTCTCTTGGTTTCTTACTTAGTTCATTTATAAAAAATAATATTTCCAATGTATTTTACTTTTTTCTTCTTATCCTCTCTATCATTTCTCCTTAAACTTGATATTTTATTTTTCCCATAAACCCAAATCATTTTGTGGGGTAATTTTATGGTTGATCTAAGTTCGAATCATGGGGATTTTGGTTGTATGTATTTCGAGGAGGGTATCTTCCTTATTGGTTTGGATTTCATTTTTTAGGTGATGTGTTGTGGCTAGTTTGTACTTGAACCGAGGTAGGTGATTTTGTTATCATACTTTATTTGGAATGTTACAAGAGGCTTGATTCTTTTAAATTCCATATTTATGAAATTATATCTTTATGTGATAATCATTATAGATTTTGTTAATTTTTTCAAAGTATTCGCCACTTGAAAAAATGTTATTTTAATTGTTTTCCTACTTTCAAAGTGGTGTTGAGGTTTAAGTGTTTGATAAAATTCTTAAAATAGTTTGTTTTAAATAAAAGGTAATGATTAAAGGTATTTGATATATTTTGGATCATGAGGTGGGTAAATTTTTAGTTTTATACAATTTTTTGGAAAATAGAGAATGTTTTGGGTTTTTGAAGTGTTTTAATTAAAAGGGTTCAATGACTCAAGTGGTTTTTAAATGAGGCATTAAATGTATGATTTTAATGAATGTGTTGAAATTGAATTTCAATAATTTTAGAAAGGTAAATTTCATTTAAATTGACTTTAAATAAAAATAATTTTCCACTTTAAATGGTTTTCAATTTTTGTGACTATGTGAGGCACTTTTAGGAATCTCTTTTCATTATGATGATATAAATTATGACCTCTTGAGAGATTATATATACTATTTATGTTATGAATATGTGAAATGGATTATTTTTTATGAGGGTGTTGGAGGTAATATGAGATATATAATCATTATTGATTGATTTGTCAATAATGAGATTTTACTATTTCTCATCTCTTGTTGGTTCTTTTCATGGGAACCCAACGGTACTTGGGTAGGTTAACCTATAAGAGATTACATCCCATACCATTGGCCATGATAGTGAAGTATTTATGTGGTGTGCCCACTTTCTAGTGGCATAGTTCTATATCCATTCTAGTAATGAAGGAAATATCCCTAATTAAGGACATAAAATCTATAGGTTACCTAGACTTAGTGACTTTAGGGTACACTCCCATGATATGAACTATTGTAAATGATACCATATAGGGGATATATTTTAGTCTTGTTTATATCCGAAGATATATTGACTCATATGGTACCTTTGTGTGTGTGGTGTTTATTTGGATTTATTATTGATATGGTTCCATGTTGATTGTGTTCTTATTTTTATGGGATGCTATTTATTCTTTAAAAAGGTATTTCTTCATAAAGGGATATTGGGAAGCTATGGGAAAAAAGATTAATTGTGACAGGTTATACAAGTGCCCATCCAGAATAATTGTATCATTGAGAGGGGGAGGGGGTGAATCAGTGATATTTTATTATGTTTCCTTGCAATTGAAACAACATTCTCTTCCTATTAATGATTTTATTACCTAATGAAAACAATTAAAACACACATCTATAGGAACATAGGTATTTACAAGGTTCACTATTCAATATGAATAGCTACATCCTTAATATGGTTTGGAGAAAATCCAATACCACACAGTACACTATAAAACAATCCTTAAATTACAATTAGTAGGATATTCCCTTTAACTCATATAGAACTTTGAAGACAATCCAATAGTGCGTGTCCACCCTCTTAGCACAAATAGGGTAAAATAATTCTTATGTAACAACTCATGTTACATTTAATTATTTTAAAATTAAAAAATGTATTATTTTTTAAAAAATTCTTTAACTTATTACCTAGAAGATGATAATAACATCCTAGAATTTGTTAAGAAAAACTCAGTCTGATTCTTTCAGTACGATTCTACCTAGTATGATTCTTCCCAGTACGATTCTATATAGTATGATTCTCCTAGTCTAATTCTTCCTAGTATGATTCTCTCAGTATTACTTTACCTAGTATGAAAAATATATATGTTTCTTATAATACATTAGAGATAAATCGACACCACTTCAATTTGGAGTATGAAAAAAATTAGTATGATTCTTCCAGTTTGAAAATCTCAATGCAAAATGATATATCACTGGCTTAATATGATTTGACACAATTCATAAATCCTTTTTCCTCAGTCTAGAAAGCCCAGTAAGGAAATTCTGATTCGATTATCTAGCCAGATATGATGATCAACCAAATAAAATTGATGAGTATAATATGGTAATCATCCGAATAAAATAATTATTGAGTATGATAATCAACTGAATACAATGTTTTGATCTTGTCTCTTCTTCTTTCACTTATGTCCATCAACACTTCTTCAACAAAAATCAATATGAAAACTTATTCTTCTCTCTAAAAACTAAGAGCTTCTATCTCTTATTCAGTTAAAATTAAATCAATTAAAAAAGTGAAAAGTACACCAACCTTATATAGGTGACCAATGGATGATTTTGGTGGGAATCCCAAAATCCCCCCTACTAAGTTAAATTCTACCAAATCTTAATTTAACTTAAATTTAGTGTGAATTTATGACTTAGTCAACTCTTCTCGAATATTCTTGATTATTCTACAATATCTATCTCTGATTCAAAATCTCTTTTCAATCACCAATATGATTTTTATTTCTAAAATATATTTTCTCAAAATAATTCTCTATACTAAATGGAGAAAAAACAAAATACTATTTGAATTTCAAGCTCCCCCACAACAACAAATCCATCTCTTTTCATTATACTATTGATTTTTTTGAAAAGGAAAAAAAGTAATTAAATCCCATTTAAATTCTTGACTAAATTTTTGATCGATCTCTATCATTACAATTTTTATCATCTTCAGCTCAATTCTTTCCCCATCAACCTTTATTGGTAAAAATTCTTCCTGAGTATGATGGAATGTTGAATACGATGGACCAGTGTCAAAAGGTTTGTCAACCAAATTACATAAAAAACATGTTCTTGTATCATGAATTCTTTTAAGACTTTATATACATTTGAGAATAGATTAATAATCATTATAAATTACAATTTAATGTATCATAACTTTACATTCTTTCCAACTTCCTTCTTTCCTTCACAACCTGAGTACGATTGTCTAGTGTATGATATATCTAAGTACAGTTTCCCAGAATGTTATCAGGATGAGTAATATTTTCGTAGGTAGGATTATTCTAGAGAATTATTATCCTAGATATGATTTTTATCACCCTTTTTATTTCTATCCAGATCTAATTAATCCAAAAACAATAGGCAATATCTCTTTCATATTTTCCACCCAAATATGATTAATCTAGGTATGATTAGGAGCACCTATTTCCCCATATATTCCATAATTCTTGCATTATAAGTATTCTAATCAACTTATTATTTACGTGAAATAAAAATCAGCAAAGCATCCTCACATTTTATCAGATCCATTCTAAATCCAATTATAATCAATACCTCATTATGATCTTCTGCTATTCCAGACCCAACATGAGTCCAATCAAAAAAAATTCTTCCAAATAGATTCATCTTGATACGATGGACTTTCTTAAATAGAATGATTCTTATTTTTATGAAAAGAGTTTGGCAGTAAAAATTTCAACTAAATAAAAAGTGTGGGGATTGCCTTTCTTCAAAGAAACTTTCTTAACAACAAAAGACAACACTTGAAAATAATGACCTCTATCATCAATTCAGTCCAAAAAATCCTCCAATTTGGATTTTTTTGTCAACCAAGCTTCATCAATCACTAAACATTGTATCCTCATACAATGGATCTCTTGTCAATAATTCAAAACCTGTACAAGCTAAATCATTATAGGAAACGAGAAGTATTGATAGTAAAATTGTGTTATAAAAAAGTAGTGATTATTAAAACCTTCTTCATTTTTATTCCTTTTCTTCTTCAGAATCTTTTCCTTATCTATTTGTCATTCCTACAAAACTATACAATTTGTTTCCTATAACAACTGTAACAAAAATTTAGAATAGTTAATTCATAATACGATGTTTGATTCATTGCTTACCCACAACTCCCTCTTTTCATATGAAATACAAAAGGATTGATTTATGAAACAATTCTCACCCTTGAAAATACAATACAAAGGTAATAAGAGAGGGGGTACGGAAAAAAATACCTCAAAATTGATAAGAAATTGGTTAGACCCCCAGGTTTAGCCTCAATTTAGAGAATTATTCATTCAGTAATGGTTTTGTGAAAATGTCATGAACTTGTTCTGATGTAGGAACATATTCTAGCTTCGATTCATTCTTTTCCACATGCTATTTTATGAAATGATATTTTTTTATCAATATGTTTTGAATGATAATATTGAACTGGATTCCTAGTGATATTTATTGTACTTTTATTATTATAACCCAAGATAAAGGGTAACTTCACTTCAACAAGTAAATCTTCCAATGGAGTTTTCATATACATAAGTTGAGTAGTGGATTGAGCATCTTCAGCTGAATTGAGAGTTACTGAATTCTGTTTCTTTAAATTCCAACTAACACAATTCTTTCCCAGAAATAATAATCCATTAGATGTGGATCTTATATAATCCACATTTCCTACCCAATCAACATCTGAATACTGAAACAAATCAATATTATCTGTGCTGTTATATTTGATTCTGAATTATGTTGTTCCTTTGATGTATTTGATAATTATTTTTCCTAGAAATAAATCTGATTATTTTGGAGAACTTTTATTTCTTTCACATAGGTTAACAATATAAACAATGTTGAGTATTGAGGCATTCAAATATAACAAACATCCAATCAGTTTTTGAAATTATTTCAGATCAACTTCTTTCCCTTTTCCATCTTTAGAAAAAAAATTTCCCACTGATTTGTGTGGGAACAAGTTTTGATTATTCCATGCCAAACCTCTTAAGAAGTTCCTTAGCATACATTTATTAAGAAATAAAAATGTATTCCTTCTTTTTTTGTATTTGTAACCCATGAAATTATTTCATTTCCCCCAATATGGATATTATAAATACCTTTTTCATTTCTTTAACAAACCTTTCACAACTTCTTTCATCATTCCTAGAAAAGATAATGTCATCAACATAAACAATTATAATGAGGGAATACTCTAGAATTTATCTAAGCTAATGATTTATGTACACTCTTACTTTTATAAAAATCATATTCCTTAAGCATATATCCAATTTGGAATACCAAGATCTTGGATCTTGTTTTTTCCCATACAAGGCCTTTTTCAATCTGAACAAATAACTTTCATCATTTCCAACAATAAATCCACAATGATGTTCAATATAAACTTCTTCCTCAAGTTCACCATTTATGAATAAGGCTTTGACATCCATTTAAAAGATCTTGTAACGCCATTTTGTAGCAATAGAAAGAATGATTCTGATTGTTTATAACCTTTCCACTAGAGAAAGGTTTCTTTAAAATAAATACCTTAAGTTTTTTGAATATCATTTGCTAACAAATATTTCTTTGTTTATTTTTACTTAACCTTATTCATTTATCTTTTTCCAAAAAAACCCATTTTTACCAATGATGTTCTTATTTTCTGGATTGGGTGCAAGTTCCAATGTATCATTTTTTTCAATTTGATCCAACTCTTCATTCATGGATTTAACCCATTCTAGATACTAATTGTTATGTCATAGATTTTTTTTAAATTATAGAGAATTATTTCGAGACTAGGCACTGAGACGACACATGATTTCAAGACCCATGGTGGCCAGAATGAAATTTTCAACTCTTCTTTAGTTCACTTAAGTAAACGGGAAAGAAGGTTTTTCTAAATTTTGAATTGGTGCTCAGATAAAAAATATGAGGGAACTGTTGAAATTGGAATGTTGGGATTCACCTAGAAAGTACTTAACTTTGACCTGTAAGGGTCAGATAGAAAAGGTAATTTTCAGACTTTTTGAAAAATATTAAAATAACATAGAAAAAGTTATTTTATTTTCATTCGCACCATTGAGCTGTGGACAACGACACTATAGAGCGGTGATGAGGTGATGATGAGACACAATAAATGGGGATCATTAATGAATCGTTTGTGAATGTGTAACAGCTATGATGTTTATAAATTAAATAGTGTAATGATGCAATATTGCATCATAATAGAAACATTGCGATTTTTTTCTTTTTTATTAAACTAAGGTGTTGGAGAGTTGAGAATTAATCTGTAGGGATTCCCTAACGAACCTATTGTGTAATTAATCTCTAAAGAAGAACAAAGGATGTGGTGATGAATGCCAATGACTCACAGATCAATGATGATTATGCGGATCTCATCCATAATTAGTAGCGAATACAAAAATCTAGGTATGGGTTATGATTTATTTGTGATTTATACTCTTTCTCCATTATTCATTCTAAAATAATGAATGCGGATCAACCCATGAACAGGTTGGTCTGTGGATTGTGTGTTCTTTTAGAACATTTATTAGATTCTGGGGCTTGAATGACATGGTAGATTCATATGTTGAAATCCCAAACCTCCCTTTGATTATACACCTCTAATGTGAACGGCTCGAGACAACATGAACAAGGCCCGAGTCCCTCTGCCTTGCGTGTTCTGGTGCATTCTTCAGGGCCAAACTTTCAAAATGGTGGTAAGGTGAATTCGAGGCCTTTGCAGTGAAAGAGACACCCCACAAAGGCTGGATCCATAGACAAACTGAAGAACAGACCACTGGTGTAGACCCGGTGGTCCACAACGGTGGTTGCGGGGGTGGCGGCGCACCTCGATGGGGCACCAGGAATAAGTCATGGCCCGATCGGCTGTGGTGGTGCGGAAAATGATACCGACATGGGCTAGAAACAAGCGGGATGGGCGCGCCCAGCATGCACCATAGTGGAGTAGCATGAGGCTGTGACTCATCGGCCGTGACTATGTCATTGAGATGCGGTGCCACCCATCACCGGGTGGAGGAGTGGACCGCATCCGCGGGCTATGTTTGACCGAAGGGGTTTCCTGGGTCAACCAGGTGCATGTGCCCCCAACCAAACTGGATGAACCAGTCCAGGTTGCATTAGACGATGCCACTAGAGCATCCCAGAGGGGTTTTCAATCCGGTTCGAGTGAGTTGGACCGGGGTAGAGGAAGATG
Organism: Viscum album; assembly: GCA_963277665.1. Classification (NCBI taxonomy): domain Eukaryota; kingdom Viridiplantae; phylum Streptophyta; class Magnoliopsida; order Santalales; family Viscaceae; genus Viscum; species Viscum album. The sequence goes on along the minus strand of OY728126.1, from coordinate 2,131,688,251 downwards.
ATTGGGTCATCGAGCAGCCTGGGATGGAACATGACTGGCCCGCCAGTACGAGATGGGCTGGATAAATTCGGGTCACTGGGTGACTCGGTAGATTTGACCCATGACCAAACTAGGCTGGGTCCAGGGAGGCCCAATGGGACAAGCAGACATAAAGAGTCATGTGGGACCCCAGGCCAGGATTGGTTGGGTTGGTTTGACAGAGTTAGACCATGCCTAGACGCAACCGGCCCATATTTAACAAAATGACAAAATCTCTCAAACCAGGCATCTGATTGACATGTCGTCTATGACACGAGGATCCTTGAGATGAGGTGAGAATTATGGGATACTATACATGAGTTTTGGTAGAGGTTGGAATATAACTGGGTGGGATAAGACTCGAATCCAACCAGGAAATTTTTATAAAAATGCACATATCTTATAGACTGGGCGTCCGTTCGATACGCCTTCTATTACATTGGGTCCCTTATAAAGATAAGGTCTTTGGGTTACTCTATGGGAGAATTCTTAGCAGTTGAGGTATGACTAATGGATTGAGGATAAGATCCTCTCAGAATTAAGTGTGCTAAGTGTGGGAATCCATTGGTTGGATGTGACGTGAAGGATGAAGGGAGACCCTTTGTGGATCAACAACGAATTAACCCTTTTTGGATCAGAATGAGATAAAATCTTCGTGGATCCGTAGTAGTGCAAGCCGATGTGTATCAGCCATAGAGAGACCCAACGTGAATCAGTAACGGAGTAAACCTTCGTGGATCAGCCTCAGAGTGAACCTTCATAGATTAGAAGTAGAGAAACCTTTATTGGATCAGCAGTAGAGCCTCTCAAAAAAATAAGATGGTCTAACATTACTATTAATCATCTTTACATCTGTACTTAATTTATACCTGGTGTGACCTGTGTCTTTTTCCTTGTACTTTACTCTGAGATCTCACTCTGTGGTATAATCCATTTGTGAATTTCTATGAGACCCGAGTTGGTCTCAGGGTCTCTTCTGAGTATTTTTATACTCACCCCTGCATGGGCTTCGTCCTGTGTAGATGACCGGCAACATTTACCCAGACTTTGGGGAGTCAGAGATAGACGGTTCTCTGAGGTGGATCAATAGATGTGGTGTGTTGCAGTGACATCTGATAGTGATCTGTACTTATCCTTCATGTAAGACCTTGGAGGATGACCTCTGGGGCTTTTAATTGTTTTTATATACTTTTTCTTTATTTTGGGATTGTATTCTCGCCCCTTTACTTTACGTTTACACTTTTTACTCTTAGTGGTGGTACATTGTGGTGGTTTTACTACTTTATTTACTTGTTGGTTTACTTTATTGATTATTATTTGTCTATGTGTGTAATGGTTTAAAGGCAATGAATTCACTTTTGGGGACATGCCTTTTTGGTGCTATTCACCATCCCCTGGCCTATGGAAGGTGGACTTGGGTTAGTCATGGAACGAGCCTTGGGAGATGGGTCGTGACAATGTGGTATCCAAGAGGGTCGGTTCTACTAGATGAACTAAGAGTCCATATTTTTTTATGAGGAAATAGTGTTAAGTGTTTTGAGTTTTTATTTTAGGAAAGAGACTTCAGTTTTGGTTTTGGGACTAACTTATCCATACACTAGGACACTAAATTCTGTTTTTTGACTCGGTACATGAAAATAATTGTTGCATGTGTTTTGGAAATGTTTTTCTCTTCATCTCTTTTGAGTCAGCTCACCAGGTATTTCTTATTGACCATGGCACACATATTTACCTATAAGATTCCTCTTCAAAGATAGCCGAATATGATTCCAGTGATGGATCATGATGATGGCCCACCGAGTGATGAGGAGTCGGTGTAAGGACCACTCATAGCGTTAACACATTCAAGTGGTGTACCAGCAGCACCACCACCCATAGAGCAATAGTTTCTACCATCCCCACTAGTGGAAAATAAATGATGACTGAGCGCACTGCACGAGTTCCAAAGATAGAGGCACCCAAGTTTTCGAGGAAAGACTGATCCTCAGGTAGCTAAGGATTGGATGGAGGTAGTTACGTGGGGTTTTCACCTAGTAGAGACACCTAAAGACCAAATGGTGGTCCTAGTCTCTTTCCATTTGTAGGGAATGGTAGGGAGATGGTGGAGCATGATGATCTAGACACATGAGGAGGCAACCCTTGCCTAGTTTTACTTTGAAAGCCTCTTCAAGGTGGATTTATTACCAGCAACACCACACTCGGTGCGTATTTAGGAGCTACTTCACCTATAGTAGTGTAGCCTAACTATGGCCCAACACTTGGAGAGGTTTACTGACCCCTCTCGCCACTACACTAACATAGTATGAGACTCTTTATTCGGGGCTCATAACTTTGAGCAGGGACTCAGATAGCAGATCAAGGCATCAATTATTTCGCTTAGCATCTCGATGTAGGATGGAGTTCTAGAGTGACCTCTACTGGTGAAAAGCCTTTTAACCAAGAAGACACCGACGATGAGAGCCCATCAAACAAAATGTGGCTAAGTCATCTTTAGAAGGTAGTAGGCAGAGGACACAGAGGCCCAAATGGGCCAGACCTTTTAGAGGATGACCCCAGGATACATGGTCAGAGGTGCAGAGCTCATGAGGTAGAGGAGGTCAGCTGAGGGATAGATTTTGCTACTCCTATGGTGGGTAGGGACACATGGATTGTGAGTTTCTGACCCGCCACACAGAAGATCAACATATGGTCAAGGGACCACCAAGAAAAAGGTAATGGTTCAACAAAGGATATCCATAGGGTGGAGGACGAGGTAGGGGAGCAGTCTGAGTGACATGCGATGGATGAATGTTTGAGGTACTACCTCCACCACCCCCAGGTGGCCTACCATGGGATCAGGGATCCGGTAGATAGGGGTGAGCTCAACTTCAGGCAGTGGAGTCCTATGAAGATGGAACTGCAAAAATGATTAGAGGTATGATATGTGTCTTCTCCACCTTACCTACAGTTCTTATAGACACAGGTTCTAGTCACTCTTTCCTTTCCACATACATCTTTCATGTCTCGAAGATTCCGGTGTAGATTTTCGGTCTATCCTTATGATTATAGACTCTTATGGGAGGGGATTGTATAATTACACATTGGTTCTGGTAGTGTGAGATTACTCTAGGAGGAAATAGCTTCGGCTAGGATCTCCTAGTAGAATCATTGAGGCCTTATGACGTCATCTTGGGTATGGACTGGTTATCTACAGTCCATGCTCAGATTGATTGTTTTTGGCGCAAGTACGGTGGATCCTTGAGGATGGGGCCAGGTTTTCCTTCAATGACAATAAGGGAACCTTTGTATTACAGAATGAACTTTCAGGGAGGAGGGTGCATACGATCACTCACCAGTTGGATAGACTCACCCTCAATGCGGTGGACAAGAGGAGTCTCAGATTTCCTGCAGTGGTGGATGGGAATGTGGACGTCTTTCTAGAAGATATCCCCAGACTACCTCCTCACAGAGAGGTAGACTTCTACATTGACTTGTACCTATGGATATCACCAATATCTACACCTTTATATCAGATGGATATCAAAAAGCTCCTGGATATGGGAGTATAATTAGAGGACTTGTAGAGGAAGGGGTTCGTAAGACCCATTGTTTTTCCATGGGAAGCCCCAATGTTGTTTTCCAAGAAGGAAGAAATGATATTGAGAATATGAATGGACTTACAGTTCCTGATCCTGGTGACCATGAAGAAGAAGTATCCATTGGTAAGGATTGATGAACTCTTCAATCAGCTGAAGATAGCGAGGTGGTTCTCAAAGATTGACCTCAGATCTGGATACCATCAGCTTTAGGTACGAGAAGAGGTCATAACAAAGACAATATTTAGATTCTAGTACAACCAATATGAGTTTTTGTGGATGCCTTTTGGAATGACCAATTCTCCAGCAGTGTTCATGGGACTCATGAACAAGATATTTCAGGCTTATCTTGATTATTTCATGGTAATATTCATCGATGACATCTTGCTGTATTTGGCGTCGGAGGAGGAGCGTGCTACCCACCCATGGATAGTCCTGGATACACTCTGAAAGCACCAAATTTATTAAAATATCTCAGAGTTCCAATTCTGAATTCGTGAGGTCCACTTTTTGGGACATGTCATCTCAGAGGCTGGAGTTGTGGTGGATCCAGAAAAGATAGAGGTAGTTATTTCTTGGGAGGCACCTACATGTGTGATTGAGGTGCAGAGTTTCCTGGGGTTGGTTGGGTACTACCAGAGGTTCATAATCAACTTTTACAGTGTTGAAATACACTTTTCAGCTTTGAAAAAGAAGGGAAAACCCTTCATATGGATGGATAAGTGCCAACGGAGTTTCTAGGAGTTAAGGTGGAGACTAAAAAGTGCCCCCATCCTGAGACTACCAAAAGAGAGTGTTGGGTATGTAGTATTCTGCGATGCATCAGGGACCATACTGGGTTGTATCCTGATGTAGGAGCGAGTAGTGATCGACTACAGCTCATGACAATTGAGGAAGCATAACTTGTTAGAAGTAGTGGCATTTTCCTTGAAGATGTGGTGACACTACTCGATGGGTGAATGGTTTACCGTCTACTCTGACCAGAAGAGTCTTAGGTATATATTCTCATTAAAGGATCTGAACTTGAGGCAGTGGAGATGAATGTAGTTCCTCTAGGAATATGACTTTGATATAGTCTATACTCCTGGGAAGGGGAATGTGGTGGCTGACACACTCATCAAGAGATCTGGTTTGTAGCTGCTGAGTGAGGCAACAAAGAAGCTAGATGTGATGCAGATATCAATCATGGATGATGATAGAGTAGCTTACCTCTAGTCTATGACTATAACTCTCTCACTCCTTCAGCATGTTAGGGAGGCACAACTTGTGTATGGTGATTGCGAGGTCCGACGTGCATAGATATCCTTAGGACAAGCTCCTGATGAATATTTGATAGGTGGGGAGCACATCATCCTTTTTAAAGGACATACCATGGTACCAGTGACATTATGAAAAGGGGTGTTGATGTAGTTCCATACATCCCCTTTGTCGGTAAATCCGGGTGTGGAGAAGATGTACCAGTACCTCTGACGTCAGTACTAGTGGCCAGGGATGAAGAAAGAGGTGGCATAATTTGTTTCACAATGCCTCACTTGTCAGCAAGTGAAGGATTAGAATCAGGTCCCAACAGGATTGAAACAGCCACTTGAGGTACTAGAGTGGAAGTGGGATGGTATCTACATAGTCTTTGTGATGGGGTTACCACACACATCTAGGGGCCAAGACTCTATCTGGGTGATCATTGGCTGAATCACCATGTTGGATCACTTCCTACCCATCTGGGAGTATGGATTAGTAGAGGGCTTGGGGAAAATCTATGTCAAATAGATAGTAAAACTTCACTGGGTGACTTCAAAAATGGTCTCAGACCATGCTTCTTGTTGTACATCCTGATTGGGGAAGGGGTTACATGAGGCATTCGGGACTCAGCTGCGCTTGTGCCTGGATTTTCACGCCCAGACGGATGGTCAGACAGAGCAGACCTTACAGACCTTGGAGGACATGCTTCATGCTTGGGTCCTGGATTTTGGTCGTAGTAGGGAGGACCACCTACCATTAGTGGAGTTTGCAGACAACAATAGATACCACTCCAACATTGGTATGGAACCATTTGAGGGATTATACATGCAGTCATACAGATCACCTCTATGATAGACAAACCCAGGGGAGTCAACACTCATGTGTCCAGAGTTGGTACATAATACCATTGAGAAGGTGTATATCATCAAAGATTGAATGAGGACTGCACAAATAAGATATATGTCTCATGATAATAGGAGACGAAGACCCTAGGAATTCGAGGAGGGAGACCATGTTCTCATTTGGGTCTCACCCAGTTGGGGATTCTAGAGATTTGGCCAGGGTATTAAGTTATCTCTGATGTTCACGGGACCTTTCTATATTCTCAGCAGAGTTGGTGAGGTGGCATACTGCATATCTCTTATCAATCTTCTTACAAACTGGGCAGATGTTCGAGGTGCCGTCTATTGCATTGGAAAACTTACAATGAGACTGTACTTTGGGTTAATCTTTGTTAAATTTATTAGTAGTTGAGGTACATCCGATGAATTGAGGAGTAGATACTCCCTAAATTAAGTATTATAAGTGTGGTAATCCAGTGGCTAGATGTGACGTGAAGGATAAAGAGCGAGCCCTTTTGGATCATCGTGAGAGTGAATCTTTGTGGATCAGTAGTAGTGAGACCGGATGTGGATCAGCCATAGAGAGACCGTTCTTGGATTAGTAATGGAGCAACCCTTTGTGGATCAACATGAGAGTGACCCTTTGTGGATAACCATGAGAGTGACCCTTTAGGGATCAGTATCAGAGTGACCCTTCATGGATCAGCAGTAGAGTGAACCTTTGTGGATAAGCAGCAGAGCGACCCTACGTGGATCAACAATAGAGCCTATCAATATAATAAGATGATCTAATGTTATGAATAACATATTTAATTGTGTACATAATTTATACCTGGTGTGATCCATGTATTTTTCCTTGTGATTTACTTTGAGATATCGCTTTGTGGTATTCTTCCTTTGTGGATTTCTGTGAGATCTGAGTTGGTATCAAGGTCCCTACTGAGTATAGTTTTACACACTCCTACACGGGGTTTTCCCACACCTACTGTGTCCTATGCAGAAGAAGGAAAGATTTGACTGGGACTTTGGGGAGCCAGGGCTAGATGGTTCTTAGAGGTGGATCATTAGACGTGGTGTGCTGCAGTGACATCCGAAAGTGAGTTGTACCTTCCCTTTAGGTAAGATCCTCAACGAACGACCTCTGAAGCTTTTAATTATTTTTCTGTACTTTCCTTTCAATTGATATTGTATTCTGGCCCCTTTACATTCAGTTTTCACCTTTTACTCTCAGTGGTGGTACTTCGTGGTGGTTGTACTAATTTCTTTCCTTTGAGGTTTGATTTTTGTAGTATGCCCAGTCTATGTGTGTACAGTTTCAAAGGAAATGTCTTCCCTTTTTGGGATATTTCTTTCTAGTTCTAGTCACCATCCCCTGGCCAATGGAAGGTGGGATTGGGGTAGTCATGAAACAAGACCTAGGAGACGGGTCGTGACACTTAGATGATTATTTTACATCATTCAGATCCAATTTTGAATACAGAGAAGTATTTGTAATGGAATAGGCTGTCTTTATTGATTGAACCTTATGATGTTGATAATTAATAATGTTCTGAGATTCATCTTTCTTCCTAATACTAGGATGATATTTTTAAGTATCTTCCTCATCACTAGAAATAGCTAATACTGATTCTTCTTCATGAGTTGGATTATAATTTTCTGTATCCTTATCAGAATTAATTTCAAAACAATATTACTTAACCATCTAATCTAATTGAGAATGTTTATCTTGTTATGCCTTTTCAATAACTTTCACATCAACTGAATCAACAAAACTTCCTATTTCACCGTTAAAACATATATATTCTCTTCCTTTTAGAGTATATTTGAGAAATATTCCATCTTCACGTTTCTAATCAAACTTTCTATAGTTTCTACCTTCTTTCTTTATAATAAACGGACTCTTGAAAACTTTAAATTGTTTTAAACTTGGAGTTTTGGCATAAAACAATTCATATAGATTCATATCTGAATGAGGAATATAGAAAAAATAGTTCCAAATATATACAACAACACTCATTCCTTTCCTCAAAAAATAATGAGAAAGGCCATGTTCAAGTAACATGGTTCTTCCCATTTTTACCAAACATCTATTCTTTATTTCCTACCTCCATTTTGTTGAGGAGTGAATGGGGAACTATACTCAAGAAAAATTCCATGATTCTCATTATAACTTTCAAATTATTCACTTTTGTATTCACCTCCATTGTTTATTCTCATCTTCTTCACTGAACACTCACATTATTTCTTATCTTTCCTTATGAAACTTTTAAGCATTGTCATTGAATATAACTTATGTTTCATATACATAACACAAGTAATGTGAGTAAAATCATCAATGAATGTAATGAAATACATATCTCTATTTATTTATTATTTTCTCATTGGACCACATATATACAAATTAATCATCTCCAGGGGTTGTCTTGAACAAATATCAACTTTCTTATGCACTGAGTTTGTAATATTTCCTTTCTAAAAAATAGTGCAATACAAATCTATTATTCTTAAAAAGTAAGGAATGTTTTAGAAACTATTTATTTTAAATAACTTTCTCATGTTTCCTTAAACCATATGTCCCAAACTTTTATGCCACAATCAACTCTCTTCCTCTATACTTTTGTAGTAAGAGTTTTGTATTTCACTAACCTGAAACATATTTCCTTTTGTATGTTGTCCTATTATAACTATCTTTCCATATTATTAACTTCTCACAAAAAATTCATCTTTTCCTAAGATAATTTTTTTACCATCATCACACAATTGTGAAATACCTAGAAATTTTTTTTAGCCCATCAACATACAATGCTTTCTTGGATTTCATCTTTTCTTTACCAATGATGGCTGATCCAACACCATTGATTTTCAAGGATTCATCATTTCCAAATGTCAATGTTATTTATTTAAATTCTTTCACATTACTCAATAATTTAAAATCTCATATCATATGAGAATAAAATCTATGATCAAGATTACAAGGTTGTTCTCCTTTTGTAGCATTTAAAGTAGTTTCAATTACAAGTGCATTTTCTTCTTTCTTTTCATTCTTCACTTTCATATTTCCAAAATTGTTAAGAATCTTTTCATGTGAAAATAATAATAAAATACATAATTTTTAGGGTTTTCAAGTTGTTCACATCTTTAAAAAATAGTTTCAAAAAGTTGGAATCTATTTTGAATCTTTACCCCATCCTTCTCAGGTTTCTTCAAAACAACTTTCTCCAACTTCTTCATTTGATGGAATTGAATCCCAATCAAGATTTTTATTTCATAACCTGTGGAGTAATAGTAATGTTATTGGTTGAACAAAAACATATTGGTCATGCTTCCAAATCCACTAAAATACCAATAGTAATCATAGAAGGATTATTTTCCTCTAAAACTTTCATACTGACTGGAATTGTGAATACATTTCTCACCAACCTTATTTTTTTTCTTTTATGAGCCAAAAACCTTCCTATTGTCAATAAGAGTCTTTATTTTTTTTCTAATTTATCAGAACCATAAGTATATGAAACTTTTTTCTATTTAGATTGTTTCAATAAAATTGGATTCATGGTTCTTTGAGACTTCTGAATTCCCCAATTTATTGGTCTTGGCCCCATATATGACTTCCCCTTTTTCTAATTTTTTGAATCAAATCTATTTTTATTTTCATCCTTTAAAGGTATCTTTTTTTATCCTTCTCAAGTTTCTATATTCATTAACTTTCACTATCATCAGAGATAGAGTTTCTGAAACTTGTATTTCTCATCTTAGTTTGAGATAGCTTTTGTTAGACAAGTTCCAAATCTTCTTCTTTTGGTTTCAAATTTACATACAAATTCTCATTATGATTCTTTTATTCATCAAAATATTTCCACAAATCATCATTTTTTTACCAATTTTTTTATTCTCATCAGGAGAAAATTATTTATTTCTTATTGGGGAACATTCATATTCCAACCTTTTGTTTTTATTTTCAAGCCTTATAATTTTTCTCAGACATTATTTCAACTCTTCTTTCAAATGAAATTCAAGTTGAGTTTCTTCTTCCTCTAAACCACTAATTCCAAAATATTCATCATTCAATTTTGCAATAAAAGTATTCTTAATACCATACTCAATAGATTTATCAGATTCAACATCATGACCTTATTCTTCTTCATCTTTAGATAAGAAACTTCTTATTCTGAATTTGAAGAATTTTTTATCTTTCCCTATAGAATACAATTTTACTTTATCAACATATTTCTTCTAGTATATTCTTGGATTTCAATCTTCTTCATCACTATATTATTATTTATTTCATTGAGGACTATTGGCTTCAAAGTGACCAACAAATCCACATTCAAAAAAATTCAAAGAAGTTTCCCTTTTATTTCCATATCTCTCTACTCACATTTTTAAAAAACAAGGATAAAATTTCATCAAAATTTTTACAGACCTCATTTTCAGAACAGATTCACTATCTTCATATTCAATAATAATATTCTTTGACTGTTCTTTCTTTATATCCTTGAATGATATTTCTCTATAAAAAATTATTTTATTCTTCATATATTTTTCCCTTCTCATTTCATAAGTGATGAGAGTGCTCTGTAAGTCATCAAGATATAATGTTTCAGGATCTCTATCTTCTAATGACAAAACTTTTCCATCGAACATGTCGGGAAGGTTTCTCAAAATATTTTCCACAAATTTTGAACAATCTAAATTTTCACTAAGACATCTGATAGTACTAACAATGTCATTTACCCTGGTAAACAATTCCCCAACATATTCCTACTCACCCATATTAAAGTCTTTATACTTAAAAATATATATTTGACATTTTTCCTTCTTTACTTTTGAATTCCCTTCATATTTTTTTTTCAATTTATCCCATATACCTTTGGCTATGGAAATTCACTTCACCATTAGGAATTCACTTTTAGAAAGTGATGCGAATATAACATTTTTATCCCTCCCATCATTATCTAGATTCTTCTTATTAATAGATGTAAGTGGTTCTTTAAAATCTATAGGAGAAAACCCATCTATTGCAGATTCAATAACATTATATAAAATAGACATAAAATAAGCAACAATCTATCTTTTCCAGATATGATAATTACTTCCATCAAATATTAGAATACCTTTACTGTTTAGATAATCCAATTTCTCTATCAGAAAAAACAAGAGATGGAATCCTTGGCTGTGATACCACTTGTAAGTTCCCAGTTTGGATAATTGTATTCCTAAGAGGGGGAGGGGGTGAATCAGTGATACTTTTTTTATGTTTCCTTTGTAATTGAAACAACATTATCTTCCTGTTAAAGATTATATTCCCTACCAAAAACAATTCAAACACACATCCATATGAACACAAGTATTTACATGCTTCACTATTCAAAAATGAATAGCCATGTCATTGGTATGGTTTGGAGAAAATCCAATTACACACAATACACTAGAAAAAAATACTTGGATTATAAGGAGTAGGATTTTCCCTTTCAATCATGTTTATCTATAATGACAATCCAGTAGTGTGTGTGAATCCTCTTAGCACAAATAGAGTAAAATAATATTTACGTGTTGACTCATGTTACCTATGATTCTTTTAAATTTCAACAAATATATTATTTGAAAAACAATTATTTAATATCTTACCCAGAAAATGATAATAATTTCTTGGTATTTGTCAAGAAAAAATCAGTCTGATTCTTTCAGTACAATTCTACCATGTACAATTCTTCCCAGTATTATTCTCCCTAGTATGATTCTCCTTGTCTGATTCTTCCTAGTACGATTCTCTCAATCCGACATTTCTCGGTCGGAAAAATATATAACTTTCTCAAAATATGGTAGGGATAAATTGGAACCACTTTAATTTTGAGTACAAAATAACTTAGTATGATTCTTAAAATCTTAAAAGATCAATATAAAAAGATATAGCACAGGATGAGTATGATTTGAGAGAATTCAGAACTCCTTCTTCCTCAGTCGAAAAATCTATGTATGGAAATCCCGATCTGATTATCCATCATGATATGATTATCATCTGAATATATTTGAAGAGAAAAATATAGTAATCTGAAGAATACAATAATCACTGAGTATGATAATCAGCTGAATACAATGTTGTGATCTTGTCTCTTCTTTTGTCACTTATATTTGTCAACATTTCGTCAAAATAGATGAATAAATAAAATTATTCTTATCCCTAAAAAACTCAATGCTTATCTCTGTTCTACAGTGAATAGTATATCAGTCAGAAAAAGTGCAAAGTACACCCACCTTATATAGATGACCCATGGATGGTTTTTGCGAGAATCCCAAAATCTTTCCCGCCAGGTCAAATTCCACCAAATCTGAATTTCACTTAAATTTCGGGTGCATTTATGATTAGTCAACTCTTATCGAATCTTCTCGATTCTTCTACAATCTATATCTATTCTTCATACTTTATTTTCAATGTTCAGTCAAATTTCAATTCCGGAAATTGATTTTCTAAAATAATGCTATGTACCAACTTGATAAAAAACAAAATACTATTTGAATTTCAATCTCCCCCTCGACAACACATCCATCTCTTTTCTTTATCAATTATATTGATTTATCTGAAAAGAAAGAAAAGTCATTAAAACCATTTTAAATGTTTGAAAACATTGTTGATCGATCTCTGTCATTATGATTTTTATCATCTTCTACTCAATTCCTTTTCCATCGGCCTTCGATGAAAAAATTTCTGCCCAAGTACGATGGAATGCCGAATATGATGAACAGATTTTAAGAGATTTAGCTTCAAAAACTTCCTTCATAAACTTGTGTATTTATCTTGACTTTAAAAATATATGAGAAAATTCAGTATCATCATACCTTACAATGTAATTTATTGTAACTTTCCTTTCTTTCCAACTTCCTTATTTCCTTCATAGCTCAAGTTTGATTTTCCCGTGTACGTTCTTTCTGATTATGATTTCCATGAATTTGATCTGGAGGAGTTTGATTTTCCCAGGAAAGATCATCCTTGTGAATGATTAGTCTGGATATGATTTTCAACAAACCTTTTCATTCCATGCATATCTAATTAATCTAAATATAGCCAGCAATATCTCTTTCTTCTCTTCCACCCAGATACAATTAATCTGTGTACAATCATGAACACCTATTTTACCTTTTATTCCATCAAGTTTTCATCATAAGTTCTCCAATCAACTTATGATTTATGTGAAATACAAATAAACAAATCATCGTCACATTTTATTGGATCCATTCTGAATCTGATTATAGTCAATACCTCATTACGATATTCTACTATTCCGAGCCCAAAGTGAGTCCAATCAAAACCTTTTCTTCCAAAAAGAATCATCTTTATATGATGGAATTTCTTAAACAAAGTGAGTCAAATTTTTCCGAAAAATAATTATGAGTTTGATATTCAACTAAATTCAAAGTGAGGTGATTTATTTTCTTCAAAAAAACTTTCTTGACAAAAAAACACAACACTTGAAAATAGTTAACTTCATAATCACCTTGGTCCAAACAGGTTATTTGTGACTAGTTGGATTCCCATCACAAATAGTCAAATATTTTGACTCATTTGCAATGGAAAAAGATTCCCATCACAAATACTTTTTGGCGTGACTGCGTGCCATGTGGCGGGAAGGGTAATTTGCTATACGAAAATGCATCTCTTCACAAATACACTCTATAAGAAATATTATTTGTAAAGTAAATCATTTTCCCACCACAAATATGAAGTCTGCAAAGTAGTACATGTGACAGATCTCATCGAAAATACCACTTATATCACTACCACATCTAGTTATGGTGCGATCTATTTATGATGGACCCATTGTAAATAATAAGTCAACATAGTAGTATTTGCGATGGATCCCATCACAAATAATCTTTATATCTCCACCGTATCAATTTATGGGGGGAACTATTTGCGATGGAACTCATCCCAAATTCCACTTTTTATAATGAATTTTCTATTGCAAATAGTCAATCACTACTAATCTAATATATATATATATATATATATATATGACCCCTAGAAGAATTCTTCCATCACAATTTCTGCACTCCCCTCTTCCTTTCTCTCTAATTTCACTTTTCATAAATTTTAATTTTTACTGCTACCAGATGCTTTAAGAATCATAACAATGTTTTAATTCTGGTAAATCTTCATTTTTGAAGTATTTATTTTAATCTTTTTAATTGTTAATTCATTTATTTTATTTAATTTTAGAAATTGTTAGCATTAATTAGAAGTAATTAGTTGTAATTATCAATAATTAGTTGAAATTGGTTATAATTAGTTATAATTGATATTAATTATAGACAAATGGATAATAATTAGTAATAATTAGCAATAATTACAAAATAATTAGTTATAATTTGAAATAATTATCAACAATTAGTGATAATTATCAATAATAAGTAATAATTACTAATAAATAGTTATCATTGTCATTAATTAGTTATAATTAGAAAATAATTAGAAATATTTACTAATAATTATTAAAAACTTGTAAAAAATACGGATAATAAGAATTTTATTGATGATTATTAAAAGTTTCCTATAGTTAGTTAAAATTAGTAACAATTAGAAGAAATTAATAATAATTAGTAATTATTATTGGTAAATTTTTATAATTGATGATATATCATAATAATTACCAGTAATTAGTAATAATTACTTATAATTAGTGGTAATTAATGATAATTTGCAGCAATTCCACATAATTAGTAATAATTACTAATAATTCACAATAATTTGTAAAAATTATCAATTATTAGTGTTTATTATCGATAAATAGTAATAATTATCAATAATAAGTAATAATTTACAATAATTTTTAATTAATTAGTAATATTTATCAGTTATAAGTAAATATTAGAAAAAATACCAATAATTAGAAAAAACTATAGTTAATTAGAAAAAATTAACTATAATTTGTAAAAATAAGAAAAAAGTAGTAAAAATAAGCAAAAAATACCGATAATTATATGAAATTACCAATAATTTGAAAAAATAACAAATAATTAATAAAAACTATTAAAAAGAGTAAAAATTTGTGAAGGTTACTAATATTTAGTAAAAATTAGCAAAAAAACCGATAATTAGTAATAATTACTGATAATTTATAATAATTACTAATAATTAGAATAATTCATCAATAAATAATAATAATTACCATTAATTCATAATATATAATAATAATCACCGATAATTAGTAATAATTACTTACAATTAGTAATAATTATAGATAATTAGTAATAATTTCCGATAATTAGTAATAATTAATAAAAATTAGTAATCCATAACAAAATATTAGAAATAATTACTCAAAATTATAGAAAAACTCAATAATTAGTGATAATTATAGAAAATTAGTAATAAATACCATAAATTATTAATAATTACCCAAAAATAGTAATAATTATCAAAAATTCATAATAGTTAAAATAATTTCATAATAATTTACTAGAATTAATAAAAATAGTAATAATTACCAATAATTATTTATAATTAATAATAATTAGTAATAATTATAAATAATTAGTAACAATTACTGATAATTAGTAATAATTTACCAAAATTATTAATAATTCATGATAATTAGTAATAATTAGTCATAATTAGTAATAATTAGTTATAACTAGTAATAATTACAAATAATTAAAAATAATTAGTATTAATTAGAAATTATATGCAATAATTACCAATAATTTGTAACAATTAGTAATAATTACTGATAATTAGTAGTAATTAATCATAATTAGTCGTAATAAATAATAATTAGTAATAATTAATTATAAATAAAAATAATTAAATATAAATAGAAATAATTTCAAATTATTAGTAATAATTAGTAATAATTAGTATAATTACAGATAATTAGTAATAATTAATAATAATTAACAATAATTAGTAATAATAAATAATAAATAATTATAATTTATCATAATTTACAATTATTAGAAATAATGAACAGTAATTAATAATAATTTGTAATATTTGTAATATTTTGTTGTAATTACCGGTAATTATCGATATTTGGTAATAGTTACAAGTAATTTGTAATTTTCTGAAATTTAGTTATAAATACTAGTAATTATAGTTATTATATGTTATAATACTTACAAGTAATTAATAATTTTTGTATTTTATGATTTTTTCACAGATCATATCTTCCTTCAATAAAATTAATCATAAAGAAATTTATTCTCCATATTTTGGAAAAATATGAATCAAAGAATTAGACTATAATTTTTATTACAAGATTACAATTTCATAAATCATATTATGAATTCAAACGGTTCTTATATAAATCTCATATAAATTGATGGAGTTGAAATTTTTTATCATATTCATCATCAAACCCATAATTTGTTTCAAGGGGGTCAATTATGTGTCCATGTTAGAAATGTGATCTGAGGAGATTTGAAATATTTGTTAGTGTTGGGTTAGTTTATTTTATTTTGGTTTTTTGAAATATTTTCTTTTTTGTATCGACATGGTGAAGAAAATTTAGATAAAGATAAAAACAATTTGGTTCCAGGTTCATTATAGTTTCATGATTTAGTACATGAGGTTCTCAATCCATCTTTTAAGAAAATATAAAATCAGAATAATGATTCAAATCCCGACTTTAAACCAACTCAATTTTTTGAGTTTCTACAGTCCATTGGGTATGCCTTAAATACAAGTTTCAAGATAATAAAATTTAAAACTGTTACTAAATTTAGTGGTATTAAATCATATAATGGAATGTTAAATAATTTTTTTGATCAGATATTCACTTTGGTTAAATCAAAGTTATCTAAGGGAAATGTGCTGCTTGAAATTTTTTATAAAGGTAAGAGGTTGGTACATAATTTGGTTTTTGATTATTATAACATCCATGCATACTCAAATGATTTCATCCTATATTTTAGTGAAAATGAGTTTTTGGTTAATTTTCTAACATGTGGAAAATTGAAGTATAAAGAGACATAATAATTGAAGCCCATATTGGTTGTCATTAAACAGTTGAGGTATTTCCTGCTTTCAAATAGATTATAGAATTTATTTATGTCTCAAAACATAGCATTATTGATGACATGGAACAAATCCAATATTTTGAACAACAAAATCTTAAATAATCCTTATTACGGTGAGTTATGGAAAAATTTTGTTTATGTTCATCCATATTTTGGTTTAGAAACCCATAACATGTGATTGGGTCTTTTTACAAATGGTTTCCATCCATTGGGTTCTTATGGTAGTCAATATTCTTGTTGGCCCATCTTTATAACTCTCTATAACATTTTTTAGATATTAATGAATAAACCATTTATCATTCTGAAATTAATAATTATAGTGTAGGAATTGGTGTCCTAGGACAAACTATTTGTACTTTGATTATATAAATATTTTATGTATTTAATATTAATAATTTTTTTATTACATATTGTTTGTTGTTGTACATGACTCTATAATGTAATAATTTCCTAGAGTATACGTTACATTGATAAGGTCATAGTAGTTCCCCATTATGATGATAACCTTGATGTGCTATGATGGTATTCACAAATAATATTTTGTGGTTAGATAACATACTATGATGAGACACATAATACATAGATTGCCTAGTGTGAGTACTTTTAAGTAGATGATGCTTCTTCTCATGAAGTTCATACATGGTAATCTACAATATGGGAGATTATGAAAAAAAACCCACTAGTAATAATTCCCCATGTTTTTGTTTCATCGTATATTCCTATCTACAAGTGTGTGTGATGGTCCTTATAATTTAAGATTATTATTAATTCATGCCATGGCTCACTTACTTAGATGTATTTCATAAACCACGATGATAAAAATTTATGGAGAAGTTGGATATGTTGGGTGCGTCATGAGTGACATGTCATTAATGAATAAGTCGAGGAAGGATTTTTCAATTCTATCTTTATAGAAGATGATATATCAACCCTTTTATTGGAATAGAATCATAATATAAAATTCAATGTCCGTGGTGTAATGTCATGTTTATTTCAGATAGTAAGAGATAGACATATCAAGCATATAGGTTGGTGACACATTTCTGCAGCCTACTAGATGAGATATTATGACAAAACTATTGTATTACATAATGAGAATTCTTATGTGGTTTTCAACATTGCGACACTATGTTATTTCTCTAGGGTTTATTAACCCATTGTTAGATAATAATATTGGACTTTCGATAAGCCCACCTCATGTTAATGATAAAGAATCCTAGAGGCTCATACAATATGTTTTTTCGCTGATATTGATTAAATTATATTTGAGTTTAATTAATGTAATAAATATTATTCTCAAGTCTGAAGAATAATTTTATTCAAGTTATATTGATTGAATAAATTAAATAAATATTAATTCACTGACTTGTGAATAAAATATTTATTTTATTTGTTGAATATTTTAGTAAATATTTATTCGCTAGATTTTGAATAAAATATTTATTTATGAATAAAATATTTATTCAGGTATTCAATAAATGGATCAGTTCAAATAAACCAAGACTGATTCCGATGAAAAATATTAATTAACAAGACCATTACATAATATTTGTTATTGTACAAGTTGGTGAGCACCACAAAATAGTAATAATATAATCAATATTGTGTGGAATGGGGATTACTAAAGGTAATAAATTATAATTAATTGATGATACAGAATTAAATAATTTTTTAACTTAAATCCTAACTCTATAAATAAATGACTATGTAAATTTTATAGAGTATCCCAAATTGATAATGGATAATTGTTACGCACATTGAATTCTCTCTTAACTTCTACATCTCTATCCCTCTAAATAATGATAAGTTTAAGAGATATTTCTTGAAGATTGAAGAAAGAGAAATCAAGAACGAACAACAACAGACATCTGAATCATCATGCTAGCACCTAGAGATCAAGTGGTGTTGCTCAGAGATCATAAGAGCACATGTGGATCAATGCTAAATGGATTCTATAATTATATCCTTACAACATAATTAAGGTAATACAAAAGGGTATTTTCGGATGATCACTATTCACCAACAAAGAAAGTTCATAATTCTAGGTATTTTTATCTTCAAATATTAAATAAATTAATTATAAATTTTATGTGAAAGATCGTCAACCTTTGGTTTTAGGGAAGGATTATTAAACAAAATTATAATATATTTCCCACCTCTGCATGCTTCTACTACACCTAGAACCATCATCTAGGACATCCCAAAAAGAATATTTATGTTTATTTAAAGTCAATTATTGATGAGTTATGTTTATTATGGATTAATGGTGTCAGTACATCTGATGTTGTTGCAAAATAGAATCTCATAATGAAATATGCATTAATGTGGACAATTGGAGACTTCCAATCATACGAAATATTATCTTGATGAATTACACGTGGTCTAAAATCATGTATTTACTGTATGAGTGACATAAAACCATTGATTATTTTAAATTGAAAAAAACCTAGTTGTTTCAATTATTAGTGCATATTTCTTCCTACAAAATATCATTTCCAAAGGAAAATAAATAATCTTAGAAAAGCTGAGATTGAAAGAGATTGACCTCTAGTAATGATCTTGGGTATTGATTTAAAATATATTCTCTCTTAATTTTAACCTATTACTTTTGGACTGCCAAAAAAAATATTATTTCTGGAGATATCACAACTGGATAATATAGAGTATTTTTGGGATATTCCAAATTCATATAATTCATTAGTTTATCTCTTTTAATATGTCATGCATATTGTGAATTATTGTTTTCATAACATATTTTATATTGTTTTGGACACATCTGGTAATAGTGATGATAATTTAAAGGTTTTATTAGATCTTGCCCAAATTTACAGGAATTTAAAACACGAGTCTTTTGAAAATGAAAAATAACAGAAGTTAATGAAACCAAAATAATCTTATATTATTTTTTTAAAAATTATTTATTAATTTATTAGTGGATTATATATTTTAGTTTACTGAATGGTTATATTTCCAATTGGGATCGATATATTAGAAATGGTCATATTAGAGGATTAAAAATTACTGATTATCAAGTTATAATAGAAATACTAATATTGATTGGCCTTGTAGGATTGTTAAATTCTTAAATTTTGGATGTGCTAACCAAAATATCATAATTTTTTGAGACATTTCGGTAGTAATAACAGACTATGATGCACTGAGTAGCCTTCAAAATGATTTTAATTTTTTTTTATTTAAAATGGAAACAAATACAAAAAAAAATTATTTGATTCAATGGAAAATTTAATAGTACTTTTTTGCATGAACAAAAATGTTGAGGACCGGTAAAGTTCCAATGCATGTACCCATATGAGATATGCGTGCATAAATTAAAGAAAAATTTATATAAAAAAGTATCATCTAAAGGGTCAATTGTAGAATCCTATTTTCAAGAAGAATTTTTTATTCTCCCATTTTTTTCGACCTGATTATCCTTAAAACATAAAATAATGGTTCATAATAGGGGAAATTCTGAGGATTTAATTATCCATAAAATATCATTTTTTAATCACCTAGAACATATCTTTGGTGGATTTCATGAACAATGTCTTTTAGATGATGAAAAACACAAATCCCAGACATATGTTATACTCACTTTTGAATAAATGACATGATTTTTATTATGAATACTAATTTAACATATTCTTTATTTTTTAGGTAAGTTAATATTATATCATTTTAAGATTATATGATATTAATGTAAATAAAATTTCACACAACATACACCATCTTCTGTTGAATAATGTGAGCAACATAATTTTTCCTACTAGTTTCAAATATTAGTAATGAAAATTATTTATGCTTGGATACATGAAATCATGTTATTATTTTTTATATTTCAAATTATTTTTATCCTCTTCAGGTATTGCGATATGAAACTAAAACTGATAATTTATTATGTGTATTGAGTAACACACCATCCAAATTAGTTAAAATATCATAATTCATATCTTGTGAAGGGTTATAAATTTTATACACAAGAATTTAGGGAAGGAAAAAAATAATAGTGGTGTTTTATTTAAAGGATCTCATCATGTAGAAAGTGGAGTTGACTTTTATGGCTTGTTTCTTGAAATAATAGAGTTGTTTTATTGGGATATAATTATGTAATTTTTTTAAATTCCACTAGTTTAATAATGATAAATTCCTGAACATTTATCCACACTATTGAAATTCTAACATTAAAAAGAAAATACTTCTTGTAGTAAATGAACCATTTATTCTAGCTCATCAAGCTAATGAAATTTATTACTAAAATTATTATGATGCTTCAAGAGATTTAATTGACTAGTGGATAACTATAAAAATAAAATCTCATTAAAATCAAATTATTTAAAGTGAAAGTGGTTCTACTAAAGAGAAAAGAATTAGAATTAGGTAAGAGACAACTAAAAATACCTATTTTTATGTAATAGATACAAACATCAATGATTAAACCCTAGATTTAAAATCCAATAGTGTTCATAATGTTGATGACATGATAATTGAATTTGAAATAGAAAGAGAGGATGATATTGAAGCTTCTATGAAAATTTATGACATTGAGGAGTAATATGAAGATATTTACACCATAGAATATAAAGAAGAGGATTAAGATGAATAATGAAATAATTACTTGTTATTTATAGTCATAATTAATATATAATACTCATTTTAAATTATTTATATACAAAATTATTTTCCTATTTCATAATGTTGGAGAAGATATTGATGAGATGTTCCTTAGCCTTGAAGATTATTTTCTTCCTAGTGATCAGCCTATTGCCTCATCATCTAACCCAGTAGCTACTTCTAGTTCATCGATAAATTGGAGGGGTCATGGTCTAGTGAGATTCCTAATTCCTGATACTATCCATGAGTAACGACCTCCTCTTGATTTTAATCTATGAATTTGGAGTATGTTTAGCTATGTATTTTATTTAATTTGAATTAATTTTAATTTATTTATTAAAATTATAATAGTTTGATTATTTGTTCATTTTTAAACATTTTTTCACATATAATTGTTTGAAAGGGAGTAGGATTCAAGACAATTATTTTTTGGGACCATGAGTAAAATTCTATTAGATTCTCATTGATGTTTATCATCATATTTATGATCATTGGATGGTATGTGAATAATTAATAATTATTTTTAATTTATTATTATTATTTACTTTATATTATTAATTATTTTTAGTGTTTATGTATTCCCATTGAATATAGAATGAGATACACTCTCTTAGAGTCTTTGGAGATCTGTATGTTTGAGAACTGCTGTCAATTTTTACACAATATGAGAAAGATATCCATGAATAAATTTACTGACACAGTTTTTTGTTAGCCTTGTTGTAGTCATTGAAATGATTACATATCATATAATGTTTGTGATGGATTATTATACTAATATATGGGAGATAGTTTTTAGAGGATATCATCATCCGAATGGTAGAACCAAGGGAGATAAGAGGTCTTGCATAGAGATGATAGTCTCACTTTTTGAATTCCTTGAAATAAGTAATTTTATTTAAATTTGATCTCGTGAATATTATTTATGATTTTTTCCATGGAGGTAACCTACCCTGGGTGGCCAATGAAACAATTATTATTCTCATAACTAAGGTGAGAGACACGTCTTCCATTTAGCATTATAGACCAATTAGTATGTGTAATTTTCCATTCATGGTACTTGGTAGTGCGCTCAACTGGAGACTCTCTATACATATTCATGAGTGGGTTGCATAGGAGAAGCATGTATTTATCAAAGGGATTTACCCCTAAGAAGATATATATCCAGCCCAAGAGATTATCACAAACATCAACAAAAAGGATTTTGGCTCCAGCATTGCAATCAAACATGATGTGGAAAATTCATATGATATACTTGGATGGGGATTTATTATGAAGGTTATGTCTTTTAGGGGATTCTATGGTTGTGTATATTACTTATTATTATAGTGTTTTAGATCACTATGGGTTGTGATTAACTTTATAGAAAAAAGGAATGTCTTATTTAAAGTAGTATGAGGCCTAATATAGGAAGAAACTTTTTCTCCATGTCTTTTCATTATGGTTCAAGACTCCATTTGCAAAATTATATCCAACTGTATCTAAGATAGAAATATTTTCCCCTATAGAGGCGGGAGCATATTTCATAGAATTTACCACCTTCATTTTGTAGATTACATCCTCGTATTCCTCAATGGTAGTAGGATATCCTTTTAAGGTATGATTTTTTGGAGGAATATTGTAATTAGTGCAGTCAATACAAAAACTATGAGAAGAGCATTGTGTACATTTCTTACTCCTGATCAAACAGTTGAGGTAAAAGTATTGAGGATCTTCTAAAAGTTAAGAGGAAATAACATTTTATGTATTACTTGGGAGAATAGGTCTTTCTTGGAGGTCTCCATATTCCTCAAATTGACAGCTCAGTTTCCAAAAATCACAAAAAAGATGAAAAACTAGAAGATTAATTTTTATCTATGGTCACCAAGTTACTTTAGTTAATTGTGTTCATACTTCCATCCTAATGCATTCTTTCTCCATCCTGAGAGTACCCAAGACTGTTATTCGCAATATTGAAAAAACCATGAATGTCTTTATCTAGGATGCTCACATAGAGGGTTTCTACCACTAGTATTCTTGTGATAGATTTTCCAAGCCGACAAAGGAATGAGGTATTAGAATTAGAAGCGTGTTTGGAACCATGCTCAATATTCAATCCAAAAAAGAATGGAAGGAAATATAAGGGAGATATTTATGGGGAAACTTTATTTTTTTCAAGTGTGGTACTGATTTAAGAAACCCCAGAGGCTGTGTTTCGAACCTTTGATAGTCACTATGGGGGTATATTCTGGAATTTCACAGATGCTCTCAATGGATTATTATATGTGGGGAGATCAACCAATGGAATGAAAATTTTGTGGGTATTCTACTCGAAAACCTTCTATGAGATGCCTTCAAGGATATACAGCTCTCATCTAAGATTAATTGGTTTTTTACCACCAGATCTCAATAGGCCACTTCTAAGCCAAAGAGTATCGGATGCTCTTCCAGGAAGATCATGATGTTGGCATGGGTAATATTCAATAGTTGAAGGATATTAAGATTAAATTAAATTTCTTCTTATGGAATATTTTGATTCGTATGTTTCTAAGAAACAAGGATACTAGGTGAATTGGAATCTATTTTGTTTAAAAATTTCTATTCCATACTAGTCCCAAAGAAGAAATTACTAATCAGTTGTTTTTAGAGTGATTGGGAATGAGATGTGTAGAATGGTTTCAGTAACATCACTGGCATCGTACATCTATAAGGTAATGAAATTATGTTCACTTAGACATGGTTCTAGGGTGTCGAGGTGAACATACCTGAATATAACACGAGAGACACTCTTTTCTCCACTGGATGGTAGTGCATTTGGACCACTTGAAACTAATCAATGGTGGATGAAATCTACAGCTCAAGAATTTCTAGGAAAATCTAGTCTATAATCCTAGAATTTAATTTGTATTAACTCATTGAGAATTGTGATAATTATAACTACTTGAGGATGATCATGAGTGGTAGTAGAGCTACTCCTTTGTAGAAAGATCCTCATCCAGACATAAGGGTTTACTAAATCTCCCTAGTAATTGGTTCAAGCTCAATATTTATGGTTTTAGTAGTTTTGATATCATGAAAGAATGTGGTGTTGTTTAAGAATTCAACGACCCATTTATCATAGCCTTTGGAAGCTTCTAAGGCTGAAGAAACACTCTTATGGCTGAGGATCATGTGTTTCTCAATGGGATAGAGATTTTACTTTACTCCAACATTACAATTGCTAAAATTGAAACCAAATCCTTGATTATCTATCATTATATGCAAGGAAAGTATGATCCCCTAGTCCATTTTGTATCTTGTATAGAGATGTAAGAACCTCATTGTTTGAGAAAGTTTGAACCATAACTGGTGTGAATGTAATTTTTTTACTGATTTTCTAGCCTCCAAGGGTAATCAGAATTACCCCAGTACCATATTCTCTAATATGTGTTCCCTTACCCTTGAGTGTATCTTGTTTGTTAGAGAGGATTACCTTAACCTCCACTACTATATGACTCCTTGAAATTGTTTATCCCCTTTTTTATATGATTAAAAAAATATATCATGCATTGATCAAATGGTTTGTTCAATCAATATGGGGAATTTTATATAAATATTTCAATAATTTTTATTACAGTGGATGGTTTCATTTACCATTTATAAAAATAAAATTAATGGTTTATGTATAAAGTAAATGATAAGTTATTGTTTTGAATACACTTACTCAAGAAAACCTATTTTCCAATTATATTTCAGATTAAATTAAATGAAATCTACTTTGAAAGTAATTTCACAAACTCTTTGGTGGATTCCTATTGGGCTTGGTTTTCCTCACACCCTACATACACCCATAAATTTTTATAGTTATTATGGTTTCCTTTTAGGTTACCCAAGCATTGATGTATTTCTTTTTGATGTTTTTAGTCCAATGGGAGTAGGTGTACAAATTCATGACTCACTAGGGTTCATAGGCATGTGATCAGGAGTTGTTGGGATAAACTATTATTTTTATTATTGGGAAGTTTATTTACCTTATTTATAGGCCATGAATTTATTCTTATTAATTATTTATATTATATTTAATTAATTATCATTATGATTTTTTATGATTTTTTTATTTATTAGTGACTCATACTCTATTTTAATGTTTCTTCCATTTTAGAACTGATTATTTATATGTCCATGAATATGAAATATGGACAGATAATATCATATTTATGATAGGAATCCATTATAATTATATTTATATTTAATGGTGAAATTGGTTCCACATGGCCATGTTTTTATACTCTGGCACTAGTTTCTATTCCAAGGGGATTAAGATGTTCCACTGGTATATCTTGGGCCAGCATAGGTGCCTAGGACAAAAATTTCCAGTGTTAGATCAAGAAAAAATTGTATCAAAGACTAGTTTTTCAAAAGGCCCTAGATTCTTAAAACCCCATCTTGTTATTTGGGGTGTCATTATCGAATGGAAACCAGGATTTTCACTGAGATTTAGAAGGTTTATTATGAGTGGGTTCATGATAACCACTTTTCATGAAAACATATGTGTTGTTAAGGGTAGTCAAGGTTTAAATTTTTAGATTTCGATTTCATTTTGATTAATTTTTATGGAATTTTTTATCATAAATGAACTTATTTTAATTTACAGAGGGGTTTTGTTGGGTTTTTGTATGAGAATAGAAGACGATTCAAGGGTACACAATCAGTTAACCCATCCTAAAAACTATGTGAAGGCTTGTCACATGATTCTAAAACTATTTCAGATTATGTTGTGAGGTAAGAGAATGGGTTTTTTCCACTATAACGCCAATTCATGCATGGTTATACATCTTGTTTTTGTTTTAAATTTATACCTTCCTTGTGTAATACCTAGAAAAAGGGGAAAATTTAAGAGTGTTTTTGTTGTATATTGATGATATGGATTTTATTTTTCTTGCAATTGTTCTATATTATATATATATATGTGAGTGTGTGTTTTTGGAAAAAATATTTTGTCCTGTTAATGGTGAATTTTAGGGAAAAAGTTTTGGTTTAAAATTGACCCTTATGGATTTGTTGTAAATGAATTTTTTATGAAATGTTCTGATAATGGTTGGTTTTATAATGAAATGAAAAAGGTGTTTTGAGTTTAAAAACTAGATTAGTGGGTTATTTTGAAATGTTTTCACACTCATAGAGTATGATTACCAGTGTGTTTGGTTTTAATATGAAAATAAATAATTGTTTTGAAATGGAAAGTTGATTTATAAAGAATTATTTTAAAATAATAATGATATTTTTAAATCTTTATTAGGGTTCTTTTTTTAAAAGAAGTTGGTGGTTTTTGTATCATTGTTAATTGTTTTCAAACATCCTTTCGAAATTTGACTTATTGAATGAGATTTTTTGTATTTAAAATTGTTATATATATATTTGAAGGGACATGTTTTTCTTTAATATTAGTGTTGATTTATTATGGAATGTGATGAATTTTAAAATAAAAAATTAAATTTGTGGCACTAGCCAGGATCTGAATAGAGTGGAAGGTGTCATTGTTTTATCCCATCATTTTTCAGATCCCCTTATAGAGTTACCCAAGATAGTATTTTTTGTGTAATTACCTCGATACCATGTAGGTAGATAAGAAACATGTATCTTGATCATCCATTATGGAAAGAAAGTGTTAAAGTATTGGGGTTCTTTTTTCTTGATGCCTTATAGGAGGTCCCCATTTTGACCTCAGATCGATTGTATGCCATAGTGTGGAATCCTAGGCATTTTAATACCGACTATTCATGTTTTCTTAGCACTTTATGGGAAAGGTTCCTTGAGTCATAATTAATTAGTTTCATTTTGAAATAAAGAGAGAATTTTTTTTGAAGTGATTAGTATTTGGGAAATGGTTGGATTTTGTGAGTTATTTCTTAAGGATCTTAGAGCAAACAAGATTGAAATGTGGCATTCATTGGGTGTATCCTTGGGTGTTCCTGGGAATTTATTTCATTTGAGTGTTGGTAATTTTTGGATGTTAATTCCTCATTTCTTGATGATAATTATTATTTGTGCATGATGTGGACCATGGGATGAGTTTTTATAATGGTTAACATTGGAATGGATTCGGTGAGGACTAGATTAATGGGGATGTGTAGTTCATTATCGGTTATACAGAGAGAGGTACTATGTTTAGATTTTGGGTGGGATCACCCTGAGTAAGTGTTCCATGAGTATAACCCTGAGTTACCCTCTATGTAGTATTATGATCCAAGGGTAGAAATACATTTTTCCATATAGAGGCATATTGTTTTGGGTGTGTTTATCCTATTTTTATGTAATTAAATTGTTGGAGATCTATTCTATGGTCTATTTAGAGGGATTTCAATGATGTTCTCTCTTATGTTGTTGTGAGATGGTTGTCTTGTTATTTTTTGTGGTTTTGGGAATCTTATCATTTTACTTGATGATTACAGAATATGTGGTTGTTACATTTACATTCATTTTATTAGGCATGTTTATCGATTTTTTCACCATTTTATAAAAAAATCTAAAAGGTGGGGAGACCTGTGTTACGTGTCTATATTCTTATAGATTTATGTTGGATGGTTATTACTCGGGGGATGATAGAGGATTCTTTCTATGAGTTTTGAATAGTTTTTTGATTTTATTGATGCATATTTATAGGATCAATATTTAGTTTTTCCAAACACCCCACCACTTGTCTCAATGATGAGGTTTAATATTTTTAATATTTCTACATTTTTCAATGAATTTCTAGGGGTTGAATGTTGCATGGTTTGGGGAATTGTAACACCCCCATGTTAATAATGTAGGGAATTGTTTAATCCATATATTATTGTTCTATTTTCATATGTTTCCAATGTTTATAGGAGGTTTGAGATGTTTTAAAAAGTTTCAATCTAGATATGTAGTAATACATAGTGTTTCACTAGGAGACCACGCCATAGCTAGTACCATTATTTAGTGAAATTTCTATGGTGAAGATTTGCTACTACATGGATAAGGGTCTATTCCATAGTAGGTCATGTGTATGGGTTCTTTATAAAGGTCAGTGTGGAAGGACATGATAAAAGACATGGGTTACACTATGTAGGGAGTTTCATAAATATTGATATGGGAGTTATGTATGGGTTAAAAAGGGTGACCACACTATAAGATAGAAAATTACTTCATGGTAGGTGTTGTTTGAGGGTAATTGTTTATTTGTGCAAGGGAAAGTATGGACTTGTGTAAGGGTTGTGCATAAAGGTTTTTGGTAGGTGGTTCATGATGTAGTGTCATGGGATACAGTATATTGTTTAGTTTCTTGGGTTTCTTGGATCTAACCCTTGGAGGGTCCTCTACACAATATCATTGGGTGATACACCATAGAGGTGTTTGAGGAGGGGGAACTCAGTCATAAGGGTGGGGTTGTGGAATATTTTCTATATGCCAAGGTTAATTTTTTTTGAGAATCCAAAATTTCACTTATTTTTTTTAATCCTTTTATCATCTATATTCCCTCTCCCTCATTCAGATGAACCAAGGTTTCATATAAGTGGAGAAAATCCACATCCTTCTTCCCTTATGTTTCCTTAATAACCTATTTTGGACTCAAGAGAATTTCCATAGAATTTCCTTCCCTTCTTCTTCTCCTCTCATTTCATTCCTCTTATCACTAATTTTTTGAACACCCTTAATCATTATTAATGTGAATTTTATGTTTCTAGTTAGTTTTTATCATAAGGTTTTTTTAATAAGGTTTGAGGATGATTTCTTCTTATTTGTTTTTTTGTGACTTTTTATAGATTAATGACTCGTGGAGCCCGAACAGATATGTAGATCAAAATTTTTGGTGGATTGAAGATCAAGTTTTATTTTCAACTTCTCTTAAAATTGTAATATTTATTATTGAATTAATTTTATCAAATTTATTATCCAATTTGGTTTTGTCTCATTTTAAATGTTTCTATTTAATTACTTATGGAGGTAAAATTGACAACAAAAATGAAAGTTATGGTCATTTGAAGTTGAATTAATATTTTTATCTAATCATAGAATTAATATAAGTCTCAAATAATTAGTAACTAATCATTATAAATAATTAATAATTAAAACATAATAATTAATTATAATTTTAAATAATTAAGAATAAATGATTATAAATAAAAAATCAATATTATTAAAAATAATAAATAATCAATTATTGAATATTTAATATTTTTTTTATTAATGTGGAAGTGCTTTATAAGAAACTAATGAAAAAACTATTTTTAAAAGTATAAATAGACTTAGAAGTGGTTTTTGAAAAATATTCACACAAAGTAAATTTTTAAAATTAAAAAAAATTAAAAAAATTAGACTAGTTTTCAAGAACCAACCATAAATATTTTTCATGAAGTATTTATCATTGGTTTTTAAAACTGCTTCTTAAAAATAAATATGAAATTAAACTTTCCTAATATTGGTTTCAAAGGTGATTTCCTTACCCCGATATTTGATGTGAGATCTATATAAAGACAACTATTCCATTCCCAATAAAGCATAAAATTCTACTAAATGGATTCAAACAAGGTTCACTGAGTGGTTCATCCCACATATATTCACTAGGTAAGATTTGTGTAATTGAAATTCAATAATCTCTTCATTATAGGTCTTCACAAATAATGTAACTTCAATGTTTTCGATGGTTTTTGCATTATTCTACTAAAAATTCATGATATCAAAGAATGCATAGAAATATAATCATATAGGAAATTTTATGTTCATGAATGGAAAATGATTAAACCTTTCACTATTTTATTCTGGTTCTAATCATTTAATATGTAAAAAATAAACTTAGATATGAGAATAATCAAACTAGTAAGAATAGAAAAAGTAAAACCATGAACTTGGAAGGAACAACACATAAACGACTTGTATATACAAACTTATGAGTATTTAGGTTTCAATAAAGGTTATCCATGGTAATTTCTGATTATGTTTTCTAATAGAATAACGTTTTAATGTTCTTCATTATTTTTTTAAAACATAGAATAAATTATGAAAATAAAATCCCCTAGGACTGTCTAGCTTGGTGTATAGTCTTATTCCCACTCACTGTAAATTATAGTTATGGTTAATTCAATACTCAACCAAAATTTTTTATGGTGATTACCCCTAGGTGTATCTATGGAACAACTACATCAACTTTCAAGGATCTAAGAAAGAATGTATTTATAGAAAACCAAATAATCTCTAAATTACCAAAATCTTTGGTTTTTCACATATGATTAGGCCGATCTCTAGGTTTTTTACTAATTTTATTTCTTCGCAATATGTAATAATAACTATACTCTCCTATGATACCAAATATTACAATCCAAACCATAAACACACTTTATTTCATAATGTTTTTACATTGTTTTCCAATAAATACAAACGATGGATCTAAAGGTATAGTGTATTTGGAGGATTATATACATAAATAAACCATCTGGATTTTATAAACTAAATAATTATTAAAAACTCTATATAGTTTTACTGACTCTCATACATATTCTAAAACATTAATGGATACCTTGGGGAAAAATCATAAGGGAATGGTTATATAGAAATCCTTATAAGGGAATAAACATGGAAATAAAGAATAACATGAGAGTCCAGTGGAATAACATGATATCCTAAATATAATGATCATAATCATGGAAACATTACCTAAGTAATGGAAATAAAAATATTAGGGGATCATGGAATATGAGGAAAAATCTTAAGAAAGGACATCATAAACATAAGTCAAGGGTCATTCCCATGACAATCATCACAATGTGGACAAAGTACCATGGTAGAATATGTTCACTCATAATTCTCATAAACACAGGGGAACAAGTAACATGGATGATTAGGTTAAATCTCAAAACCTTACATAATATATCAATATATTTAAATATTTTCCAAATTCATTGAATTTATATATAATTTCGGGCCCACTAGTCACATAACATAGTGTTCTTAAGACAACAGCTTGTGCACCACACATGGGGCATCATGAGATAGAAACATTAACTAATTAATTATAGGGATATATAATTATGGTACCACCAATCAGATAATGAAAATAATATTATTGTGTTCCTCATGAGAAAAATAAACCATACATAAACCATATGCATGATCAAACCCATAAGAAGAAAGTGGGTTTTATAATTATGACTCAAGGAATAACCGAATTACAAATTAGGATTATTCTAAAGAGAAAAAGGAATTAAATCATTCCCATATTTTATAATTTATTTAGTCACATATGTCTTAAAAAATTAGTTCCATTGTATAAATATCTTAATAAAAATCTGGGGAAGAAAAATGAAAAATTAATAACTTGGCTGATGATTTATGAAATAATTAAAGTATATTTTTAAAGAAGGAAAAATATTATTTTTTCATAAAATTAAAATTGTACCAAGTGGGTTATATAAAAAATTATTAGGTTTTTTAGAATCTATTCATGGTTTAAAAAAAACCTATATCTGTGATTCATAACAAAAGGCAAGAAGTAAGAATGTTCCCTTAAATAGAGTTTACATAAAAGTATGAATTTCAAGGGGAACTAAAAATACATCTAACCAAAAAAATTATAAATATACTTAACTAGGTATATATGTAAGGTAAATATATAAAAGTAATAATAATTTTATGAGAATAATATTGTGTAAAAGGGAGAAAAAAGAGAGACTGTGTAGCTGATAAGTAATGAGGATTTTACAGAAGATCCCTTAACTTTGTGTTAAATACACCATGTTCTTTCACTTAAAATCCTAAAACATAAAATTAAGTTCATTAAATATATACCGAATAACCTTATTAATCTATATTAAATTTTTTAAGGTTTATTTATTTTATTTTGTTATTTATTTTTAACATACTTCCTGCTTACATCGGTTACTCAAGGTTATTTGGTTAATTTATTTATAAAACCTTGGGATTGTCGACCATGTTACAAGGTGTTTTAAAAAAAACAGTTATTTAAATAATCATATAGGTTTAATTCCTTTATAATTCCATTATAAAGATACTTATAAAGTTTAAAATGTTACCTAAAAAAAGACCCAAATTAAGAAAGGTGTTGTGATTAGTCCATTTAAGGTGGTTAAAGTTACTAAAACATTTCTTATGTGTTAAACCTATATAATTACCAATAATATTCTTATATAATATTAATGTTTTCAAAAATATATTATTAATTATTTAACCATTTTAAACCATACATTTTATATGGAAATAGAAAATGGAATACGTCGTTCATGGTGGTGGTAGTCCGTCCATACTCATGACGACGTTTTTCTTTTTCTAATTGATTTTGTAGGAACGTATTAAATTGATATTAATTTTGTATAAAAACACTTATTTATAATATAATAATTTTTTATAATTCCGTCATGGTTATATGTGGCTCTAGGGGTGTAGAATAATAAAATAACTTAAAATGTTGGGTTTAAGAGTATTACCTCTCCCTTGAAAGTTATACCTTGGGTAGGGTTTAATTCCAATTAGCTTGGTCCTTTGGGGTGACAAAGGATTAAAAGAAGTGGGAAGGTTTTTTAGGAGAGGCTAATAATATTTTTGGTTTATCCAAATCCTTATAATGGGTGGAGAAATGGGGAGGAGGTGAGCTCCTTTTATAAGTTAAGAGAGTGGATTTTTTGTAAAATGTCTTTACTTTCCAAAACATTCATCACATTATTCAGGGAAACAAGATTAAAAATTTCTAAAAAATTTGGGGGGAAATTAATAAGTCTTATCCTCCCTCCACCACCAAACATCATGCATGTTTTTATCATATTTAACCATTTTCACTATGTTAAACAACTTTTACCCTAATTTATACTTACTATGGTAACACCACTTCCACCATTGGAAAATAATTTTATAGAAAAAATTATAATTTATATTATTATATATTTTAAAATATTCATTTCACGTATGGAAATAGTTTTTTAAAATAATATTTTTAAGTGTTAGAGAAATTAATTTTATTATTAGCGCACCTAATGCATAAAGACTATTTCTTTAAAAAAATTAAATTTTATAATTGAAACTTAGTTGTGGGATAAAAATATTAAGGAATCTTAATATAAACAAAAAAAGAATTTATAATAAAAAATTTAATGTTTCATGTCTTTCAGGAAAGACCAACCCAACTTTTTAAAAAATAATAATTAATATAATGTAAATAACGAAAGGATTTTTTTTATTACAATGAAATATTAATTACATTCAAAAAAGTTAAGTGTATGGCTTATAAGTTTAATATAATATATTATATTTCTTAAATTTTATTACTTAAATAAATCTTCAATTTTTATAACTTTCCAAGTTAATTTTATATTATAAAAAATTATATTTTTTGTAAAAATTGTATGTTTAATTATTCACCCTAAAAATATGTAATTTTAGAAAAAATTCCCAAAATTAAATCATAATATAACTTTAAAATAATAAATCTAAACCAGATTTCATTTTATTATATTCAAATCATATAAGTGATAAAAAATATATTTGATATTAGTTCTTAAAAGAAAAAAAAGAAATCTTTTTAAATTGCATGTCAAATCATACAATATATCCACAAACAAGTCATATTATAAATTAATGATAAGTTGATGTTAGTTATTATCATATATATCACCCTATATGAAATTTTTTTAGTTTATCATAAGAAATATTTTGATATATAATTTCTAGGTCATTACATTGTATCCCCAAACATGTATGTTTGACAACATATATTTCATCCCACACCATAACATATATTTCATCCCACACCATAATACAAATTGGTTATCATTTTATTCTTTACTTGGAACTTGGTTTAGTTTTTTTGCTATATCTTGTATTATGTATCCCCAAAAGAGTATGAAAGACACATACAACACATCATCAATATCACCATGTCCAAAAAGGTGTGGTTCATCCTTTTACTAACACCATTTCACTATAGTGTATATGGATGTTTGAGTCGGGATAGAATCCCAAAATCCCTAAAATAATATAGGAGATATTAATTAAGATAATCTCCTCCATGGTCTTAGTAGAGTTTATTTATATTTATATCAATATTATTATCTAATTCATTATTTAGTTATATTAATTAATTCAAGGAATCATTCCTATACCTAATTAAGTAAACATATCCATATCTAATAAATATATTGGTAAATTTTATGAAGTATAAATATCCACATCTATAATTAACTAGAAAATGTATACATATGCCTATATAATCCAATTAAATAATATTTATATCCCATTCAGCCTTTTGGCTGAATTGAGATTTGGGGATGTTTTTTATGTAAACAAGAATGACATATACCAGCTTCTTTTAATTCAAAATAATTGTAATACCTTATTCCATATAGTTTTTCCAAAAACTTCTCCTTTATATGGAAAGAAGGAGATTCCATTATAGGGTGTGATATGAGTCATGTGACCTTAATTAATTATCAATTATGATCACCTAGTTTTTATATTATATTACATATACACCATTGTTAATATGAGTCAAACTATA
The DNA here is from genome assembly GCA_963277665.1 of Viscum album. NCBI lineage: Eukaryota > Viridiplantae > Streptophyta > Magnoliopsida > Santalales > Viscaceae > Viscum > Viscum album. The sequence continues at coordinate 2,131,653,473 of OY728126.1, read as the reverse complement.
AAGTTTGATATATTTAAATAAGTAGTGGTGCTTATTTTCAAAATCTATGATAAATACATTCATATATAATCTAGACATAAATATAATGTTTTTGGTTGCACTAGCTTCATAATAAAAATTCCTTAAGACTAAAATAAATATCTTTAGTAATATAATTTGGTATTATTCAATATCTTGTGTAACTAGTCTTACTTTGTAGATAGCTTGAAGATCCACCACACCTCTAAAAACCTTCCTAAAACTATGTTGTTCTGATATTTGATTATAAATTTGAGAACCATCCGTTTTATCTAATATATATTTAGTAGAAATTGAGAGGATATATTCCATAAAAATATTACCCAAAACATCTCATTTCTTATTCACTGAGGTGTATTTATTCTTCTTATGTTAATTCTTACTAAAATAAAAATATAATACATCTTATATGTCTTCCTACCCCTTAATCCACCTCATATTAGTTTGGAATTTAAAAGAATCCTTATAATTTTTGTTATTCTTAGGGATCTTCCCCTTTACCTTCCCCTTTTCACCATAATTAATTAACGATTTTGATGCGTTATGTACTTATCTACATGGGGAATTAGATTTAGGAGATATCAGAGAAAATTATCAATATTGTTAATATTAAAATATATTATAAAATAAGATATTTTTGAGGTACTTAATACATTAGAATGTTGGTGCACAATTTATTGGGTAGCGTGAAAAATAGAATTATGAAATTCTCAATATAGCCAATTATATTGATTATATGAGGTTCATCTAGAACAACTTCTCTAAGGTTACATATGAAAAGTCCCTTTCACATTTCATACCTCTCATGTGTTTCCCTATCAAGATAAATATCATGGAGATGAGACAACATAGTGTATACATCCATATCCTTGTGTATATTATGAGGATAACTAATCATGGATGATAGCATGAGGAACTGGACATCCAATGAATCATCAACATGTTTCTAGAAGATAGTGTGACTCTCCTAAATAGCATATAGAGAGATCTCTTTATCTAGAACCAGGGTCTCCAACACATATAACATCCACTCTTAGCATAGTATGATCCAAATGTACATGTACCAGTCATGGAAGATCACACCCATCAAGATATTGTCTTTATCAAATATCAATAACATGGATTATGGAGAGTTCATATAACATGCCATTTTAAACAATAAAATAAAATAATGTTTTAATACTTTATTGATTACTAAATGTAATGTAATAAATTTTATTTCATTATTCCTCAACTACTATATTAAATCACAATAATTTTCAAAAAAAGATTCATAATATCTCAAAGAATTAATATTTTAGAGTAAAGGATCCCTATTTACCTTCCTATAACCCAGAAAAAAGCCTTGTCAAATTACTCAATGGTATTTATGTAGGTGACCGGTGTAAGTACATGAAGTTTATGTTGCTTTATTCATTAAGTGGACTCCACATTCAAGAAATCCTACACTTGGATTTTATCAATTCATTCATCCATTTTACCCAATGTATTAAAAGGGAAACTAAAATTAAATTGAGACTTGGTTAATTCTACCCAAAACATTCTTTAGAACTCCCATATAAAAGTAAGTATCCTTACAAGTGAAGACTAATACTTCAATTTATGTTTTCATTCTCAATCAAGTATTTTTAGAAGTTCTTTGACTTAATATTTTTTTGATGGATTTATTTATCATATTAATAAATATTATTTATTTCATAATTTTATATTCTTTTTAATTTTATGAATATTTCACAAAATAGGTTAACAATTTCTAATAAAGAAATTTACATATAATCCATTTATTTTATTTCATATAATCTTGATTTTTAATTCAATTACTTTATGTGAACTCATATGAACATCCAATAAAAAAGTATCACATAAATAACTAAGCATGCATTAGACAAAATAAAATAAACACGTGGTATGATCATGAGCTTTAACTACTTGTTGGTATATTGAGCAGACAATAAACCAAAAATTTACCCTAATGGAATAACTACTTGATCTAGACCTAGATCGAGTCACATCATTTGTCCTTTCACATATGTATATCCTTGGTTGGTTTCACATCAGCTCGGTCTAGAATTTTATCCTCTCATATGTGAGATCATTCATCTACATGTGCTTAGTCAAATGTAGGTGAGGGTAATGTGGGGTTTTTGGTCAGATAAAAGAAACCCTGGAATCGTATGCCCATACATAATAAGTAGGAGAGGATGATGCACAAGGAATCACATTTAATTTAATAAAAAATTATCACAAGAACCTATGAAATAGTAATAAAATTAAATATAAACCAAATACAAAAAATTGTATTGTCATATTCATTATCGTCCATGCATGAAAATATTATGCATTTAAAATAATATATAATTCATTTTAATCCAATCTTTATCAACATAAAATTCATGAATTAGTAAATCAATTATCTTGTTAATTAATTAATACTTTTATCTTAATCATATACTAAAATAGTATTTGAGATTCCCAACTAATGTAATATTAAAAAAATTAAATTAAATAAGTTTAATTTAAAACTAATATATAAACAGTGTGTATTGATAGGGAACAGAACATATACCCTACTGTTTAGTTTTAAATTAATTCTAGAAATTAATAAACACAACATGTACTAGAGGCAACATGACATTTACCCTTATGATTAACTCGTAGTGTACTATCACTCAGTTGGTGTGAAACTTAGACTATTTATGGTCCTTGTTATGTAGTGTATACTTATGTGGTTTTTATGAATAAATCATGTGACATGATATTATACATCATGTTGTTCCATGGTCTAATCCATGTAGTCTTCATGGATTAATTAACTATATGTCCTACCAAAAATTTGAAAAGCGTTTGCCTCTGGAAATTATTATGGAACACACAATATGTGTTCCAATATTACATGTCATATAATTTCCAAATAACATGGAAAATAATTAATTTTAACATTTAATTCTACATGACCCACTAAAAAGTCACATAGCAAGTGATCCATGGAAAAATTCTCTCAAATAGCTTCCATAGCTAGCTACACTCCATATAGTGTGGTTTGTTCAATAATTAATTTTCCCTTACATGTATTTGACACACAATGAATGAATGTCTTGGAATGTTCCATGTATGAGTGGGTACAAGATTTTTGACTTGTAAATTAAGATAAACACTTTGTACTCATTTCTATATCAACCCACACAATAGGCCTTGGGACTTATCATGTATTCTATGGGGGATATTAATGTGTTATATGACTTTAATTCCATATATACATCATGTAATCACATTAGGATTTTAAATATTAGTTATATTCAATTAATATACATTTATTAATTACATGTAATTTAAATTTACTGTAGGAATTATATGATTTTCATGATTCCTAACCATGTGAAGTTATGTGCCGTGTACACCAGTTACACACTGTATAACCTTGTCAAGCTACATTCCAATTAATGGTCAATAAAAGGTGTTCAATTATGTCACATGTTATTCTCTCACATGAAATGTTTAAATTTTCAGGACTATTCTTCGTGTGGTTTACTAAGGGTATATAATATTTTCTCTTTCTATTATACACAATGTATCATAGTTATATAGCTATAATCCACATCAACTCCAGATGATATTTTTGAGTGTTCTTCATATTTTATTCTTATTTTAATGCTCATATGTAATTGAATGATCATATTATCTCGACTATCAGAAAATAGAAATGATTAACTAGAAAAAAAATGAGAAATTGAATTAATAAATTTTAAATAATTATAAATTAATAACTGGACTCTTTCACACCACTTAATTGTTCTGGAGCACAACAGAATTAGTTAAGCCAATGAAAAATAATACTTTTTAATTTTTTTCAAAACTAAATCATTCATAATAGATGAAATAAACCCAAACATATTTGATTATATGATATTTTCACATATAATTTATGATAAATTTATAAACACTAATTACCTAACTTGATAACTTTTTCTACATTGATAATTCAGTTTCCATTTTTTTGCATCATTATTATGAATAAGGATCCAAAATAGAATCCCATTAGTGTTATCCATAAATACTCCATATAACATGTAACATAGATTATGTAACTTTAGTTTCTAGTTTGTAAGATCCAATATTCTTGGGTAATTCATCGTTGATCATGAATTGAATCCCTTTGGTCTGGAAGGATTTTATCCAGGGATATCGATCTTGAGAGAGAGAAGGATAGTGATAATTTATAACTATTGATTGAGTTACTGAGAGAGTTATCTTTATTCTTGAGATAAGTTTCTTCTAAAACTATGATATTTTTAAAACAATAACATAATATTCAATAGAGTATATGGCACGCTGCTCTAAGACTAAACAACCCACAAAATAAGTTATCATTATAACCTTGCTATTAAATTTGTGGTTATGAATAATATAAAATACTTTATAAAAAATATATATAAATCTCATTGTTAATATAAATTTATTGATAAATTCTTAATAAATAAGAACTCAAATTTTAATAAAGATATTTTATTATACAAAAAAATATATTTCCTTCAAAAATGTTTTTATTAGTTATTGAGATAAAATGTTATAATTACTTTTTGGAACCTTTATAAATGTTATTTTATAAAATTAACTTAAATTTTTAAATATTTGTGCCAAAATTATCTTTCAGTGAAGTTTTTAAAATTTTAGGAAACAAATAATTTTGTGTAGAATTGTAAAAAATACTTATTTTTATTAAAAAATGCCTTTTAATTTAAAGTATTTAAAAGTTAAATTTTCTTCCAAGATGATTTTAAAAGTATAATTAGTTAAATTATTATATAATTAATCTAATTTAGGTAATTAGAATCAAATTCATATTGAATTTTTATAATAAAATTTTTTATACTTATGAAAATGTTTTCTTTGGAAAATCACTTTCTTGTCGCATCGAAAGGTTTAATTTTAAATTAAATTTTGACACTAATATTATTTTAATTTCATGAAATTTATAAAATATTGGTAATTGAAATAATTAATATAATATAATGTTTTCAACTTAATTTTTGGTCATAATAAATAGTAATAATAGTAGAAGTTAATTATTGTGGTTAAGGTTAAAACATGTTTATTGGGGTTAAACAAAAAAGATAAGGATTTAAATGAAAAAAACTTCTCAAATTATTATTTTATAGTTTTATTTTTACCTTATATCATCTAAGGTTTGATAATGTGATATTTTCTATCCTTTTGGGGTCCAAAAAATGTAGGAATGTTTTTTTCTTTTCAAATATTCCAAGTCTCTCCTCTCCCCCACTTATAAAAGGGAACCTCCTATTCTCTCCTTTAAAACTTGGAAATCCATGTGATTCATCAAATACCTACCCAAATAACTTTCTTAATTTTATTCCCATATCTTAGAGGCCTTTCTTGGATCATAAATCCAATCTTGGAAGGCTTTAGGCACAATCATAAAGAGATGATATGAAAACATGGTGTCTTTCTTAATCGAGAATATTGGTTTTATTTCTTCTCCATCATTAAAATATTACTCAATCACGATGATATAATAAATTCATTATATAAAATATAATACGACGTTATTTTGTTAATTTAATAACATATTTTGATATCCTCTTCCATCAAATGGAAAACCAAAAAAATGACCATGTGTACGACAGACCACGACCTCATGAACTAATGTAATATGCTTTCCATCAACAAATCTCATAGATTTTAATGATTATGGATTTAATTTTTGGGTATTATTTTCATTAAAAATTAATAATTAAGTAAAATTAATATTTCATATACATTATTTCCTCAGCATCGATGGAAAAATTATAATATTGTTCGTGAATATGGTGGACTACTACCTCACAATGCATTGCGATTTGTTTTTTATTAACACATCACATGGATGGAATATATAAGATTATTTAAATAAGTAATATTATATTTATAATATAATTATCATTATATGAAGATAATATAACTATTAACAACTTTCCATCATTATCATTTAAAAATGGAAATGTTACTCATGTTTATATACAACCTACCATCTCAAAGAGTGTGACATAGTTCATTTTTCCGGACCATATATCATGGTTGATTATAAAATTATAATTTATTTTGAAAATTATTATTATTTATTTAGTATTATTTTTTATATGATGAAATAATAATAATCTTTTCCTTATTCTACTATCCAATGTAATTTTGGACATATTTGTTGAGCATCATTGAAACATCCAACATGAACCAAAATGATTAAGTAATTCAAAATCACATAGTTATAAATAAAATAAAAGGAATAATAAAAAGTAAAAAATTTATTAAGAAATTAAATAATTAACATAATTTTATAATTCTGTAAGACAAGTGATGAATCAGGCTTCAGGTAAAGGATCTTTTTAAACTGCCCTTTCCTTTGGTTTATGGTCATTATCTCTCTAAATCACTTTAACACTCTATTTAATGTTATGGAATGATTAAATATGTATATATGTCTCTCACATATAACTCTAGCTTATTATACCTTCCTTTTATGGGTTAATGCATGCATTATGTTCATTTCTCATATTCCTTCATTATGAAATTTCCTTTGATTATGATATGAGGTAAGATTAGGAATCTTTTTGTCCCTTGGGGTAATTATTACGTGTACACCATATGATTGATTTCATTTCTATGTAACACATAAATAATTAACATGTTATGATGTCTGGAATTATATATCACTTCAATAAAGTGGGTAAGGCTTTAGTCTCATGAGATCTCTTGCATGGGATTAGGGAGTTAACCAAATCCATTATGAGACTTTGTCCACCATGTGATATCATCTAGGAAAATATCCTTAACTCATGTTTATTTAAAGATTTATTTTGTTTCATAATTTCATATGATACCATGATATTATGATTCTGTGTTTATTATGTTAATCTACCATATTATTACTCATGATTCTTCTATTTTATGATATCATGTTATACCTTTAACTCACATGTTATGTTTCCCTATCATGTTTATTCCCCTAAAGGGAATTTTATCTCACCACTTTCCTCTATTTATTTCTTATGTAATCTCATGAATTTTTAGGATCTAAAATGGATTTAGGAGCTCATTATGAATAGTAAAATATAGATTTCATTTATAGTTTTCTTTTAATGTGCTCTAAACCTAGTCTACCAAAGACATTAGGCCTCACAATATTTATTGTTAATTAATGGATATTTTTGTTAAAAACATGGAATAATATGCATAAGCATTTTGGGTCTCAATAGAACATATCAAAGTAAGGTCTAGTTATTTATGGATATTAGTATTATAAATCTCTAGTCAAATACCAAAGGATAAGACTAAAAATGGTAAGATATGTGTAAATTTTGGTAAAGTATATAGTAAGTGGTTTTAAGAAAATACATCCATGTATGGATACTAAAAGTTGGTGTGACTATAAAATATTTTTAAATGTGAATAATGATGAAAAGGTCATAGTTATTTACACTTTTTCATCAATTGGTGTATGAAAATGGGCCTTATTGCACATATTGTTTGACACTCTTGGGGGTTATGATCTGGAAATACATGAACTCTATACAAACCATTATGAAGGACTTTAAAAAAATTAGGTTATAAATACTAATAAGAAAAATTACCCTGTATATTATATATTGAAACCCATAGAATTATAATTAACGATATACTTATCATTTATAAGTAATTCCTTCTAGGATTATAAGCTTTAACTTTGTATGTTAATGCATTATCATCTTGTTTATTTTATTCTTTTTAGTTAATAGGTGGAAATTTAATAAATAATTACAACAACTAATATGATGGGAAATGAAATGATTTCTAAAATGATATGACTAAACTAATGGGAATAGAAGTTAGAAATATTCTGATCATATTAAATAAGATATCTTAAAATTAAATTAACAACTGAAACATAATTTACTTTCCAAACACAAAAAATAATATAAGGATGGAATATCATTAAATTTAAACTATAAAAGATGATAATGAAATGAAGATTCAATTTCACATATTTCAAAAATGTATGAAGTGGCATAATGGAACATTCCTTAAATGAAATTAAATATTCTTCATGTGTGGAAAAGTAGGAAATAAAGAAGCTAATTTCAAAAGAAAAATGAATTTTATGGTTAACAATACATAGGTAAGAAAAGATTAAACTAAGGAACCACTAATAGATAAATTTCATAGATGTGGAGAACATGATCATTATCTAATTAAATTACCTAATCAAAGGATTAGTTCCTATGAGAATAGGTTATGAGAATAATTAAATTGAAATAATGGAAGTGTTTAGGTTTTGGAAATAGAGAGTAATGTTATTTAAGTATTTTAATCAATTTTATATTGGTTGTAAGAATCATGGAACTTTTATGACTTATTCTACAGTAGGTTTTCTTCAAATATTTTTAAGAATACGTTAAATGGAACTAATGAACTAGAAATTTGATTTAATGGTAAAGTGATATTTTATAAAAAATATAATAATTAGGAAAAGATAATCATTGATATACGCTTGATTTAGATAAAACTATAGTCAATTGTGATTTTTGATTTTGTGGGAAAAAATAAGATATATAGAAGACTTTAGTGGTTAAAAACTGATTTTGTGGTTAATTTTTTTTTGAGGATGTTCATCATATTTTTTGGAACATTATAGGAATTATATTAATATATATTTAGAAAAAGGAAAGCACGCATGTTTTAAAACAACTCATCGTATTCGGAAAGGTCATGAGGCTTGATCCCAAAATTGAAGGGTGAAAATGATGAAGTGCCTACCATTGGTTTGTGTGATGTACTGATTAATATTATTTTTTATAATTAAATTACTTGAGGGATGAAAATTAATTTTATATTTGGAAGAATATTATAGGATCAAATATTTTTGAATTTTTAGGCTTTAGAGGTGACTAATAATATTTTGTGAAAGGTTTCATTAGGTTGAGGTATATGTAACCCTTATATCTAACATGTGTTTTAACTTGAAATATTGGTTGGGAAGAAAAAAATTAAATTTTTAATGTTGAGGTTATTTTGGATATAGGTTTATTTATTTTTGGAATATTTAATGTTGAACCTTTGGTGGAAAGTTTATAAAAAAATTTAGTATTTCTTCATATCATGATTAATACATTTTTTACTTTCAGGTAACCATTTTAGTCTTGGATAACATTTAAAGATATGAGGAATATATTATTATTATACGGATCTTATGATCCCTTAAAAGTTAATTTTAGTACTTCCGGCATAAAAAAATTCATTTTCAACATTAATTCATTGGAGTAAGAGATAAAGTTGAAATTGATCAAATCACAACCAAAGTTTGAAATTATGCTGATGAAATAGAAAAATCAATTAAATATACATACTCATGTTCTTATTTTAGATTATAAAATAATTCCAAAAATATAAGAATAGGATCTTGAAATAAAAATGTTATCCTATTAAAATTATTTCTTATTAACTAATAGTATTTTCACCAATCACATATTTAGGGTTCTCATCGTTAACTTTATCATTACAATAAAATTCTTGTGATTAATGATCTATATCACTCTCCATCACCATTTAGGAGTTTTTTCCATGTCTATAACTTCATATCCCACTAATTTTTTCCTACTTGGAAACCTAGTTCTGTGTTATTTTAGATAACCTTCATACTTCCATTTCCCTCTTATCAAGAGGAATTTTTATTATCCATTTGTACGATGTTGGATTTACACAAAGGAATTATAAAATTTTAAACCTTTAATTACTATTTTTAGGTTCAAATTGTGAGGGAACTATTTTTTAAAGGTGGGGAGAATATAAAACCCATATGTTTTTAAAATAAGAACATAATTATTGATACCATGTACGACATGTTACACCAATATTAAACTTCCCGTGAAAAATATTAACGTTATATCATTACAGTTAAATTGGTTGGTATGAATAATAATAATAAATTTCTAAAATATATACAAATGACTTACTCAATTTAATTTAATTTGTAATTTCATAATAAATTAGGTCTCAACTTTTGAAAATAAATATTTTATTCTAAAAAATATATATTTCCTTCAAAAATAATTTTTATTTATTTTTTCAATGAGATATTATATATATTTTTGTGAGAAAGTTTAGAAAGTTTAGATTTTTTTATAAAATTAAGTTTGTTTTCTAAATAAACATGTAAAAATTATCTTAGTGTAAATATTTTTTGAATTTTTTGAAATGATTAATTTTTTGGTAAATAGTAAAAAATGATTATTTTTATTAAAAAAAACATTTTGTTTAATGTATTTAATATTTTTTTAATATGGTTTTAAAAGTATTATTTTTTCAATTATATTATAATTTATCCAATTTAGGTTATTGAAATAAATTTCATATTGAATATTGATATTAAAACTCTTTATACTTATAAAAACTTTTTATTTGGAAACTTTCTTTTCATCACACCTATAGGTTTAAATTTAAATTAAATTATGCCACTTATGTTATTATAATTTGTTAAAATATATTTTATATTTAGAATAATCATAATTAATAGTATATAATAATTCAAACTTAATTTTTTTTCAAAGTGAATAATAAAAACAACATAAATTAATTACTACGATTAAGGTTAAAACGAGTTTACCAAGGTGTCAAACTAAAAAGATAAGTGTTAAAATTGCCTAAATATATTTACAATTATTATTATATGGAAATATTTATAACTATTGAAATATAATATTCGATAATGGTCAAATTTTGTGAATTTTTTCTGTAAAAATATTGGTATATCTTTTTCTTTTTGAAAATTCTAAGTGTATCTCTTCTCCACATATAAACCGAAACCTCCTACCCTCTCCTTTACACACTTAAAAAGACTTTTGGTCCAGAAAATACTTATCCAAACACCACACTTACTTCCCTCTCAACATCCTAGAGTCCATTTTATCAAATAATCCAATCTATGGTGGCTTTACGTATAATCTGAAAGTGGTGGTCCAACGAAGAGATATCATTCTTAAACGAGAATATTTATTTTATTTATTTTTACACATCCTTAAAATATTACACAGTCAGGATGATAACAAAAAATTAGTATAATGATTATAATGATATGTAATTATGTTAATATCATAGCCTATTTCCATATCTTCTTCCAAAAAATGGGAAATGAAACCATCATACATTTGTACGACATACTACTGCCATGGGAACTGATTTAATTTGATCTCCATCATCACCTCTCATGAATATTCATGATTATTGATTTAATGTTTAAATAATATATTCATGTCCTATTAAAAATTCTATAAAATTAATATATCATATACTTTCTTACCTTACCAGCCATTGAAAAATGATAACGTTGTTTCTGTATACGATGAACTACCACCTCACGAACTGATGTGATTTATTTTTTTCTACAGCATCACACAAATGGTATATGTTAGTGTATTTAGATAAATATAACGATATTTATGATATAATTTTCATTATGTATAGATAAAATAAAACTTATCTTCTTTCAATCATCAGTGTTAAAAATGGAAATGTTACTCATGTGTACGTACAACCTACCATCTCCATGATTGTAACATAGTTCATTTTTAATAACTATATAATATAGTAGGTTTTAAAATTATATTTTATGTACAAAATGATCATTATTTCCAGAATATGATTTTTTATATTATGTAATAAAAATATATTTGACATTTATTCAACATTCCAAAGTGATTTGGGGCATATGGTCCCAACATCATCAAAACATCCAACTTGAATATAAAATATTAAACCATTAAAAATAACATGATAATAAATAAAATAAAAGGAATAATAAACTTGAAAAATATTATTATGAAATTAAATATTTAAGATAAGTTTATTATTCATGATGATAAATAATGCACATGATGACACAAGATCAAGGTAAGGGATCTCTCTAAAACACATTTTTATTTGGGTTATTACCATTATCTTTATAACTCAGGTTCTCTCTCTCATTAAAGTTATGTAATGATTAAAAATTCTATATATATGTCTCTCAAATATATACCTATCTTATTCTCCCTTTCATTTATGTTTTAATACATGACTTATAATTATTTCTCAAATACCTTCATTATGAAATTTCCTTTGATTATGATGTGAGGAAAGATTATGAAGCCCATTTTCTTTCCATGGGTAATTATTATATTTATTCCTTATAGTTAATTTACATTTTTTGGAAGACATGAATCATGAACATATTATATTGGGTGAACCCAAATAACAATCCAATGAATAGGGTGTGGGTTTAGTCTCCCAAGACATCATGTATGAGATTATAGAGTAATCCTTATCCATTAAATGAATTTGGACACCATGTGATATTGTCTAGGATGTTATCCTTGACTCATTATTAAGTCATGTTATATGTTTCCTCTACATTTCCTATGATACCATGATCTCATGAAACATGTTTTTTTATGTTAATCATCTAAATTATTATTCATGAGCCTTCAATTTTATTATACCATGTTATACATTTGACTCATGTGTTGTGTTTTTTTATCATTTTTATTCCCTTATTGGTATTTTGAGATTACCCTTTTTATATATATTCTCGAGGTTATCCCATGAAATTTTAGGAACTACAATGGATTTAGGATCTCAGAATGGAGAATAAAATATGGATGTCATGTTTAGTTTCCTTTCAATGTATTATGAACCTAGTCTTCCAAAGACACTAGTCCTCATGATCCTTATTTTCTATTAATATATAATTATATTAAAAACTTGAAATAATATGTTTAAAATTATTGGGTCACAATATCACTTGAGAGAATATATTGTGAATAATAAACCCTTTTTATCCCTATAAATGATATAAATTAGCCAATATATTTAGGTTAGACCATTAGTTTTCACATAAAGTCCCTTAACTAATTTCCTTAATCTAAGTAAACCCCAAATATAATAATAATATAATTAAAATAAAATACATGTGAAAAGTCATGGATATTTAAATATCATTTATTAAATAAAAAATAAATATTTATTTAATTGATTTTAAATAAAATATATTATTTATTCTAGGTCCTTAACTAATCTTTTTAATGCTATTTATATTTTATTTAACCTTTAATAGTAAATATTTACTTAGATATATGTCATTATATTATTTTTTCAATAAATATATAAATATTATATTCATCAATCTTTGATTAAATATTTTTTTAATATTCATATCATATATATTCTTTCTAATAATTGATGGTTAAATTTATATGATCAATATAACCCAAATAATTATTGTTACTTGATATTACGAATATTATTTATTCAAATATTAAATTCTAATTCCATTTAATTGAGATTTTTGATACACTTAGTGTGTGACCGTCTAATAATCTTTCTTTATGGAAATATGTGAGCTAGACTCAAGACTATTATTAGCGCCTAATAATAACTCAAGAAACCCATAGAGAAATTCATTAATGTTGTAATGAATACAACCTTAGATAGACACTTAAAGTGTAATATAATCTATTTTTCTAGATATCTCATCTAGTATGTTGCATACTTTCCTTGTCAACCTATATAATAGATACATCATTATTTGAATTCTAGAAAATAAATTATTGATCAACTTTAATGGACATGGACTAAATCAGACATTTATATTTTTAATCAAAGGGTCTGAGATGTCTAATTTTATTAAGATGGAAGGTAAAATTATTTCTTAAATTATTCATTAATAGATTATAACTTATGATGAAACTAACAAATCCTACCTTGCTGTGATCATATTTAATCATAGTTTCTGTTTGTACATCAAAAGACATGTTTCATGATATAACTTAAAAATAATCACAAGTATGAGGACCTTTACAAACATCATTATATTTAAATATCAAATGAAACATATAACATGTGGAATTACTATTGAGGATATGTCCTCATAACCCCTTCTTTTGAGGATTAAATAGTGAACAAATTTGTGAATAAAATCCTCATTTATTTATAGGCATCTAAATTATGATAGTATAAACATTATATTATCCCTATTAAATAATTTAAATAGGAGAAAAAGAAATATATTTATATGGTTTTTCATAACACAATAGGGTTATCATTATAATGGGGAACTGATATAACCTTTCAATGAACCAAATACTCTTAAAAAATTATCAAATTAATGTTACGTAGATGAAACCTCATGTGATAATATATTTATTAATCTTCATGTCATTGAATTTATAGGTAATAAAAAACACAAAGTAAGTTGGTTCTTGGTAAACAAAGACAACACCTCTATCTAATCCTCAATATCGGAATCCAAAATAGATCCCTCATACTTAAATAGGATTTGATGTTAAAACTCATGAATTTTATTCCTCCATGAATCATCTTCAATGATTTCAAAATTTCAAAAATCTACTGGTGGATCTTGTTGAACCACTTTTAAAAGAGACTAACAGGGACATCAACATGAAGCCATATCAACAAATGAAAAAAATGTATTGGGACTTCCTACACCAAGAATATGAAATAATTTAGACTAATTTATTTTGTTTGAACCAAATTCTCATTATCTACTAATTTAATCACAGATGCAAACAAACATAACTCATGATCTTCACCTTGGTCTCTACCAAGAAAGTAGCATCACTTTTCATAGTAAATTAAATAAACTAAATATCCATGCATCATATCATAGGGTATCCTAAAATACATTATCCTACCCAACTACCTAACTAATATAATGTAATAAGACCAAACAAAATCATTTCCCTAATAACTCATGCAATACTCACCGGTACCTATCCCAGAACACCATCCTAACTCTCATCCAAAATCATTGATAATGAATTTTCATAACCCAACCCACTTGTACCCCTCCTAATATGGTAATAAAGATGAGACTACCCTAAAAATATAACCTCCAATAATCCAAGAGTTTGTAATAAGTATTGAGAGTATAAAATTCTCAAATGGGAGGCATTAACATCAATATTCCATGAAAATTTAAAAGAACAATGAATCAAATACATAGTATGAATAATTAATAACAACCCAAACCTAATATATGAATGACATATTGTTCAAAAAGAAAATGGAATAAAACAAAACCACTCCTATGACAATGAACATGAACTCCAATAATCTCTCAAGAAATACCCATGATCAACTTACATTTATCTTGAATTTAAACTCTCTTCATAGTCTTGTAATATATATGTACATATATAAGAGTGATCATACAAATATACTCAATAGGTTCCCCAAAAAACTATTATTTGAAAGTTCTACAAGAATACTATAGTTTATGTAAATATATAGGGAAATAAATTCATCACCTAAACAAAGTAAACTAAATTTCCAACCTCATCATGGATATTTTTCCATATAACATACATGATTAAGAAAAAATAAGGAAATCATATACATAACAAGGTTACCATGGATCAACTATCCTAGTGAAATAGTCACATTAAACCACAATATCTAGAATCATAGTTCTCCCATGCCCACTATAAGTCATACTACAAACCAATGAAAATATATTACCACAATATATGTATAATAAATTCCATATACCATAAACATATATTAAGACAAAGATCCATAAAAACCCATATAATTAAACACTATGACACAAGCTATTATAGTATGTGAATAAGTAAACCTATAATAACTGTATCCATTACATCCAATATAAAAATATATACTAGAACATTAAGCTTCCACATTATGCCTATACGATTATATAATAACCGAGATACATTGAATCCTATATAAGCACATACCATCTAACTATAAGATTCTAAATCTTGGATTTATCTATATTATGGATAATCCCACAAGAATTATATACAAAAGAATTAATCCAAAAAAAGCCACACTAGTGGTTTCAGGTCACTAGAAGTTTATCCTCGCAAGATCTATATATCAAAAATAAGAAGAAGTGTGTTCACTGTAATCACCACACTCACTTTCATTTATGCAAGAATATTTACTAAAATTCACCGAATATTAAGAAAAACATGAAAAGATAATAAATTAAAGTAAAAATGGACACAATAATGTTTTATGTGGTTTGTACATTAATCCTACATTCATGGGGACATGAATAAAAAGAATTATATTTATCTCAAGTAGACAGTTAAAATATCTTATGACTAGGAAGCTATGTAGATCACTAACTTGAAATAAATATCTGAAAATCATTAAAATGGTTTCACCCCTTAGATATAGAGGGCCCCACCCAATAATTTAATTTCAAAAACTTAATAAATTTGAGGGTGCTCTTTTATTTCACCATGCAACTTCTGAATTCATATTGCTTTCCCCAGTCTTACTTCCAATCACCATTAGTCGAATTGTTATTCCATAATTTCACTATTTCCCACTTCATTAATTATATGATTAGTTAAAACATTGCTAATTCTTTATTCCATTGAGTGAAACTACTAATGAACTTATAGTGAATTGATCATGGTTTTAAGAAACCATCATAAGGTAACAAACATTCGAGAAACGCACTAATAGCTGTTTAAGACTACTACCACAGATCTAATAAGGATGAATAGTTCTCTAAAGTTCCTCCTCCAAGTAAACACACTCAACTTTTGGTGGATATTTCACATAATCACACAAATATCCCACTAGAATATTGATTCAAGGATTTCTGTATATCGTCTAATATTTTGTAAAATAAGATCCCTATGAACATATTTCACAAGAAATGTTACTCCTTCATTATCTTCTATTCAACCATGTCCAACAATGTCAATGTTTTTTCATATTATCTACTAAAATAACATTTTTCTGAACATATACACTAGATAATTTCATTGAGTTATTATTTTTAACCACATCACTCAATCTTCAAGAAAATTGTTGTTATAATATTACTTTAAATTAATGTGCTTCCACCAAGAAAGAAGTATATGATTTTTTTGTCCAAATGTATCACAATATAAATATAATAGTAGAGTGAATAATTATATTATACACTTCTAAGATCTGGAATAAGATGTTTCAAGAAAACCATTTACATATTTTTCTAAATTTAAATAAAAACTTATTCTTCAACTATAGAGTGTAAATCACTCGTTTTAACCTTAACATCCAACTAACTGTGATTTTACAAAAGGTAAAAACATACTAAGTTGTGATTTTACATGAATCTGAATCTCCCCCAAATTTTTAATCAACATATCCAATAATTGAGATAACTCAAAATCCATTGAGATAACTCAAAAATCCACTTAAAAACAACCCATTTCTCTTTCCTCAGATTTTACATAATCCTACTTGAAACTCTTACTGTATGGGAATAATATGGTTAAGTTAACACCATGGTATAAATGAGGCTTACTAAGAATACATAAAACCATATTCTCAATATATGCTTCGCCTCTTATTCCATTTATGGTACTTGTTCATTCAATATTACAAACGGTCTAGAAAGGTGAGACTAAAAATATTTTCTTCTGGTTGTCACAAACTTTCATAGAATATTTTTGACATTATCATTTTAGTATATGTTCAAACATAAGATTTTTTAATCTAAAAAAATTATAATTCCCCATATTTTTCTCACTTCACTGATATATTTTATTTCAAAATTCCTAAATAAGTCTTCCTTCAGCTCTTGTATTCATTGAATTAATGGTACCATTATAAGAACATCCTAAAATTACAATAGTAGAATAGTGAAATTACAATAACTATACACCTTATGAAGAAAACAATGAAGTTAGTTTCTATGAAATTAAACCATTCTCTACCTTGAATGATTCTAACTTCAATTTCCATAACCTTGGTTATTATTTCCAAAAAAGGAGACATTTCTTATGTTTACAAACCATGTCCTTATTCTGTTTATCTATAAAATCAATAGGTTTTCTCATATAGATTTCCTCATCTGGATATTTATAAATAAAATATATCTATACGTAATTTTATGTAGATAAAAAAATTTGGATGAAACCAATATTTTAATGGTTTGGATTGTAGTATGATTTACAATAATATAGAAGATTTCAGAAAAGTTGATTCCCACCTTATGCTAAAACCCCTTGACAGTCATCCTAGAATTATACCTCTTCCTCTCATTAGCTTCATATTTGAAAGAGAAACCCAACTTCTATTAAAATTTTCAATTTATGGTGGGTAAATCCATGACCTCTAAGGTTTTATTTACGTCAATAGATCTTAACTCCTCTAATATGGACAACTCCCACTCATCAAAACCCCTAAGGATGGTTGCTTATTTTTTTTGATTCTCCTAAAAACATTTAAATTACATCATTAAATTAAACCATTTACCTCTATATCAGCCAAAAAGTCTTTTTTTCTCTCAATAATTATGCATGTGGCTCTAATCACTCATAAACTAAAACTTCTAGAATGTCATCCTCTGTAACTCTAGATAGAGACTAAAATGTTCTTGATATTTCAAGTATATCTTATACTAGTATCAAACTATTTCAAACCCCGACCAAGTAAATACCTTTATTATATTTTTCTTTTGATCTTAGATTCAATGGTTGTGGTATGGTTTGAATTTTTGAGTCTTCATTAAAAAATGGAAGTCTTTCCCTTAGAAGTAAGGGGTGCATAGGTAGCTCAGAGTAAGGGTAAACCATGCTGCATCACCCAAGTAATGGTGAAACTAGTTTTTGGGGGACTAAGTGTAAGTACTATAGTTTGGGAAATTGTGTGGAAACCATGTGGTTTGGTTCTAGAACCAAGCAGTTTCATATCAGATAGCCAACATATGGTTTGGAAAACTGTGTGGCCAAACCATGTGAGTTGCCCAAATCTTTAAAAAATTCAAATTCCATGTTTTACCCATTGGTATTTTATCCCTATTTTCGGTTTTCATCCACTCCTTCGACCTAGATACATCAAGGGGATCTCCAATACCCCACTCCCATTCTCCCCAACCTCCTTGGATGCTTCTTGAATGGTCATATGGTGAGTTCATTGGATTTTTGGTCAATTTCCTCCTTTCCCTCCCTTCTCTCTTGATTTCTGGGCTTATCTTAGTGAGGGTTCTCTGTTTGTGTAACACTAGAGGAATGTGATGATGTGTGGAGAGATTTATTTGATGTTAGGGTGTGTGTATTGTCTCTCTGGCATAGATCTTCCTCCTCCCAATGTCTTGTTGCATCCATACATCATTAAGGTAGGTGTTTCCATCCCTTTCCTTTTCATTAAATTCCATTTGATGGTTGATCTTTCATAAATTATTTATAAATGTGTTGTCCTTTCTTATGAGGTGTTTGTATCAATTTATTTGGTATTTTTATGATGGACAATGGGTGATAAATGGTTTTGTAATGTCTTCTTTAATTATGATTGTGATTATATACACATAAGGTGTTTGATACAATTCCAATAGATTTTTTAAGGTGAAATTTGGTGCTTTGGGTATTGTTTTCCCTTGGTTATATTTTTATAATGTTGGGGGATTTTCATTTGTGTTTGGTCTGTGGGAAATGGTGACATTTATGAAATGAAATGTATCTGTGTTTTGTTGTATTGGTTTATGAGCATGTAATATTCACTTCTTAAAAGTGTTTTGAAAATGCATTTAGGGTGTGTATGGATTTTAAATGGCCTTGAACCATGGAAATGATTGTGTATCATGTATTCTTTACTTTTAATGTTATCCAAATGGGGTTTATGGGTTTTAAAGTGGTGTAAATGCCTATTTGGAACTTTATATGTTGTTTAATTTTTTGCTTTAGCTTGGGAATGATTTTATATTTGAGATATAAAGGCCTGTATGGCCTTTTTTACGTGGAAGTGGTGTTTTGTATTGATTTTGGAAAATGTAGTGGAAAGGGTCTTTGCAAATGCAATTGGATTTGAAATTATTATGGCCTAGTTGGAATTTTTGTGTTGACTTTGAAAAGTTATTTTTGATGTAAAGCAAATGTGAATTACCAGTTGGAACTTTATAATGTTTTGGAAAATGGATTAAAATATTTGGTGGATTGAAGACTTGATTGGTATTTTATAATGGTTTTTAGAACGTGGTTTTTTTATGGAAGTGGTGGTTACCATGTTAACCTTGATCATTGGATCAACGTGAACTATGAAAGTGGTGCTCCCTCACGTTCTTGTGATGCTTCAAATATATATGTGAAAGTTATGATTTTGTGAACATGTGAAATGGAATTGAGAACAAAGGGAATACTGGGTATCTATCTGGGTAAACTAGAACTATTACACTAATTATTTGGAAGTGTAAATCCCATATTACTCTAGTACAATGATGCTAGTAGAACCAGAATTTGAAATTCCTAGATTCAATTACAAGGATTTATGATTTCAACTATAACTAAAGATATGATATGATCAGAGAAAATTAGGCCCTTGGGATTTTCCCTCCTAGTGGCTCATGATTGAGAATGCGTAGGAATTGGATTATTATCTGGAAACCACTAGGCCCAAGGGGTGGATCCCTCATAGTGGCTCATGCACATGAATGTTGTTTATAGTTTAGTTGGAGGATATTGATCATCGAGGTATGAGGTTCTTAGTGACTCAATTGTTCTAGTTACCCATAGGGATTCCCTGTGGTTCTCTCTTGCGACATAATGCTTATGTGATGTGGTTTTAGCTGTCGGTATATGGTAAAAATCATGTACATTTTGTTTTCAAGGCATGTTTATTTTATAAACGTGATTTATCTAGAGCATTTTCTTAAAGATGTTCAAATAAATGATTACGTTTGGATTTCAGGATATTCTGTCTCATTTGTACTACATGTTTGTTATTGGTTTTTCTAGATGTACCAACTTGTTTGGTTTCATTTATTCTCTTCAAAACCCTTTTTGGTTATCTGATTTTGATTTGTACTTGGATTTTGTTTTTGGAATAGGTTGTGCGAAGTGAAACTATTTTTTAAAAAGAAATATGTGTGAGTTGTTTTGGAAATATGAACTTTCAGAAAACTGTGTTTGGTTATCAAAATTATATGGAGTGTATTTTTCAATTTTTTTTCAAACTAGTGTTTCTGGACTATTGTGGGAAAGTAAATGCATGGAATCTTTTTCTGGTGGCTGCCTACCGAGATGTTTAATCTCACACCCTACTTGTCCCACTTCGTGTTTATAAACCTGAGACTTTTTGTAGATGTAGGATTTCTAGTTTAGTTTTTCTTAGAGAAGATTGGTCTTCTATTTAGTGGTGAATAAGAAGTCATGTGGAGATCCTTTTAGTGCGGTTTAGCTTCTGTTTTGTAGTCAGTTTTTGTTTTGTTTAGAAGTTTTTGTATTTGGATCAGTTTTATATTTATTCGAGTTACAAATATTTTTTAGCTCTTCTACTTGTTCAATTTATTTACTTGATCCTAGTTTATTGGGAAAAAATTATTTCCATTATGATTACATTGATGTAAAACACTTGTTTCTAGCTTGTGGGCATTAGGAATTCCCTTTGGGCCATGTCTCGGGCCGGGATGGATGTCAGTTTGGATGACATCCCATCTTGATTCATGGAAAAAGGTATCAGATCATGCCCTTGTTCTTTGGGGTGACTTCTAGTTGAAGATTATGACTTTCAGGGCTTTGGAGGTAGGTATGGGAAGGATTCCATGAACCATTTCTCATTCTGAAACTTGAGTTGCCTGGGGTAGTCCATGATTTGAGTCTCTTGTCCTCAAATTGAGTAATGACAACAGAGGTGAGCTGGTGTCTTGCCACGATATCACATAGAGTAGTGACCAATGTAGATTATAAGTACATGGTTCAAGGTCCTATTAGTTTTTGATTCTTTCTTGTGTCATGGTCTACTTACCATGTCACTGTTTTACACATGGATACTAGTTTTTTATCCTGAGTGTTTGATGTAAGTTGTTTGTTTGGGTTGTTTTTTTTGGTATGAGTGGATGATCACAAGGAAAATTGTTTTCATAAATGGGTATTTCAAAAGTTAAAATGATTTTTGGAATGGGTTTTTTTGTGAAATTATAATTTTATGTTTGAGTTGAATTTAAATTTTTAAATGTTTGGGAAGATGTGGAGGAAAAAGTGTATGGAGAAATTGATAAATATTTGGAATTGATGATGGGATAGAATGTTTGACAATTAGTATTCCTATTTAATGTTCACATATGTGTGGGTGTGTATTGAAAGTTAATTTTGGCATGTCTGCATTGATTATTTAAGATGAAGGGAATGGAAACATATGCAGTTGTTCATAGGATTTTATAGGTATGTGTTTGGATTTAGAGTCTTACCTTGGTTTTCTCAAAATGGGCTTTTAATGAATTTTTTTTAAATATTTTTTCATTTTAAAATGTACATTTTATTTTGTGAAAATTGAATTTTGGAATTGAAAATTGGCCTTGGAAGAAAGATGTTTTGAAAATTTAAAATGAATGGGATTTTTTAAAAAGAGTATTTTCTGTTATTATTATGATATTTAGCTTTTGAGACCATTGTTTTGGATCAAGATGTTCTTTTTGTTTGATTTTTAGGTTAATATTTATCCTAGTTTTGTGATGTTTAGTGTTTTTCAGAATATTCCCCCTAGAAAGGTCCCCAAGGTTTCTAGTGAATCGTTTCCTATTTCTAGTTCTTCTTTAGTTGTTTCTTATCTTATATAGTGATCCTAGCCCAATAGAGGTAGTTATATGGATTGAGGAGGTCAATATATTCTTTATATCATTGGTAACTCTCAAATTTGTGAGAATGTGTGCTATTTGGAAGTCGTTTGATGGTCTAGACATGGACCACTGGACGGTTTTTGTCCCATAATCTATGTAAGTTGGAATGTCTTGTAAAATATTTAAGATCAATTTCATCCAATGGTTGTGCCCGGGGAGGTGAAGACACGGAAGGTGAAAATTATCTTGTGTATTCAACAATGCCAGTTGTCAAAGAAGTCTTATTTTGAGAATTTCAAGTAGTTGGTTTTCAGAGCACAGGCAGTTGGAAATACGATGTCTCTTGATGCTCATGGAGGTTCCCCATATGGTGAGAGGTATATAACAGAGGAACCTATTCCTGAGGTGTATCCTTCATTAGTTCTAGATTCTTATTCGTTGAACCATTTTCTCATATGTTTTTAGTGTAGTAAATTTGGGCATTTGAATCCATCCTATTGTAATCCTCAAAAAGACTTGTCATCGTTGTGTCTATTTGGAACATATAGAGAGTTTTTATGTGAAGTTTTGTCTAACAAAAAATTCTTGATCAGAGGATGTGAGTGCAAGAATGTGGGGTAGAAGATTCTTCTTAAATTAGGTATCCAACCATAGGCATCATAGTAAAGCTTTTCACATAGTTAAGAATGGATGGGAGTGAAAATAACCTTGTTCTAGTTCTTATCTCCCATGTTAGGGTGGATATAGTTAAGTTTCTTATTATAATTTTCTTATTAGTTGTAAGTTCCCTTTCTGTAAGGGGTTTGGTGGATTTTTTTTCTTTTATATTCTTAGTGGTGGTTCCTTTTAAATGTTAATCCTAAAATTTTACCTCTTTCTTATATGTGATTATCGTTTTGGAATGGTTTATGGTCTCTTACTATAATCATTTGGATATACTTGTGAATTGTGTAAATAGTGAAATTTTCTTTGATTCATTATTTTCTTTGAATTCTTTCCATGGGTTTACCTGGGTATATAGGGTTTCCATTTTGGGTTTTATGTTCCTAGTTGGCTAAGTTTCCTTATGATGAGCTTCCCTTTCGGTGCTATCATGTTGGGAGCTCCTAGTCATAATGTGGGTGTTTCTCAATTTTTGCGGGAACTTTGTGTTAGTTCCTATGGTGGGAGGATGTGGAGTTTTTCTAATGTGGTAATTTGATTCTTATGGTGAGGATAACACTATCATGTTCTCCCATTATTATTCATGCTATGGATTCCACCATAATCAGTCGGGTGTGACTTGTGAAGTGACTGATCACCCTAAGGTTCGAGGTTTTTGTCAAATTATTTCTGATTTGAGACTGAGTATTTTTTTATCTTTCATCAGAGTCACTTTATGGGTGAAGAAATTATTTGTGGTGGGAATAATTGTCAAAACCTGACTTTGGAAATTCCTTTATTTTATTATTTTTTTCATCTTGGATACTTTTTTTAGGTTTTGGTTGAGTCCTAGTTTGATTTTTTGAGTTTTTGTTAAAATAAATGGAAGTTTTGGCCTTAGAAGCAAGGAGAGCATGTGTAGGACAATATTAGGGGAAATCATGTAACATCTCCAAGGAAACCATGATTCCAGATTTTTGAAGTGGTATTTTGTACTGATTTTAGAAAATTATGTGGTAATGGGGTTTATAAATTCAATTGTATTTGAAATGATTAATTCCCCATTGGTATTTTGTGTTGCCTTTGAAAAGTTGATTTTGATGTGAATATATTTGAATGCCCGGTTGGAACTTTGTAATGTTTTCAAAATTGGATTGAACGCTTGGGTGGATTGAAGACTCAGTTAATATTTTATACTAGTTTTTTGAATGTTTGTTTGTTTATGGAAGGGGTGGTTTCCATGTGAACCTTGATCATTTGTTCAATGTGAAATATATATAAGGTGATCCACTAATGTGATTGCAATTATTGGCATGTATATGTGAATGTGATGATTTTAGTTACATGTGAAATGTAAATGAGCAAAAAGAGAATCCTGGGTATTTAGGATGGAAAACTAGAACTAGTAAACTAGTGATTTAGAAGTGGAAAGCCCAAATTCTTCAAGTATAGTGATGCTAGTTGACTCGAATGTGGAAAATCCTAAATTTACTTATTATGTTTTATGCTTGAAACACTAACTAAACACATGATATGTTCGAAGACCACTATGCCCTTGGGATGGTCCCCCTTAGTGGCTCATGTAGAAGAATGTGTTGGAATTGTCTTATTATCTGGAAGCCAATAGGACTGTGGGATAGATCCCCACTAGTTGATCATGCATGTGAAAGATGTTGGTAGTTGAGATGGAGGATATTGATCCCTAAAGTACTATGTTTTTAGTGACTCACTTTTTCTAGTTACCCATAGGGAATTCCCATGGTTCTCTCTTATGACAAAATGCTCATGTGATGTGGTTCTAGCCATCAGTATATGGTAGACCTCATGTAAGTGTTGTTTTCAAGGCATGTTTATTTCAAAAATGTGATTTCCTTAAAGAGTTTTCTTAGAGATTTTCAACTAAATTCTTATGTTTGAATTTTTTGATTTTCTGTCTTATTTGTGCAGCATTTGTTTTATTAGTTTTGATTGATATACCTGCTTTTTTGGTTTCATTTATTTTTTTTAAAAACCCTTTTTGGTTATCTAGTTTGGATTTGTACATGGGTTTTGGTTTTGGAATGGGTTGTGAGAAGTGAAATCTTTTATGAAAAAGAAAGTTGTATGAGTTGTTTTAGAAATAAGAACTTTCATAAAATTGTGTTTAGTTATCAAAATGATTTAGTTGCTATTTTTATAATGTGTTTAGAATTAATTATTTTAGACAGTTTTGGGATTGGAAATGCATGGAATCTTTTCCGGTGGTTGCATAATGAGCTATTTAAGCGCACACCCTACTTGTGCAACTCAGATTCGGTAGACCAAAGATATTTTTTAGGTGTATGATTCTAGTTTGTTTTCTCTTGGAGTAGGTTGGTCTCGTGGTTGGTGGTGGCCAAGAGGGCATGTGGAGATTATTGTAGCATGGTTTAGTTTCAGTGTTGTATGCAGGTTTTTATTGTTCAACATTTGTTGTATCTAGATTAGTTTAATTTTTTTTGATATTAAATTATTATTGGATCTTCTTCTTGTTCAGTTTATTTATTAATTCCTGGTTTACTTGGAAAAAATTATTCCCTTAGTGATCAATATGATGGTCGACACTTGTTCTTAGCATGTGGGGTTCATGAACAACATTGAGGATATGTATTAGATTGAGTCAGATGTTAGGTTTGATGGAATCCCATCTTTCTTTTTGACATCCTCCAAAATTCTATGATCCCTTCTCAGCTTTCCAATGAAACTTGTGTTCTTTTGGTTGACTCAAAACTATCTAACACTCAGGGTTTTTTGAAAATTTTGTACCTCAATTAATCTCAATTGAACATAAGATGATTTCTTCTTTCAATTTTCATTTCCTTTAAATTCTAATCCATCCATTCAGTTACACCCAGATAATTTATAATATTCTATTTTAAATAAATTGTAAATGTTTGATATCTTTCCTTACGTGCAACCCCAAGTTTATATGAATTGTGATATAATAAACTTTTGTAAGATAAAAATTAAATTAGAATATGTGAATAGTAATAATAAAATTGTAGAGAAATATTTATAATGGTTTTAATTAATTAAATTTTATTGATTAACTCATAATAAATAAGTACCCAATTTTTATATATGCCATTTTATGATTCCAAGATATTTTTTCTTCCAAAATGATGTCAATATTATTTTTACATGTAATTTTTAAAATTAATTACTTCCATTTTTATAAATTTTATTTGAGAAAATTAATATAATTTTTAAAATTAGCACATCAATATCATTTTAGGTTTTCTTTTTAGGATTTTTCTAAGAATATTTATTTTTTAGTGAATGGGGAAAATAACCCATTTTTGTAAAAAACTATTAATTACTTTCAAGGAAAAGTACCATTATGTTTTGAATTTGATTATGAAGTCATATAATTATCATTTAATTAGAAATAATATAATTAATTTCATATTAATATTCATTAAACTTTATTTTTTATATATAATTTTTTTGCAGTAAAAATAAAATATTCTGAAAAATGTTTTTCTTTTCTCAATGTGTTTTTATCTAAGTAAATTAAATAAATATATATTTATTAATTCTTATAATAAAATTTATAGATTATATATTCAATGATATATTTTATCATTAATTTCATAGATTTTACAATACAATGAATGGAAGTAAATTCATTTTTTTGTTTGAAATGATTTTTTCTAAAATGGATCTTCGTTATGGTTTTCACTCTTATTTAAAATTAAATAATGTAACTTATAGATATTGAATATTTTAAAATGGATTAAATATTTAAAATAATAATATTTAATATAATTTAATATGGAAACTTAATTTTTGGTCATTGAAAATGATAAAAATAGAAAAAATTGTTATCATGGTTACGGTTAAAACGAGTTTACTGGGGGTTAAACCAAGTGATAAGGGTAATATTTCCACCTATACCTTACCAAATAATATTTATTTAATATATTTCACAATTATATTACCCTAAATTCAAATATAGTTTTTTAATTTTATTCCACTTTTCCATTACATTTACTATATATCATTGAAATCATTAATGAAATCTCACGTGTATCCCTCCCGTCATTACAAAACAACACCTATTCTCCTCCATTATTACCACTATTTGAGCCATATATATTAGAAAATACATTATAAAGATCATTTTTTTAATCCCTTTATTCATCCTATATCTTCTAATCTTCTCCTAAGACTAGTCCTTTGTGGCCTATGGTTTAAGCCAAAGAGCTCTCTCAAATTAGAGTTATAGATCTTAACCAAGTTCTATCAATTTTATTTTACCATATACTTAATATAAATATGTTATATTCCTAAAAAAATATTAATAAATTATCTTAAATATAAAATTATTTTATTATTATGAAGTAAAAAATGAATTTCCACCCCTTCTCCATCAAATGGGAAATAAAACAATCGCTTGTGGGTATGTGTGGACTATCGCCTCCACATAGCGACATGATCCATTGTCCATCACCCTATTAAATGGTTGGTTATAATGATGGATTAAATATTTAAATATTATATTTAAGACATAATTATTCTTCTATAATTACAATATATTATCTACCTTCTTACCTCCAGATCTTTTGGTAAACGATAATGTCACTCGTGTGTACGAGTAGACTTCCACCATCAGAAAGAGATGTGATTTTTTGGTCAATTATGATTTATGTGTATTTTAAAATGGATAGATTTAATGATAATTTATGATATTTATTAAATAATAATGTTTCTATAATGGTAAATTATTATTTACATTTCTTTCATTTTATCCATCAAAAAGTGGAAATGTCACTTGTGTGTACAAATAGATTATTAGCTCCACAAAGCGATGTAATTAATTTTTTATAAAATACTTATTTTAATAGTTATAATTTTTTATATAATTAATATATAATATATATATCATTCTTAAAATTATGGATATGTAGTAACCATGATTCATGTTCATGGACCATAACTATTAAACTAAAACAAAAAAGAAAAAGGAAGTAATTAACAATTGAAATAAAAAATTTAATAGGTAATTATTAATAAATGTGTGTTTAAATGATGTAAGGGGGTTATATATGATATTATATGTAGTAATATTTTTATTTTATATAATTAGAGTAAATATAAAATTATTATTCAGAAGTTCGATCACTTACGAATCAAGTCGGATATAAGGTAAGGGTTTCATCTTAATTTCTCTACATTGAGGCATGTCTTAATATTATGATCCAATTTTTTTAATATAAACTGTGTATATTCTTCGCAAAAATTTATTTTTTAATAATAAATTATTTAATTCAAGTTATTTATATAACCATAGGGGTTTCAATTTTCTAATTACTTTCGATTCAAAAATTAGTAAAGTTATATGGATTCTTCATTTCAATTTTGTTTCGTTGAGACATGTTTTATGTTATGCACCTATTTATGTTTATAAGGTGAATATATTGATCATTTTACATGTTATATAATATATCACACTAAATTAATTTTATATAAATATAAAATTCAAATTATTTCATTCAATTGGTTTTGATTCGAAAGTTATCAAAGTGGTATGGGTTTATTGTCTCAAATTTTATTCTTTGGGACATATGTTATATTATACACCCATATGATTTTATAAGGTGTATATAATAATAATTTAATATGATTTATCATTTATATCATTAGTTTAAAGGTATTAAATTTTTCACTTTATGTAATTTTTTTAATTGGGGTAATGAGTCAAATGTTGTCAATGCAATAAAGGTTTTATGTAACAATATCATTTTCACCAAGATTGATTATCCTTAATTTATGATGATGAAATTAAATGAATAGATATCCCATGTTCTATGTATTACAGTATCCCCTCTTTATTTATTCATATTATATGTTTTCCTTTCATGTTCCTCTCTTTATGTACTCAAGAGACAAAATTTGTTTTTTAGGGAAAATAGTCTTCATTTCTCCCTTTAATCAGGAACCTTTTCATCCATGTCCATATTTTATTTAAAATTATTTCAAGAATGTTTTTAATATTATAGAAACATTTATTAATTTCATTTTTACCTATGTATTTATTTTTATATATTTTTTTAAAATAATCCTCTTGTCATTTTCTGAATGAGGTGCATTTGACTTTTTAACGAACATATGAATGTACATGTTATTTAATCTTACACCATATAAATAAATTATCCTATCATAATGAATACTATTTTTCTTGAGTCATTCTTAATAAGTTTACTTGATTCTTTAAAAAGAATATTTTTCCCTAATATTTTTAATATTTCAAATTTTTAAATACGTTATTTCATTATGAAAAGTTTGTATTCCTGAAGAAATATTTTAATGATATTTTTAAAGGTATTTTAATATAGAACAAAAACCTTTAATAATTTTTATACTTTATTTGGGATGATATATAATGCTACCATAATTATTATTTCTCTAAATTGTTCATTTTTAAGATGATGAAATGTTTATGAACACCATTTTCATCCCATGGGCTATGCTTTGATGTAATGATAAATGTTATCATGATCTTATAGAATATATATTAATTAATTATGATTATGTGATTGGTGTTTCTATTATTAATAAATTACGAGAGTTTATTTTATAAACTAAGGATGGGTGGGTCCACTATATACCTCCAATATAATGGTTAATGATGACATAATTGAGTAAAACCTAAGAGATGATGAATTTAATAAAATAAAAAGAGACTTCAGAGAAAGTTAGAAATGATTGGGTATGCATTTCAATTATGATACTTAATACACAATGACATCATTGGGAGTGAACCTTGACTAAGGAATTGATTTTATATACTTATTGTCATGCTAAAAAATTATGAATTAACCTCATGTTAAGTTGTCAAGGCTAATGATTTATTTCTAATGATTCTGTACTCTTATGTATTATGACTTTTGTATCAAAAAACTTACTCCTTGTTTCATCATTAAATATATTTGAATGATTGGGTATGACTATTTTAGGTTATGTTCATGTTCTCATACTCGCATGACTTATTACTATTTGTAGACATCTATTATTTTTAGCCTTACTAAGAATATAAAATCACCCTTTCTTATGTTTCCCTAGCCTTGGATATGAATAATGGTTTTAAGAATGATATGTATATTAAGGGTTATAGAAATGAAGAACTATGTGGTAGATTATGTAGAACATCTATGTGAATGTTTTTTATATATCCATGATTCCAAAGGCAGTAAACCTCTTTTATTTTGGCATGGATCATGTATTTGTAAGGAATATTTTGATATTACGTACTATTTTTTATGATAGTTTGGGGTCTCTACAGTTTGTATTAGAGAAATTTTTAGAAACTTTTGGAAACAAATATGATAAATATTTAGTGAAAACCCTTAGGATAATCCTATTTATAATAGATAATCCTAATATTTGGTAAATGAATTATTTTCATTACCATAATAAAATTAATCTCATTTAGGATACTACATGTGGATGTGGTTTTAGTAAAAAACATTTAGGGATAATTACCTCAAAAAGAGTTGGTCGAGTATATCTCATCCATAATTCGGGTATATGGCCAATAGTCCCTTACATTGCACTTGGTTTGACACTCCTAGGGGATATGATTTGAATAAATAATATTTTTTTATGAACAATTATGTTGTATTTAGAAAATTAATGACCATAGGTGACCTAGACTAAACCTAAGGTGACATAGGTGGATAAGAAGGTGTCCTGGATTAGACATCCTATGTATAACAACCCATGATTTTAAAATAAGAACATTGTGTTTGGTAGCATATGTGAGATGAAACACCAAGTTAAAATGAACAAAAATATATAATTATTTAAATTTAACCTCTTTGATAACATTCAATACATGAAAACTTGTGTCTAAATGAACTAAAATATTTTATATAATAATCATATTTAATTATTTATAAAAAGTATCCAAAAAAAGTACAATCCAATTACACGAGAAGGAGAAACCACAAGACCTATAAAAAGATACACCAGAAAATTATGGGGGTATAAAATAATGGAGACTAAGACCATCCCCTCTCACGAGATTATTCCCTTTAGGAGGAAGTGAGTTCATTCATGTAAAACAAGTTAAACTTTCACTTTTTTTATCCATTAATGCAAGGAAATATTAAAATTTATTCCCCCTTTTAGGTATGTAGGGTATTCATTTGGTTGTTAGTGTATCCCTTAAACCATCTAATGATATATAAATTGACCATGAATTCATACCTAATCCATTAAAGGAATTTTAAAATCTCGTGGAATCTGTTTTGACCACTACGAGACTAATTTTATACTACCTACAAAGGGATAAACCAGTGCCCATGGCCTTGGACAAAGTTTGTAGAGATTCCCCACCCCCAAAATTTTCAGTGAAAGTGAGAATGACATCACTTTCGGAGTACCTTACCATGACTCCTCCCCTCATAACACCCAAATAATATAAACCATCCATGTTAAACTTTGGACCCAAGCTACGAGGATAGTAGTGGATCCATTGACCACGATTGATCTTTATATTCTGTATAGCACATACCCTGCAAATAAATAAATGTCTAAGAGTTGGAGTATTTTCATAGTTTTAGAGGATATGGACCTTTTCAATCAAAAGGCAACGAGTTTTTTTCACGAGGGCCCTCCATGTACACACAATTTCATTAAACTAAGTGGTGTTATAAACCTTTCATAGACACCAGCACCCTACTGTAAGGACCACCACCCTTTCCGTCCTCTCTGGCCCCCATTCCCCTACACCATTGAACAAACTCGAAATAATTTTAAGCCCCTTACCCTCCTAAGATGAAACTCATATGAATTCACAAAATTTTGTCTACACATCGCGTTCTTAGCATCGATTGAAAAATATGTGCACAAGAATATTATCCTACAAGACCACTTAACACGAACATTGGGATGGTAAGTTAATACTTGAGATGTTAATGATTTCATTTATGAGAAAATTTTTATTGTTGATTCTCCAAATAAGGAAATTATTTTTTCTAGGATATCCTTGAACCATATCACCCCTCCCCACATGTAATCATGTGTAATAGAAAATTAAAGTCTTTTGTAGTCTTTTACTGAGAAGTTTCCTGAGGAAGATCTAGTAAAAAACACTTCTCTCTTTCATTGTTGATTTTTATGAGGTCAAACACACAACATTGAAGATAATATAACACAACATTGGTAAAATCATGGTGTCTTATTGCATGCCTAAAGAAGATATCTAGAATAGGGAACACTGGAAAACCAACACATGAGCCTGCCTAATTATGGTACCAAAAGAAGATCTCACTATTACCCACAATCCAATAGGAATAATTCTAAAGAGTTAGAAAATGTGGTTGAATTATAGAACATAGGTATAGATTACTTCCCCTTACTATGGCCATAACCAAATTAAATTTGGATTCCATGAAACAATATTAGTGTGTCTTCTCCTCAATAAACTCCCATTATAGCTTCCCATGCATAAATTGGAGGGTATATGAGAGGCTCCAGGCATTAATACCTCCTTCCTTCAGTGGCCTGACCATTCTTTCCTTGGAGTCCTAGTGGCAATTCCCTTATAAACTTTCATACTAGATAAATGAAGCTAGGATAGTATCAATTTAAGAAACTACTTCCTCAGGGACCATGGTAGCTGAAAGAGAATGAACATGAATAAAGGATAACACACTATTAACTAGAGTGATTCTACCACCAAAGGATAGATACTGGTTTTTTCAAATGATATTTATACCTATGATCCTTCCCAAAATTTTATCAATATTTTGAATCTGGTGTATTTTTTGTGAGATGGTGGCTCCAAGGTAATCCATGGTAATTCCACTTTTCAACATGTTAATACTATTCATCAGGGATGAGACCTGCCTTCTAGAGCATTTTTTTGAGATGAAAAAGTTTCTCTTCAACTAATTGATCCTCTTTATAGTCTATTCATTTTAATATTTGATCACTTTATTGATACCTTAAACTAATATCTTTCTAAAATTTAAAAATATCATGGTATCATTTTCAAACATGATATGAGAGATAGAAACCTTCTTCATCCTACATTTATAAGAAAGTAAATTCCCCCTCTGAATGATTCTATTAATCAAGTGAATGAGTAAATATTGAGTGATAATAAAAATGGTTTGAGAAAGTGGGTCCCCTTTACTAAGACCACTTATTTCCTTGAAAAATAAAAATTTATTCCATATAAAAGAAACAGAGAGTTAGGAAGAGATATAACACCAAACAAAGATGTCTAAGGCCCTAGAGGAGAATACCATCTTTTGAAACTCCTTGATGATAAAATTATATTTCACATGATCATAGGATTTATCTATCTCCAATTTGATTTCCAATTTTGATCCAAAAAACTTCTGTTTTATGACATTGATCACTTCTTGAGCCAAATTTATAAACCCATGAATTTTCCTTCCATTCCTAAAGATGATATTCTCATTTGATATCTAGTTGGGGAAATAGGGTGACCATCTTTTATTGACTGCATTAGTGAGTACCTTGAATGTGAAACTTCACAAACTAATTTTGTGTTAATGTTTAAGGGATCAAGAGTATTTGAATAGAGATCAACACCAGGGTGGTCGCACATGCCACCTAAGGGAGACATCTGCCACTAAAGAAATATTGAACATACTTCACCATATCAAAATTAATATTATTCAAAGAGTCTGTGTAGAACACACCCCTAAGAAATGTTTTATATTGATTGGAAATAACATAACAATCATTTGAAGGAAAAAATAAATATATTCTGAAAAACTATATTTTCCTAAATGGATATTTCATCGCGCTTTGTGCACATATTTTAAAAATAAATTTTTTACCAATTTTGGAATATTTATTTCTCGAAATGGAATTAATTTTTGAAATCTTCATGTCAAAATTACTAGAGAGTGAATTTTTTAGAATTTTCTAAAAATATTAATTTTTAATGGATAATGATAAATACTGATTTTTATTAAAAATTTACTTTTCATTTAATGAATTTAAATGTTTTTTTAATTATATTAAGATTAAAATTATTTCAGTTATATAGTAATTAGTAAATTTTTTTCCATTAGAATCAATTTCTATTGAATTTTATTATTAAAAAATTCTATAATTATGAAAATTTTTCCTTTGGAAAACCACTTTTTCATCATGTAAATGAATAAATTTTAAATTAAATTCAGCCAATTATATGAATTGAATTTATGAAAATAAATTCTATTTTTGGAATCAATATAATTAATATTATGTAATAATTTCAAATTACTATTTGGTCCTAGTGAATAGTAAAAATAGTAAAAATTAATTACCAAAATTATTGGTAAAACGGGTTTACCGAGGGTTAAACTAAAAAGATAAGAATGAAAATCCCCTAGAAACTTATCCAATTATTAATTTATTCATATATTTTGAACTAAAAATATAAATGGTTTGATAATTAACCATTTTGGAATATTTGTTAATCTAAAAAATGTGGGTATCAATTTCTCTTCCCAAAAATTCTAACTATGTTGTCTTTCCCATTTATAAAAGTCCACACACACTCCTCACCTTTACAAACCTCCAAATACCCTTTGTTCAGATAATAAATACCCATATACCTTCCTTAAATACCTCCCCATATCTTAGTGTCTTTATTTTTATTTGAAAACCCTCATAATAAGGATTTAGGTATAAAACTGAAGAGCCTCTCTAAAGAAGATGTAAAATTCTTAGACTTACTTTTTGTTTTATTTACTCTTCCACCTCTATAAAATATTCTAAAAATATTATAAAATAATAACATTTTTAACTCTACGATAAATATATTTTATTTTGTTAAATTCATAACCCAATCCATCTCAACTTCTATCAATAGTGAAATGAACTTATAGATCTTATGTACAATGAAGTACCACCATGCGAACCAATGCAACTCATTTTCAATTACCACATCTCATGGATGGATATAATGATATAATTAAAATATTTATGTAATATTTAATAAATTTATATAATTTTTAATTATATTATCATAAATTCAATTTTAACTTCCAATCTATTGGAAAACAATTATGTCGCTCATGAATTTGTGTGGACTACCACCTCCACACAGTAACGTGAAATGATTTTCATTCAATTATGAAATAGATGGAAATAAGGATATATTTAATGAATATTAATGATAAATTTGATATATTAATTGTTATATAAAGGTGAAATATTTTTTATGTAACATCTATATTTTCGAAATGGAAACTCTATGTTGGATAACGTACAAGATACACCACATCATGCTTAAATGAACCACTGAATATTATTATTTTAATGTTACCATTATAAACTAGTCATTATAATTATGGGAATGAAAAATATTAAATCAATTATGAATATAAGGTTTACACATTTACATGTAATTATTTCTTTGACCAATTAATTGAAATTGAAAATATAACCCTTTTCAAAATAAAAGGAATTTTTTTACAAAAAAATATATAAATGAGAACAAGTATGTTTATAAAATAATCAAACAACCCTTTTTGAATTATATTAATGAAATATATATTCAATATAATTTTCAATTTTATATTATATGTTTTCTAGAAATGATATAAGAACAAATCAAATTTTATGTATAAATGATATATTTTTCTAAAAAGATAGTTTTCTCACCTTTTAATGGTACGCTTATTTTAAATTAATTTTTGACCCTTTTATAATTTTTATTTGAAAAAATAAACTTATTATTTGAAATATTAAAATCAATTTTTTTATTTTTTTTTTATTTTTTGGTATTTTTGTTTTGTAAGTTTCATGTTTGATGAATAATAAAAAATAATGGATTTTAATTGAAAACAACTTTTTCATCTAAACAATTTATAGTGTTAAATTAAAATTTAGGTTGGTTTTAAAGTATAATTAGATCAATTTTTTATCATTAAGTCCAATTATGTAATTGGAGTCAATTTTACATTGAATTTGGATATAAAAACATTTCAGTCTTTTCAATATTTTCACTTTAAAACCCTATTTTTTTCAACCCATCAACGAGATTTATTTTAAATTAATTTTACCCACATATATCTTTTGAATTTTTAAAAATGGATTGAATATCTATAATAATTTGTTATTAATTATGTAAATAGGACACTTTTATTTTAATACATTATGAATAGTAAAATTAGCAATTTTTATTACCACAATTAAGGGTAAATTGGGTAATTAGCAGTTTGAATAATATTATAAATATTATAAAATTACCCTAAAGCTTGTCATAATTTAATTGGATGATTTATTGTTGACCAAAAGCATCCTTGGATCAAAATTTTAACCTTTTGAAGACACTTAGGTGAGATCATTCCATTTACAAAAATTTATTTAAAGAAAAGTCAAAGATGCCAAACTCATGTTTTTAATAATTATTATATTTTTTAATTTGTGGTTATTTAGAAGATATATTTGATAATAATTGTTATTTGAAAATTTAAAATGTTTATATTCATCATGTTAATTAATTTTTAATATTTAGGAAATAAATATTTACCTTAAAGGCATAAAAAAGGATTATGAAATAATTTAATAATTAATGGAAATATCATATAAATGAAATTAAAAATAGTAAAGTGAATATAATTTGAGAAAATTAATTTCATAACCTATTTTTATATTGGAATTTTACATGTTAGTGATGTGTTATAATAATTATTTAAAATGTATCTTTTTATGATGTTTTTAAAAATTCAAGTAATGAATAATGTCAAAATTAACATTAATGATATTTTAAAATAAATAATATTTTATTAAATGATATAAAATTCATAAAAATATAAAATTAGGACAATTTTTTTTATAATGTATAAAATTTCATCAATGATCCATTTTCTATTTTTTTCATTTTATAGAAACAATATTAACTTTCAAATAGTAAAAACACATGTTGACCTGGTAAGAGTTAAATAGGTTAAATAACGGTTAAAATAAAAATGATTTGTATGAATATATTAATATGGACATGAATGATTTAAAAAATTCTAATTTATCTTGATATTCTTCAAAATTAAATCTTTTTATATAAGGTACTTTATTTTAAAAACTCTTTTTTAATGTTCCCTTTTCAACTCTTTTAACAAAATTCAAAATGATTTTCTTTTTAGATTATATAGAATGAGAAGTTTATTTGGATTTTATGATGATTTATTACTTTAATATTTTATTTATATGTTTTAATATTTATTTTATAACAATTTTAGTTCATATTTATGTTGATTTTTTTATTTTAAAAGTGATTTTTACAAGAAAAGTGTATTTTGTTATATAGATTTGTTTTTCTCTTGAGTTTAAAAAATATTCAAGGGTATTATACATGATATATTCATTTTACATTTTATATTATGGTTTTATCCAATTATAACTAAAGATATTATGGGTTGATCCCCGTTACATCTCATGATATGATGGGTTGATCCCCATTATTGCTCAAGATATGACAAGTGATCCCTATTATAGCTCTCTAATGCATTAGGTACTTCATAGATTGAATTCAACTGTATGGTTTTTAAATTAGTAAGGTTGAATGTAAGAGTAATATGGTAATTATTTCCCATAGCACCTGCATTATTTTTCTATTCATGATAATGAGTTTTTAAGAAAAGTGTTTTTAATGGGATTTTATGTTTTCACTGGACTAAAGATTTACATTGTTTTTGTCCTTTACTATGATTTTTTTGTTTATACCA
Organism: Viscum album; assembly: GCA_963277665.1. Taxonomy (NCBI): domain Eukaryota; kingdom Viridiplantae; phylum Streptophyta; class Magnoliopsida; order Santalales; family Viscaceae; genus Viscum; species Viscum album. The sequence goes on along the minus strand of OY728126.1, from coordinate 2,131,615,499 downwards.
TGTTGAAAAAATGTTTTCCCATAGGGTTTATGGAATATTATAGAAAAGGATGGTATAAAGAGGATAATTATGAAGAATTTTCATAATGATAAATCATTTTTTACGTTAAAGAGTTCTATATTTTGAAAAAATGGATACTGAGTATAAGTGTCAACTTGTAATGTAAGGGTTTAATTGGTAAGAGTTTATACAAATTTTCTAAAACTCTAAAATAAGAAGATACTAGAATGTAAATTATTTCTCAAACACACTAGAATATGTAATTTTTACAGCCATATCCTTACAATTTATCTTTCATCCATTCAATCAATTGGAAAAATTGAAACAACATTCATATGTACATACAACCTAATGTCTCCATGAACGGTGTAACTCATTTTTCATATATAGCTCTTATGTACTATTTTAAATACTTATATAATGATTAGATATAATATTTATATCATGTTTAGATTTTTTGAGATAATGGAACCATTATAAAAGTAGAATTACAAAAATTACTGAACTAAAACATACATAAAAAATGAAACAATTATCACATGAAATAGTGATTTTAACAAAGAATTGTCAACAAATGGGTTATAAAATACTATAGGTAAATAATATATTGTATAATATATATGATCATGGTTATTTAATATATGTATAAAAATGATATATTTATCATATAGGAGGTGAAGACACATACAGAGGAAATCAGACCTGAGATAGGGGTTTCTTATCTCACATTTAATTCCGTGAGACATATGTCATTTTCATAAATTTTTTATTTTTGTGGTTTATATAATAATCCTATGATATGTTATATCATTAACCCTTTTATCTTAATTTGATTTAATTTTTCATTTGAATTTATTTATTTCATGGGGATTATGATTTAGAAGTTACCAAAGTGGTAAAGGTTTATGTTACAATCTAAGTGTTTTTCAGATTTGTTCTTGATTATGTTTTTGATGATGATATATTATAATAAATATTTCAATAAACTCAATAATTATCTTCTCCTATTCATATTTCTAAATAATACACTTTTCCTCTCATTTTTTACTCTTTAATAACAAAGGAGACCAAAATAGTGTTTTTGAAAGAATACTAAATTCATTTATCTCTTTAGTCGAAAACCCGTTTTCTTCTATATCTATGTTTTATAAAAATGTTTTAATTTTTTCTAAACATTATTCAAGGGATTTATTGATGAAATTTTACCCATTTTTAAATTCCAAAAAATGGTTTGAGAGGAATATTCTCTTCATCTTTTGAACAATCCATTTTTAAACCTTTTTAGAATAGTGTGAAAGGAATTTTTTTAACTTATATGGTGTGTATGGAATTACCTGCAATCATGAACAGTCTTTACCTTGAATCTATATTTTTAATTTTAGAAGGATAATTTTAATAAAAATTTATTTCTTATTTTTTTCGAAATTTTCAATTTTTGAAAGTGATTTTCAAAGTGAAAAGGATATTTTCCTAAAGGACTTAATGTAATATTTACGGAATATTGATACATAATTGATAAAACACCCATTTTACCTACTATACATTGGGAATATTTTGTAATTATACCATAATTATTTTCTCTCCAAATGGTTTATGATAATTTTTACTGGGAATGATCTATTTTGACACTATTTGTAATATTACTCTAGATGGTTTATGATTATTTATATTTATTAGGGAATGTATTAACATTACATTTGAAATGTTTTCAATATGTCTATTTTTGTCGATTATTTTTTACCCCTAAAATATAATTTATTAACTATACATTGAATGTTATGAGTGTAGCCTGCTATAGCCCCTTGAGGAATTACTATATCTCATGAGACAAACTATATACTATGTTTGGCTGGGGCCTTACCCATTTTGTAATATGTCTTATAATGAGGCCTAAAAGGTATAGTTAGGATGTCTATAATGATTCATTCTATCATTACGATGTTAGTTATCATTGTTTCATCTGATTATTTTATTAGTTTGAGTATCCATGGTCATGCTTTAAAATCATGTGAATATTTATATGGTGTTATTTGATCATCATTTATTAATTCTGTATTATTCTTATGTAATTGATTAAAAGGGATGTGTTTCATCTATTTAACATACCATATTAATTATTCCTTATTTATTCATGAAATCTTTTATTATATGCATACCCTTAATGAGCATTAAATCTAACACCTTTATCATGTTTCCTTTCCCCACGATTCTAGGAATTGTTCTATGATGGATATGTAGGTATATGCTAAAGTTAATAATTGTAAACTCAATAAAAATACTATGTTTTATTTTATGTTTTCAATTATAATATTAGATTCATTTATGTAACTAGTTTTCCAAAATATCTAAACTATTCAATACTTTAGGATGGTATTCCTTATGTCTAGTGCTAATGTAATAATGAAATCCCTGACTATGGAATTCTAGGGTTAGGGTATTTAATGTTGGTATCAAAGGATGTTTAGTAGAACCCTTTAGAACTAGATTTAGGAAAACATTTATTAGGGAACATAAACCAATGATAGACATTGAGAATATCTATATAATAACATCTTAAAGTTTTGATGAGAAATTGATTATCTGTTTTTCATAATAATACATCCCTACATAGATACTACAATTGGACATCGCTCTGGAATAGATATACCTAGGGGTAATAAATATAAAAAGGGTAAATTGGGATTTGACGTGACCATCACCTAGTGCATGAAAATGGGAATTACTGCACACCATATAGGAAACTTCTAGAGGATATTATTTTGATAATTAACATGTTCTTTACAAACTATTATGAAGTATTTTAAAATAATAATATTATTATTATTTTAAAACATTACTAAAGAAACAATGTTAATGATTATGAGCTTAGATAATCATAAAATTTTCAATTTATGTTAACAATTTCAATAGTTTTTGGATAATACAATATGTTTCATAATATTATGATCTAATTTAGTGTATAAAATTATTTAGAAATGGTTCATTGTGTAGGGAATGTAAATGATATCAATGCACATAGTCTATATAGGGATTTATTGCCTATATAAGATATTGAAGTTGGAGATGGAGATGTAGTTGGAACAAATAAAAAAAATACAATATTGGGGTAGCAGACTCAGTTTATTTGAAATAACCATACCTTTATGGATCATCCTATTGATCCACTGTGTAGTGTAACAGTGTTAGACCATTTCATGTGTCCTCAACCTCCATTATTTAATGGGACTACAAATCCATTTGTAGCCGAGTAGTGGTTATGTTCCATAGAGAAGATATTTCTTACTCTAGGATATAAAAAAGGGAGAAAGTTTCCATGATAGTTTATCATCTCTCAATAGATTCAGTTCAATAGTGGTAATTAATAAAAAACACTAAGGACGAGGTAGAAATAGAGAACATGGAGTGGAAGGATTTTAAGTAACTATTCTTGGAGAAATAATTTTCTCATGAGTAATGAGAGGATATGGAGAGAAAACTAATGAGTCTAAGGTAAATGAAATATGAAAATATTTATCTGTATAAATCCTACATTATATGTTTTTGAAGGCATGCGATATACTATGTACTTAATCGAAAGAAAAATATTGAAACTTTCTTTAAAGGTCTTAAGATAATCATTATAAGGGAACCAGTACCCAATATTTCCTATCATATGAGGATATAGTATCGTGTTCAATCAAGAGAGAGAAATTATTCTTTAAGTATTATGGATTAAAAGTGAAGTAATAAAATAAGAGTAAGGTAGATAAAAAAATAGATAAGGGGAATAAGGTAAAGAAGAATTTTCTCACATGTGATAACAGTGGAATGAGACACCCTTGTACTTTCTTGAAGGGAATAATAATTTTATACAATTGTAGAGAGAAAGTCCCGAAATCCAGTGAATGTAATGGTAAGAAAGAAACCTATAATGTTTATTGTTTAAATTTTAAGGAGATGGGTCAATACATAAATGAATCCCCTAAGAATCAAAGTTATAAAGCATAGAAGAGTCTAAGGGATCAAGGTCAATGTTATGCTACTAATATAGAATAAGTGGAATGATTTTAAGTGCTTGTGTATTTGGATTCAAGAATTATTTGGTAAAATTATTTTTACTAAAGTTATTTTTGTTTTAAGAATCATGAAATGTATTTCGTTTTTTACTCTTTTATGGATCTTATGATTTATCAAAAGTTAATTTTAGTGCTTCATAAATAATAAATTTATAATGGATATTCATTCCATAGAGTAAGAAATGAAGTGTGAATTATTTTAAATACAACCAAATGATGAAATTATGCCTTTGAAATAAAAATATATCAAGTAAGTATATATCATTATGTTCTTATTCTAGATGGTAAAATAATTATTTAACATTAGGAAAATGATATTAAAAAGAAAATTTTATACTATTACCTTTATTTCAATCATAAATTTTTGGTTTTTTGGTTGTTAACTTACACTTAAGCGTTCACTTTTTTTGATCAACGATCTCTATTACTCTCCATATATATTTACAATTTTCCTCTATATCCATATTTTCACTATCCACAATTTTTTTCCTAAATTGAAAAATATTTATCTGTTATTATAAATGAAATTTGAACATTCATTCCCCTATTTTCTAGAGAATTTTTTGTTAAACCTTTTTTTCTAGGTTTTAAACATTGTTTAAACCTACGATTACCAAAATATAATTGCGAGGGAATAATTTATTTAAGGGGGTATAATATAACACCCTGATATTTTAAAAGAAGAAAATAGTGTTTGATAATGTATGTGACATGTGATAGTGATCTTAAACGACCATAGTAATATTTTTACATAAAATTAATCTCTTTGATGTCTTGTGATACACATGACCTTGAGTCTAAATGAACAGTAATATTGTATATCTTTATAACCTAGCTGTTAAATTGGTGGGTATGAATTAGAATGAAAAAATTAATAAAATTATATTGTTTAAACATGTATAAAATAAATTCAATGGTTATATATTTATTAAAAATAATATAAGAAACATTTGAATGAAACATATAGGTTTTCTAAAAACCTATATTCTTCTAAAGGGTGGTTTTATCACACTTTGCACTTATTTTTTAAAAATATTTTTTCACAACTTATAGAGAATTTATTTTACAAAATGGAATTAATTTTTGAAATAATAACGTCAAAACTATCTTATAGTGAATTTTTGATAATTATATGAACATATTAATTCTTCAATGAATAGTGAAAAATACTAGTTTTTATTGAAAACTGCATTTATGTTTATAGAATTTAAAATATACATTTTGTAAATTATTTTAATGTTATATTAGTTCAGTTGTATTATAATAAATATAATTGAGTTCATTAGAATAAATTTGATATTAAATTATGATATTAAATCATTATATACTTATGAAAAAATTTCTTTTGGAAGACCACTTTTTCATCACATCAGGGGGATTAATTTTAATTTAAATTCTTACAATTATGTGAATAGAATTTGGAAAAATAGATCCCATCATTGGAATCAGAATAATTAATATTATTTAATAAGTTCAAACTAATTTATTTTCATAATGAATTGCAAAAACACTAAAAATTATCAATATAGTTAAGGTTTAAATGGGTTTACAATGGGTCAAACTAAAAAGATAAGGGTTTAAATGACCCATAAACTTGTACAATTATTATTAGATTGAAATATTTTGACTTAATATAATCCATGGTTTGAGAATTATCAATTTTCTATTCTTTTTCATCTGAAAAATATGTGCAACCCATTTTCTTTTTAAAATATCCAAGTGTGTCCCCACCCCTCATCCTAGTTTTAAACCCTATAATGTCACACCCACTTTTTTTAGTCATTTTATTTATTTTATTTCTCTTGGCGTCGGGTGATTTTTCATAAGTACGGGTGAGTCACAATTTAAAATTTTAATGTTAGGATGAGTTGATGGTTTGAGTTAGTGCGCAAACACCATACGTTTAAGATGCGATGTCCTCTTGGGTACCGTACGGTGAGCAAATACCGCATGATCATCCAGTTTTAGAGTTATGTTTGTAGATATATGTATATGTATGTTTATATGTTTATATATGTGTATATATATGTGTATCTACATTTGTATGTGTTTATGTTTTAACGTTACGTGTATATATATGTATGTGTATATATGTTCATAGGTGTATATATATATATACACATATGTTTATAAATAAATATGTTTTAACATTATATGCTTATGTGTATATATGATTATATATATGTTCATATATGTTTATATATGTTATATATATGCTTATATATATATGTATATATGTATCTATGTTTATATAAGTAGGTTTATATATGTTTATATATATTTATATATGTATATATATGTTTATAATAACTATTATTATTATTATTATTATTATTAAGATAAAAAAATTGGAAACCTAATCTACCCAGCCCAGGTGGCGCCCCCTTCTTTGGAATCACGCAGCGCCCCACCTAGTCCGTTCCTGTGCACGCACTCCCTACCGGAGCTCCCTCCGGCCGCGGGCCACCTCCCAACCTCCTCCTCTCTAATCCAAAACCCCCTCCCGACCTCCTCCTCCCTTCTCCACTGCTCACACCTGCTCCGGCTGACCCCGCCTGCTCCGGCCGCACCACCCTCAACCAGTGTGACTCCCCCCCTCTCTAGTATCCTTCTTTTTCATGTTTTCTTAGGGTTTTCATTGAGTTGTCCAAACCCTAACTAATGGATTTTTGTTTGTGTGTGTTCCTCTTTTTTTAGGTATGTGAAGGGTCTGCAAGGTCCTTTTCTCCCTTCCATTGAGGCGCGATTGTATTCGCGCCCCTCCGAGGAAGGTGATTTCAAGTATTTTTATTTCCGGAGCACTCCATTAATGTTTTCACTCTCCTTTTTTTGTTTCAAAACTTTTTTCACAGCTTTTTTATGCGCTAAATTATCTTTCTCTAGAGTTCTGACATTTTTAGAATTGATTAAGAATATATTTTTAGCCAGTTCCTGGTTTATGTCAATATGCATCTACGATGATTTTCTTTCTTAAGTGACAAATGTTATTTTGACGATTTTTAAAATGTAATTCACAGCACTATTGTTTCCACATCCTATTTGGTTTGGTTGAAGCCCGCGACTCGGGTTTAATGCAATGACGTGTTTATATGTTCAAGGTTGTGCGAGCAGCTTGTCAGGACCGTTGGACCATGCTCCGACAACCGCGGGTGAGCACGACTATGTTTATCATTGATATTTGCGTAAGGATATATTTATACATTGTTATATATTCTTATTCCAATTTAAATGTGGAATTGAGTTGCAGACCCTTGATGTCTTTATCTGGTCTAGAGTCGGCTTTACTTGAATTATTAATTTAGCAATGTCTCACTTTTTTCATTGCAGGATATATATACCTATGGTATATAGGTGTATGTTGTATATATTTATATATGTATATATATATGGGCATCAAAGACACGTGTGCACGAATGTGTGACGTTTGAAGATGGTTACTGCTGGAGTAATGTGCGTTTTGGACATGGGTTAACTGAGGTAGGTGTTTCCAAACATTTCCCCTTTTTGATTCAAACCTTGAGCACTAGAAAGTTTTCAATTAATTATTTTATATCATTGAATTTCTTTTGTGTTTAGGAAAAGCATCTGACATAGTTCTATTGTTGTTTTAAATTTCTGAAAGTGGCTTTTGATGTTGGTTTATATGAAATGCATAGGGTCTTGGTAAAGTTAAATTGAGTACCTTGTAATGTGTTTGGTTGTAATTGATAGTGATTGTGTTTTGGAATATATTATTTGGTTTGGTGTGTTTTTTTGACAGAATTATGAACAAATAGGTTGTTTTAGAAATGTTTTGTAAATGGTGGTTGGTTTGAAAGATGCAATTTTCTTTTATAAAGTGTTGTGAAAGAATTGGGTTTAGTTTTCAATGCTACAGTGTTTTATGAAAGATGGTTTCTAAGGCGATTCTTCTAAAAACTAGATGTTACATTGGATGTTGGCACATCCATGGGAGCACTAGGTGCTCACATGGATGTGACTCCAAATGAAAATGACACATTAAAGCTATGTTTTCTTAAAACTAGGTTTGAGAGAAAATAATGTGTTGTTTTAAAGAGGGATAAAAAGATGTTGGCCGGATCGCCCTTTTGTGTGGGTTGATTGGTTGTTTGGTTTGAAAGCCCGTTTGGTATTGGGTTTTTGAGTGGGGGTGTTTATACTGACTTTTGGGAATGGTGTGTGTGCCCAATTGGAAACATAAGACATTTATGAAATGTTTTCAAACTACACATGCGGTGAAGGCCCGGTTGGCACCTTGTTGAATGTGAAGGAATTTCATATATGCATATTTGTGAGGTATCTCTACAGGGGGGCTTTCCTTCAAGGATTGTCGTGTAGTGGTGTCTGTGTAAGGGGTTGGAAAGTGTGGTGAGATGAGTCACACATGCAAGGGCCTCCTACTTACACAACATTATCAAAATCACCATGGGTTCTTGGGCGTCCTTTAGAATATCGAGAGACGGTTGCTAGCCAGCCCCGATTAGACGAGTTGGTTCCTCCTTGGTATATGGGCCTTGTGGGGCGTTCCCCTGGTTGGATATTAGGGTGGCCAGTTGGTTATTGACTATGGAGTACCATGCTGGTAGGTAGTCTGAAACCGAGTACGTCTAGGGTTTTCTAGGTATGTTTAGGATCACCCATGGTTATTGATTATATCTTCTTGTTTACTTTTACTTTCACTTGGTTTCCAGCATTTACTTATCACTTGTTCTTCTTTTTCACAAATGTTATAAACATGGATTTGAAATTTAGTTTTCAAGAAATGCATTGTTTGGGGAAAACGGGTTGTGGCGTGTATTGTTTTTTGAAATGGTAGATCAGGATCCTTTTTTCCTTTAAAATATTAAAACCCTATTTTCTATATTTTTATGTGAAAACTAGTGTTTTTTTGGGATTGTTTCTAGAAAGTGGTCTTGGTTGGATTTTGTGTTTTACTTTGGCATCCCTACAGAGCATTTTTAATGCTCATGCCTATTTTTATCATTTCAGTCACAGGTTTCCCTTGCCCAAGTTTTCTTGGCTGAGTTGCTCATTTTGGGAGCAATGTTGGCCTTGGTTGGGAGGTGATCGAAGGTTCACATGGAGGTATGTCTGCTGTTTGGTTTTATTTCATTCTGCTGCTAGAGTTTAGTGATTTTGTTCTGTTTATTCTTATTTACTTTTTTTATCTTTTATGGGCCAAATCCTTCCCAATGTTTTAACTTTGATGCTCGATACTAGTTTCCATACCAGGGGGATCGGGAACGCCCCTCGGGACTTACTATGAGCCGGATCGGGTGACAGGTTCAGGTTTGCCCCGGGCTGGTTCGTGACATATAAACTACTCTTATGTTATTCTAGGAAATAATACCTTTTTCATCAAATTTATTCAGGATGACTCATTTTAATCCTGTAACTAGAAGATCATTAGGATATTCAATTATGGTCCAGATCTTGTTCCTTTAGAATTGATTAATATCTTCTTGCATCGTAAATATCCAACTCTTATCACCGAGGCATAATATTCTATTATAGGTTCAAATTGGGGTAAAAATGGAAGATTAAAACATTTATTTCTAATAAAAATTCATGTTCTTGTATGTTTATCTACATCATTAATGATATTATTAGTAGTACATGTTTTCAAGATCGACCAATTTCTAGGTAATGGGGAATTTTGATCGTCATATATGGATGAATTCACTTCTATTAAGTCAACTTTTGAATGTTTGGATTCTGTAAGTCTTAATTACTGTATATTAATTTCTCATGGATTGTATTCAACATTTGGAAATAAAAAATGAGGGCTTTCAAAAATAAAATCTAGATGAATAACCTTATAATGTTTAAACTATGTTTAAGGATTAGTCCCCTAAAAAAATTAAATGTATCGATTATTAAATAATATTTTCCATATGTTAAAAACATGATACAACTTAATAGTAGTGGAAAAAACAATAAATATTACTTTATAAACATAATTTTTAAATTTATAATGATTTTATTTTGTATTCAAAGTGAAGAAATTACAACCAAAAACATTGAATTAACAAATTTTAGGTTTCCTATAAGTCCATAATTAATAATTATTCTTATGAAACATTTGATTACATAAAACATGATTTATTATTTATAATATTGTTCTTATAGATTCTTCTCAAAAATATATAGTAACCAAATTTTCATAAAACATTGTTGGGTAAATTTCTTGAAGTTTTTTTACATCATTAAAATATTATTTTTTTAGTATTTATTAGTGATGAAATATTTTAAGTTATGGATTTTCAATACAAAAACATATAAAACCATAACATAAAAATTCAACACCACAATCACTCTAAATATTTACTAGTAAAGGGTTTTCAAGTTCTCAACATAACAAAAAAAATTAAAAATGAAGGGTTATTTGGATTTATGTTCTATAAAATAGGATAAATTATATCTTGTTAAATCATCAAGTGGATCATATAATTTTTTTCCTCTTATAATTAATGTTTTTGTGGGAAAAAATAGTTCTAGGTTCACTAATTGTAATACTTATAACATTGTTACTACACTAGTAGGTTTAAAAAATTTCTTGTGTCTCTTATTGTATTATAAATAGTCCTAGAATCTAGATTAGTAAGTATTATTTTCATGAATGTCCCTTACTAGTCATTTATAAGAATCCTTGATCAAGGTTATAATATTTTAATTTCCTTTGTTTGTATGCCTAATATATGAATAATTATCCATTGCAAAGGAAAAGGTATGTTCTAAATACTATGGTATTCTAAGTCTATTATATAAAAATTACCATGACTATAAACAAATAATATGTGATCTCCATATGAAATTTTAATTATCCATTTAACATACCCAAAATTAATGGAGTAACATTCATCACATTATTTTCTAATTCTAATGAGGTTTCTCTTGATTAGTAAAACATAAAGAACATTATAAATTAAAGTCGTACTAAGAAAAAAAAACATCATTGATTTAGATAATTTGAACTTGCACATTGTCTCCAAATGTGACTCCCCCGCCATTCAATTTTTTCTAAGTTTTTATAAATTAGAATTGTATTTTATAATGATTCGAGAACAACAATTTTCCATGTTCCATATGTTTTAGTTATTTCCAGTAAAACATTATTCATGAAAAATGAAAAGAAAATTTACTTTTTACCCAAACCTTATTGGGACCATTGATTTTAGAGAATATATATTTAGGAACCCACATCTATCTCAATATCTTATATTGTATAGTTGTAATCTCATTAGAAATATAAGCCTTATGAGTTTTGAGAGATTGAAATTTGTTCAAAGAATAGTTTCATCACCAATTTCCTCCTTTCTAACAGTTAATATGGAAAGGTGTGTTACTTAGAAAAAAGTAGTTATTATGATAAGGAAATTTTCTAGTGCTTTTATAACCTTGTATAGATATTTTATTTTTTACACTTAGTTGATAATGTAATTTTTCAAATTATTTATTTCCAGTAGTTAAATCAGTAAATAAATCTTCAAAAATGCAATTATATATTTCATCTTAATATTATCTTTCATATCTTATAATTATATTATTAATACTATTTTAGTATTAAATACAGTAGTAATCTCATATATTTCTCTCTTATATTCACATAATTCATTAATGAGTTTACTTTTCTCCTTCCTCAACTTACAAATTTTAACATCTTACCTATTTAACTAAGAATAATGTTTCAAAATTTCATAGGTAAGTTTATAAATTCTAATTTCCTTTTTAGAAACATCAACCTTAGTTGAATCATGGTCTTTTGTAACATTTTATTTAAATTTTAAATTCAAATCATATATCTAGAAATTTATAAAAATTATGCAATATCCTCCCCATCATTTGATGAAAGAGAAACATTTTCATTAAACTATAATTTTGCAAAGTATTAGAAGTTACATTACCCAATAAGTAGAGATCATTCTAAGTAAATTTTATGTAAAAATCAATGATATCATGGCTATCTTCATCTAATGAATCACTGTTAATTTTCATATTTCTTGAGACTCCTAATAAGGTCATCATTAAAAAGATTTGTTATATGTTTAGTGCCATATATCATCATATACTTATATTCTCATCCCATTATAAGAATATAAATCACCCCTCAACCATATTTTATTCCAAAATTTCCTTCTCGCCAAAATATTGAGGTTAATTAATAAATTTCATGAAACATTGATGCATTTTCACCACAAATTCAACACGTAGAAAATAAAAATCCTAATAATTAGAATGAAGCATAACACTTCATGTATTAAGAACTTTGAAAGATCTAAAGTGAGTAATTAATAGATTTTTCTATATTCCATTCACATTTTTTCATCATCAAATATGACTTCATAAATTCTATTTCATCGAACATAATGAAGTATTCTAGAAATTATAATTTTTTTGATACTCTATCTTCTCTTCATGAGTAAACATGGATAATTATTTATTCATAATTATATAATTTCATCATAAGAAAATGGTGAACTACCACGTTGAAAATAAATGTCTTCATTATGTCAAAAAATACTCATAGTCCATACCATTGACGATATTTGGTTAGCACAGATTCATATTCTCCTGGGTTATAATTTGAGTTAATGTCATTTAAAAACAAAAAAACTACTCCATTATTCATAGTTAGTGCAAGGATAATTAAGTATAAGTATAAAATAAAAATAAATAATAAGTTTGGATATGACTTAAATAATGAATAGTATGGTGTAGATACTATTTAATGGTATCAGACAAAAATAGATATAAAATTTAGATACAATAATATTTCAGTTTTGATAATTCTAGATTCTATTAGATAAAAATATAAATAAGCTATAGACACAAAAAAAATTATGTATATGGTACAACTAATTACCCCAAAAGCTGAAGTGAAATGGCACTACAAGTGGGTGAAAAATTATAGTCATAAAGGTAAAATAATTTTTATCTCCCACTAAAGAATCATGTTTATTAAATAGAAAGTAGTGGAATTTAATCCTATCAGTAAATAAAAACTATATAAAAAGAATAATAAAGCAATTGAATTTAAAACACAAAAAATTAGAAACTATCATTTGAGTAAAAAATGACAATTCAAACACACCTCAAAAAATATTTTTACCAAAACACATACAATAAAAAACCATTATAGTTTAAACCAAATTAGTAGTTGTATCGATAAACTTGATCTAAGGAATCCAATTCCTACACCCGAAACATTATCCACTGTACACCTATCAGAATGTATTATATTCCAAACACATAACTTATTTTATTATAAGGTCGTCATTAGCAATAGGCTGATTTAGCCTCAAGAACCTATTAAATATATGGATCCATAACAATTTTTCATATGGTATTCATCAAAAACCAATAATAGGATACAACTTCCAACCTAGATATCCTTAATCATGATGGACTAGACAATGAAAATTTCATCACTAGAAGCTCATAAATCTCCTCAATCATAAAACACATCTTCCAAACCACTAAAATCACAATAGTATTTAAGAATCATACAATGAAATTTTACAAAAAAGAAAAATCTAAGTAATTTTAAAATAAACCTCACAAATAGAAGCTCATAGAAAATCAAACTATAATTAAATACTAAAATTGCAATCACTCAAAGAAATGATATGAAAAAAACTTCAAAATGATCCCAAAACAACCTCATCATTATCCAGCATATTCTATAAATCGAATCCCTCAAACTAATTTATAAACACAAATATAATAAAATTAAATGGTTAAATTTCAATATATTCACGTTCAGTTGAAACCTTATTCGACCCAACCTTTCATCATTAGATGGATGTTTCATTTTTCTTTATCTTCTGATGAGCATGCCACTATAGTTCTCCATTACACTCTGGTAGATATAAGTATCATCTTATTTCAATAGAACATATGATCATAAAATAAATATGTACACAAAAAAACACAAACAACAAATATTAAGTTAAATAAAAAGATATATTTATGTGTATTATGATTTTTCAAAAGTATGGATAAGAATGAAAAAAACTCCCCAACTAACTTCAATAATAAATCTCTCTAGAAAGAAAATATATTAAAATAACTTGTCATACTATTACTAATAATATTGTTGTTACTCTTCATGCTCTATATTCAATTTCCTATAATCCCATCCAGAACTCTATGCCACTCCCATTCCACACATTAGAAAAGAATGATGATCTTAAAGGAGTTTCTTTTGTGGTAGTTGATGACAAAAGACTTATAGTGCCATAAAAATTAGTCAATGTCAATCAAAAAAGAAATATGGATCACTCAACCATTATTTATACTAGTTTTCTAGAGTTTCACCCCACCCCACTATATGGAAGAGAGTACATATTTTTGAATCATTTAGGATTCAAAAAGGTTTTAATTGGTGGTATTTTTTCATGGTGATAATTAAATATATTCACAGGTATATATATAATTATATATTTAGTAGTGTTTATATATATTTCATGATTTTACATTATATTGTCCATGAAAATGTTAATTGTTGGTTATTTATGTTTTTTAAAAATGGTTTATGTTTGATAAAATCACAGTTTATTTAGATGTAGTTTGAATCGTCATTAAAAAATTTATATAAATTGTAATATATATATAATTATTAGTGGTTGTTTAAACCATTATTAATGTATATAAATAAATAAATATATTATTCATTTTTGTTGTGTTTTTTATTAGTGGCAATTTTAACCAGCCCAAAACAGTTAGTGGTTGTTTAAACCTTACCTTTTAGCCATTGTACAAAAAAATCCAATGCATGTTGATAATACCATTCCACACAATAGAATTTGGACTTTCAAATTCAAACAACCAATAAAAAAAATACAAAATAGTTGTGTGTTTTCATACAATATTTCAATATATACAACAACATATAAAATAATGAATAAATTACATAATACTGCAATTTTAATAAATATGACCTTAAATTTTTTTGTTTAATTATAAAAGTCTATAATAGATCATTCTCAATCATTCCAAATGGGTTATTGTAGTCATCACGTACTTACCAGATCACTAACTCTAATTTTTTCATTTAAAGTAATTTAGGACACATTAGTTTCAAAAATTTCCAATATAACATAACATAAACCCAATGCATTACGAAATAAAAACATGCTAAGATTTTACATCAAATACATAACATTAAATATTATACTCATTTGAATCAATATATAAATAACTTCATATTAAACCTAATTATCCTAACCTTTTTTTTAGCAGTGGTAATTTTAAATTCCAAAATTAAATTATAGTAGTTAAAAACTACGCAAATAGTTTCTGATAAAAAAATTCAATAATGACTGTTCAACACATTAAATATAGTAGAACAAAAATAGTCAAATTAAAAAAAAAGAAAATATAAAAAAGTAGTGTATTTTCATTCAACACATATTTATATATAACAAATTATATAATATAAAAAAATGAAATTATTACTACACTTTTATTAAACCTAAATTTTCAAATATCTATGTAATCATAAAAAGTTTATAATACATCACATTCACTCTATCAAAATGGGATAGGGTGGTCATCACATCCTTTTCCAACTCCCACCTCTTGTGCCTTCATTTAAATTAATTAATTATACATTAGTTTTTGAATATTTTCAAAATAATAGAAACTAAATCCATGTGCAATACAAAATATAGATAAACTACACCTTAATATTATACAAGGAAAATAAAATACTAAACTCATTAGACACAAAAGAATGTGATTTCATATAAAATTATTTTGACACATAATTTTTTTTATTAGATTCAATTTTAAATACCTAAAATAATTATTGACATTTGAAATAACCACTAATAGTCACTCTGTATAAAAAAAATTCAATACAGGTTTTTATCTGATTCCACACAGCAGAACCAAAGTATTGAGATTCACACAGCTAATAAAACAACCTAAAACAATAGTGTATTTTTATACGACATATCAATATATACAATAAAATATATAATATATAACATATTAATCCAAATTTAAATGTTACAAAACATAAATTTCAAATTTTTTATTTAATCATAAAAGTCAACAATGAATCACTTTACCTCTATTAAAATGGTTCAAGGTGGATAACTTATCCTTGTAAGATCCGTGTATATAGTTCTAGAATTCAAAGTTATTAAGTATAGATTATTTTCAAAATATTCGAAAAAATAATATAAAATAAATCCCAGTGAATTAAAAAACACAAACACAATATTTTTTCACATTAAACATGTAACATTGAAAATTAAAATCATTAGACATAATATTTATATAATGTAATATTAAAATATAACACCCCAAATACTTTTTTTTGTTTTTTAAAAATAAACAATGTTTAGGATTGAGTGGTAACTTTAAGATCCATTGGAGAAATCAAGACACATCAAAAATTTCAGAATTCATGAAATCAAATACACACATTTTCTTGGGAATATTCTTCTACTAACTACTGATAACTAGATGTTGGTTCACCAGAACAAACATGGGTAGAAACAACACTCTAAATGAATATCCCCTAAACATATATGTACAAGAACTTATGAATAAATCCCTCCCTAAATAACTAAACTGAGTAAAAACTCTCTGATTCTCACACTCACAACTCATAATGAACATGCAAGTGAATGGAAAAATGAGACAAATAAATAAAAATTTCTATTTACATAATTTTAAGTTAGTCCTACATCCATAAGAGAAGACTAATATCATTTCATCAATTTAAATTTAAATATTTTCATTTTTAATTGAAAAGTCAACAAATCAATTCACTAATCCCACAACTAAACACATACATGTGGTCCCACCCACCTTTATAGTGGCTCACACCTGATCAACCTATTGCACCAAATTACAATATTTATTGTATTCCCACCATTAAATTCAGGAACCTCTAATTACTAATAGGAATATGGACCTTGATCTCTATGATCTGGTGAACAGTGAAAGTACATATTATGTTTCATTTGATGACTCTTATGTTATGCACCTTATCAATAAAACCAAAAGGAAATATTCTAAATTAACATATTTATAATTTTCAATATATGCATTCCTTAACTTCTATTATAAATAAAATGATTAACTAACCATCTATATAACTATTGGAACTTCAAAATCCATATGAATGCATGAACCCTCACTACAATGATGAAACCCATATTTTGAGGACTACAACAACACCAATCTTGGTTTACATTAATTATAGCATAAGGGTAATTGTTAGAAATAAAATTATGAATTTATATAATAATTAAGGGAATCATTCATGTAATAACATATTTTTTATACCATTTTAAACATTTAAAAGAGAATTTAAAACCACATATTTTTTATTTTAAAATGAAAGGTTAGTTTTCAATTTTTCCATTTAATTTAACATGTCTAATCATTAAATCATAAAATTAACATAATTTAAAATATAGAAAAAATTACACATTGAAACAAGATCATTTGGATACATGAATGTGATATTTTACCTAATTTTTTTCCCAAAAGCCTGACTTCCCTAATGCATGTATCATTTTAATTTTATGAAAAAACAAATCAACTCTTTAATCCCATATATTTATGCTTATAAATCTACCTTTCATGAAAATATATAAATTCATTTAGGTTTAAAATATGATTTATTTTATTAAATTTCAAATTTAAATTTCTAAAATGTGTTTTAAATTAAAAAAATATCATTTAAAATTTACAACAATTTAGGTTTATTCTTAAATAATTTGAAATCACAAATAAATGAAATAGATAATATATATTTATATAGTCATGATACATAATATATGAATAACCTGATGTATATATATAAGATTCATAAAATAATTTATTTTTGTAAGATATTTAAAATCAACATGTAATATTTTTCAAAAATCACAGTAAAAATTTCAAGTGAAAATTAGGTAAAGGTGATGTGTAAGAAATATATCTCTTATGTGGTTTTATATATTCATGTGTAATATTAATAATTGAATAAATTTCAGTCAAAATACCTAATAGTAAAAAAATAACATAAAACACAACTATAAAAGACTTAAACATTCCCCAAACTATGAAATTACATGAAACATCCCCTTAAACTCTCTCGACACCCATAAATGACATAAAGGATTCGAGAAAAGATAAGGCCCTTACATGAGACACCTCTCAATGGATTCTCATCCCAAATAATCAAAACCAAACTCAAGAAGTATTTATGGATATGGGAATGAATGAGACACTATGAGATACCTCTCAAATATTAATGTTTCCATAATAAAATCTCAAAAAATTCAATAAAAGATAATTGAAAAAAGCACACAACATCAACAATAATCACATCCATCAAAATAAGGTCACACATATGATAAAAAAATAAATCCTAAAAAACTCTAGATATTGAGAATACGTTTCAGCCTCACATTCCTAAGTAAACACTTTTAAACCACCATGCCACCAAATGACCCGAACTAAGGAGTAAACATGCTTTCACAAATCCTTATCTTACCTATCACAAATCTTAATAGTTTGTTCCTAAAAAATAATATCATTTTTAACTCCCAACTAACCCCAATAAATGAAATTAAAATAATCAAGAAAATACTAGAAAATCTATGATTATTGGAAGAATTTCTGGATATTATCTATCGATGGGGGTAATGCTAACTGATAGACAACTACACGAATTCTCTAAAACACCTTAAAGTACCAATAAATCATGAAAATATTTTACTACCATGACCTAACCTTCCCTTCCCAATAATAGAAAATAAATTCAAAAATCTTTATCTCTAATGTTTAACTCTATAGGTCTCCACATATTATTAACACATGACTTATGATGATCATGTTTCTTCTTCATTCACTTGAAAATCACTTATACTATATTTATTGTTCCCTATACTTGTTCCCGTCATATGATAGATGATTTTCCAAACATAATATAATATAATGGAAGTTTATAATATCAATTATTTTTGAATTAGTCCATATAAATTGTGGACTGAGAACTATTGTTGTTTGTAAACTTGACTAAGGGTAGGTCATTCACCCAAGAGCCTCCAAAAACTATAATATATGTATACAATATATCTTTCAAGGTGTAGATCATTTTCTTTTTATGGTTATTCATCTATGTATTAATGTTATTATACAGAATATCTTATATAAAAAAACTTCATAGACCTATCCACACTCGATAGATTAATTATGTATCACGGTCATATATTATCGCCTTTGGTTCCACAGGGACCCCAACAATCACCATAGATATTATATATCAATGAAATACACCTAATAATATCCATAAAAGTATTATTATCTATGATTTTCCAATGATAAATTCATGGTCATATGGTAGAAATTGTTAACCATTATCTTCTACCATATCATGGTGCAATGTTGCAAGCTCCTCCATCATTCTACTTGAATCTCCATTATCTCAAGTAGTATATCAAAACAAATTCCTTCTCAACATTCTAATGAAAAAATTCCCTATCCTTAGTGTATTAGAAATATCAATTTCATAATAAAATAATAACTCCATCCACAGTACATGATCAACCGAAAAGATTCTAATTTAAATACTCAAAAGTATCCATTCATTTGTAATTCAACAAAAAATCTTGATCCATCATGGTTAAGGATATTATATGATTCATAATCCTAGAAATTTTAGACATAAATATCTTATAAAATTCTACCAGTTAGCCTAAAAATTAACTAACTCACCATTTGAAAAAACCATAGCTAATCCCTACCATGTCATTACCCATCCTAGGAAATGATCCTCATGTGCCTAAAACATGAAGCTTCTAGTGGTGTAGGGGAAGAGGTTGGGTACCTTCCCAAATATATTTTTCATTATTTTTGTGGATGTAAATACTTATAACTTGACATAAACAACTTCAAAATATTCATATATTGGATATTTTCAATTATAATTTAAATTAATTTATTTGGATAAGAATTACCTTTATTGTAATTAATTCTTCTTTTTCAAATCAATTATCCTTATTTTTTGTACCATAATTATGTTGAAGTATCCTAACTAAAATACCTCTAGTGATATCCCAACATGATCCATGAACCACAAAACATATCTATTGTATCTTTGGGTGTTATAAAAAATTTTCAAATGTATTTCATTGTTTATAATTGATTACAAAAAGAGTCCCTTCAGTCTTGAAGGATTATCACTTATTCTGCCGGTCTTGAGAGGGAAGGGGAGGATTATACCCTCTCATTATTTAGATACTTCTTGAGATATTTCTCTTCCCTCTTGAGAAAATTCTCTTGATAGAGTATTTTATGCACAAAAAAACACACTAACCCTATAAATTATACAAGTAAAGCTATATAATTAAATCAGAAAATTAGTTATCACATAAAGGTCCTTAACTAATTTGGTAATTAAAAGTAAACATGATTTCTAATAATTATATAATAATAATAATTATTATTATTATTTAATGTCAAGGATGAACTCATGTACATTTAAATATCATTTATTTAATAAATAAATCTATATTTATTTCAATAATATTTAAAAAATTATGTCATTTTTTCTAGACCCTAAAATAGACCCATTAATATTACACAACATTAATTGAAAGTTGAATAATAAATATTTATTTATATAAATAAAAATCACAATAAAATTAATTTAACAAATAAATAAAGATTATATTAGAGAATAAATATTTATTTAATATTAAAATCACAAATATTAAAAGATAGAATAACTATTTATTGAATTTATACTATCAACATCATAAAAAATTATTTTTCCTCATCTTGGGAATACTTTTATTTTAATATTAAATTAAAATAAAATTTAACTATTGTTCTATATATACATAGTTTGCAATCCTTTTGATCTCATTCTCACTGGTATTAGGAGAGCTAGCCAAAAGTTCCATATTAGTATCATAAAACAACCCAAGGAACTCATAAATAAAAACATCAATGTCTCAATGAAAAAAAACCTAATACAAACACTCACTGTGTAATACAATTCCTTTTTCTTTATATTTCATCAAAATGGCTCTATGCTTGTTTCATAAAATTTTATGCTTGATATTTTTTTTTTCAATTATAGAAATAAAATATTGGATAGGATTCCAAGGTCATGTAGTTAATAAGAAAGTTACATTTCAATCAAGGGTCTTGATATTTCATCTACAATTAATATATAAGGGGAAAACAATTTATTGACTTATTCATTATGTTCAAATCACTTTTGCTACACTGACTTAATCTTAAATCTCCTCAAGAATATTTCACCATGATTTTCATAAATATATAGAATTATATTACTCACGATAAAAATAAATAATTATATCATATATAAGGACCACTACACAATTCCACAGATATAAATATGTAATGGCACAAATAAAAGTGAAATTTTATATTGATATATCTATTCTCATAACCCCCTTTTATTGGAGATTGACACGTGAAATATCATGATAAGATGTATCAATGTTTTGTGATCCCCCAATATATTATATAAAAACATTATATGTGTCCCATGAGATATATTTCATCTTTCTATAGAACATATATTTTATAATTTTATCATGGAACTTCAGAGTTCTAATTAAATCGATGAACAACTATGACCTTTAATGTGAAATATAATTTAAATATATTATCACATTATTATTTCATATAGGATTAATGAAAATGTGATAAAAATAATTGTTAATATCAATTTATTTGAATATATAGGTCACTGAATGTGTAAAGTAGTTGGTTTTCAGGTACTAACTTAAAAAAACAACTTTCACTAGAACCAACTGCTAATAAATTTCATTTTACCCTCTATCATAATATATTTATATTTTATTGAGATAAGTATGTAGTCAATGAGTATTGCATGTTCTCCAAAATGTAAACTCTTATTACTATAACCTCTCCCATTTGGGAAATATCCCTTAGTAGGTGGTAATTCCAATGTATATGCTCCATCCATTGATGTGAAATTATATCCTTGGTGAAGAAAAAAATACAGTATCATCAAAATAAACTATGATATCATCTTTACTACTATGAAAAACTTCCGGCCTCAGTATAAAGTTTCATATCCAAACAGTTTCATTATTTTTAAAGGAAATGTTAAGCCTTGTAAAAATGGGTCATGCATGGTGGAACCTATTATAGAAGTGTAAAAGAGTATACACATCCTACCAATCTCCTCTAGTGTCTTAAGGAACAATTTCTTAGATTGATGTATATCATATTGAACTATAATCAATTCCATCTTGGATTAATCCATAAAAAATATTTTTAATATATTTTCAATGTATTTTACCTGATCTTGTATAAAAATACTCTTACATCTATCATTAATGATCTTGATCCCCAAAATGATTGATGATCACCTAATTCATTTATAGTTAATAATTTATTCAATCATGTATTAATAGACTATAAAGTTAGAATCTAATTTTACATTAGTATTTTTTCATCAATATATACTACTAATAAAACCACTAAACTACCATTAAACCTTTTATAAAAAAACATATCACATTCATTCTCTATAAAATTTAATTTCTTTATATCAATAATAGGATGAAAATTTCAAGTTATAAATGATCTATTTAAACTGTGAATAGATCTTTGTTGCTTTTAAAAATTATTTTCATCCTTTTTCTTCACAATCCATTATAGTTGTTTCATATATACATCTTATTCAAGGTTTCTATTAAGGTAGTCTTTGTTGAAATCTATTTTAAAAATATTAAAATCATGGAAATCTACTTTGGAAATCATAGTTTTGATGAATTTTAGCGTAAATATAGCTTAATTTTTTTTGTAGTTTATGAATTAATGATTTTTAAATATTTTTATAACCATTCATGCCTTATAGGTTCTAAATTTACCATACATTCATAGTTTATTATTCAAAACCCTTTTTCACCAAATTTGTTTTACATTTACTAGAGGATTTACCAAAACCTATACTTTATTGTTTTACATGAAATCTATCTTAAAAATCAACAGTTCATTCCTCCTTGAAATTTTTGAGTTTCTTACTACTTAATTATATAATATAGGTTCATCATTATAAACTAATAATGAGTCATTATCCATGGTGGATAGAAAAACATATCTCTCTAGTCATCTAAACTCTCTAGTGCCCCTACACAATACATGTTTATCTAGAAATATGTAACACTCCCAAGTTATGGTTGTAGTAAATTATTTAAATCATATGTTATTTTTATGTTTTCGAATATCATTGATGTTTTCTATGGGTTTGAAGAAGTTTTGAGGAGTTTTAGGATGAGTGTGTAGTAGGAAACTTCATATGCCTTGGAGACTATTGTATGAATATCCCCTTTTATTCATGAAAATTTCCAGGTATAGGGTAGCTACACCATAGAGCATAGGATGTTCCACTATATGTGTTGTTGAAGGACGTTAAATAAAGGTCAATGAGTATGTCTATGCCACAATAAATGGAATTTATTATAGATGGATTTCCATAATGGTGGATAATTGATACGTTTTATGTTTAGATATAGTGAATATTTCTTATTCCATAAGGTAGTGACTTGGTGAGATCTATATAAGGGTAGTTTTGGATTTATATAAGGGTAAGTCTAGAGTTGTGTAAGGGTGGTGCATAAAGGCTTCAGAGTGGAAGGCCATGCGGAAATCTGGGGAATTATTTGTCGAGGGTGTTCTCTAATGGTAGAGAAGTGCGATGTGTAAGGTTTAGAAAGGGTATAAATGACATAGGCCTTGAGGTAGTGTTATGGTGGGTACTACATAATGGTATTTTTGGAGTTGTGTAAGGGTAAGTCTAAAGCTGTGTAAGGGTGGTTCTTAAAGGATTTAATGGGGAGGCAAAAAACATATCATAAGGGATAAACTATAGTAGAGGGTTTATTGGGTCCCTTGGTCCTTCCCATGATATGGTCATCTATATTGTATCCCTTGGGGCTAGGCTATATAGAATCCTAGTTAAGGGGAATTGCACTATAACTGTAGGCTAGTATCATGGGTTTCTTCTACCCTAGTTAAAAATTTACAAGATCCAACAATTTCCACTAATTAAATTTTTATGGCTTTTATCCTCTTTCCCCCTCCCATTGTTTAGTATGACCACAAGTATGTGCAAGGGAAACTCTTCCACCTTCTCCTTTTTATTTTGTTTCTTATTCATTTATTTCATATTAAAGATTACTTACAAGGTATTTAACTTTTTTCTTCCTTTAATCTCTTTCCATTCTACTCCCCCTTGATTTTATCTTTCTCATATAAACCCGAATCATTATGCATGTCAATTTTAGGGTTTAGGTGTGTCCTAATCATGGGGATTTTGGTAGTTATGGTTTGAGGTGGGTATCTTATTTCTGGGTCTGTCTTACATTATTATGGATGATATATTGCACCTAGTTTTCACTTAGAAAAAGGTAGGTGATTTTTTGATCTTACTTTATTTGTATTTTCACTAGAGTCTTGATGCTTTTAAATACCATATTTGTGAATTTATATCAACATGTGATCATAATTATGGATTTTATTATTGTTTTAAAAAGATTCCACACTTGGAAGAAATGTTATTTTAATTATTTTCCTAGTATCAAAGTGGTGTTGAGGGCCGAGGTTTTGATAAAATTCATAGAAGGATTTTGTTAAATGAAATGTTATGATTAAAGGTATTTGACACCTTTTGGATCATGATGTGGGTAAAAGTTCAATTTTATATAATTTTTTGGAAAATTGGAAATGTTTTTAGTCAAGGAACAGTTTTAATTTAAAGGGTTCATTGTATTAAGTTACTTTTAAATTTGTCTTTCAATGGCCAATTTTAAAGAAATATTTGAAATTGAATTTGAAACGTTCTAGAAAGTTACATGGCATTTAAAGTGAGTTTTATTAAGGCTCGTTAGACAATTTTAAAGGTTTTCAAGTTGTGTGACTCTATAAGACCCATTTGAGCACCTTATTTCATTGTGATGATATAAATTATGACCCCAAGGGGGATTATATATATATTTTTATGGTATGAATATGAGAAAGGGGTTATTTATTGTGAGGGTGTTGGAGGTAAGATGAGATTTATATCCATTATTGATTGATTTGTTGATCATGTGATTTTATTATTGATCACATCTAGTTAGTTGTTTTCATGGAAAACCTGGGTATTTGGGTAGGTTAACCAAGACTGGATGAGGTCCCTTTATATAGGCCATTCTAGTAATGTAGTTATGAGGAACCCTCACTAGACATTGAAATAGTTCTACATCCATTCCACTAATAGAGGGAACATCCCTAATTAGGGACATAATATCAGTAGTTTCCATAGATTTAGTGACCTTAGGGTGTACTCCCATGATATTTAGTGTTGTTAATGTTAAGATATAGGGGATATATTCTTGTCTTGATTATATCCCCAAGCTTGATTGAATAAATGTGCTACCATTGTGTGTGTGTTGATTATTTTGATCCATAGTTGTTATGGTGTCGTGTTGAGTGTGTTCTTATTTTTATGTGATACGATTAATTCTTTAAAAGGGTATTTTTCATAAAGAGATTTTGGGACATTATGGGAAAAAGGATTAATTGTGATGGGATAGAATCCCATCATAAAAAGTTAAGTAGTTTGGCTCATTTGCGATGAGAAAAGATTATTGTCTCAAATAATTTTAGCATGGTAGCGTGACATATGACAAGAAGGGTTATTTGTGACGAGAAAATGCTTCATGCCACAAAAACAATATATTAGAAGAATTATTTACGATGAGAAACATTTTATAATCAAATTTAAAAAGTCTATAGAATAGTAATTGTGACAAATCCCATCACAAATACCTTTTATATTGCCACCATATTTATTTATGATTTGATCTATTTGCGATGAACCTGTCAACAAAAATTAGTTGGAATTATAGTATTTACGACGGATCTTGTCAGAAATATCATTTATATCACCACCATATCTATTTATGGTGGAACTATTTGCGACATAACCCATCTTAAATACCGCATTTTGCAACAGATTTTCTATCATAAATAGTTTTCCACTACTAATATAAATTATATATATATATGCCCCTAGAAAAAGTCTTCCACCACAATTTGTATGATTCTCTTCTATTTTCTCGTTGATTTATCTCTCCATAAATTTAATTTTTTACAACTACCTGATGATTTCAGAATCACATCACTGTTTTAATTCTGGTAAATCATCATTTTTGAGGTATTAATTTTATTCTTTTTAATTGTTAAAAAATTTATTTTATACTATAAATTATTAGTATTAATTAGTTATAATTTTTTTTAATTATTAGTAAATATAAAAAATTGGTAATTAAGTAGAAATCATTAATACTAATTAGTAATAATAAGTAATAATTCACAATAATCTGTATATAGTATCAATACAATTAGTAATAATTATTCATAAATAGAAACAATTACAACTAATTAGTAAATAATTAGTATTATTTACCAATAATTAGTAAATTTGTTCCAAGATTACAGATAATAGGAAACAAATACGGATAATATCTAGAAATAAACCATAATTTATGAGAGTTGATAAAAATTAGCAAATTAAAAATTGTGGAAAATTTAATGATAATTAGAAAAAGTTTTGGGATATTAGATTTTTTTTGAAAAAATAATGATAAATTGTTTTAATTACTGATAGTAGTAATAATTAATGATAATTACTAAAAATTACAAATAATTAGAAATATTTACCGATAATTAGTAATAATTACAGATAATTAGTAATCATTTTTGATAATTTGTAATAATTACCAATTATTAGTAATATTTATTAATAATTAGTAATAATTACTGATAAATATTATTAATTATCATTAATTTGTAATAATTACCAATAATTTGTAAATAATTAGTAATATCTATCGATAATTATTAAAAAAACTAATAATTAGCAAAAATTAACAATAATTAGAAAAAAATTTACTATAATAACGGAAAATTATCAAAAATTAGTAAAAATAACAAAAATTGTCAATATTTTTAAGAAATAATGATAATTAAAAAGAATACTGATCATTTTCAAAAAATTTCAAAAAATATAGATAATCAGTAATAATTACAGATAATTTGTAATTATAACATATAATTAGAACATATTACAAATAATTATAAAGAATTACCAACAATTCATAATAATTAGTAATAAGTATAGATAATTTGAATAAATTACCACTAATTAGTAACAATTACCCACTATTAGTGATAATTTTTGATAATTAGAAATAATAATTGATAAATAGTAATAATTACTGAATATTAGTAATAATAACCCAAAAAATTGTAATAGTTACTAAAAATTGTAATAATTATAAAAAATAGGATTAACTAACTTAAATTAGTAACAATAACAAAAAACAGTAATAATTATGAAAAATTTCTAATAATTTCCAAAAATTTACTAATAATTCCAAAAAATTCATAATAATTATAAACAATTCATAACAATTAGTAATAATTACCAAAAATTAATAATAATTAATAATAATTAATAATAATTAATAATAATTAAAAATAATTAGTAATACATAGTTATAACTAGCAATAGTTAAAAGTAATTTGTAATAATGACTATTAATTAGTAATAATTACAATTTATTAGTAATAATTAAAAATAATTACTTATTATTAGAAATAATTAATCATAATTAGTAATAATTAATAATAATTAGTAATAGATAAAAATAATTAACACTAATTAATAATATTTAGGAATAATTACTGATAATTAGTAATAATTGGTAATAATTGGTAATAATTAATCATAATTAAAAATAATTAGTAATAATTAGCAGTAATTAATAATAATTATAAATTATTTATAATAACTATTCATAATTAAAAATAAATTGTCATAATCAACAATAATTAGTAATAATAGAAATAATTAACAATAATTAATAATAATTTATGATATTTAGTTTTAATTACTAGTAATTTTTGATATTTGGTGATAGTTACAAGTAATTTATATTATAATTAAATTTAATTGAAATTATTTGTAATTATTAATATTAGGTAATACTCATAACTAATTTTTAATTTTATAATTTTTTTTCAGATCATCAATTCCTTCTATAAGATTAATCATAAAAAATATTTCTGTTTTCTACATTTTAGAAATATATAGAACAAAGAAGAAGAAAATGGTTTTTATTACAACATCATGATTCGATAAATTATCATTTGAATCTTGAGGTTTTTGGTATAAATATTTTATATATTAAGGGTGTTGAAATATTTTTATCATTTGCATCATCAAACCCAATTTTGTTAGAAGGTAAATTTATGTGTTGACTGTAAGAAATGTGATCTAAATATATTTGAAACATCTGATAGCATTGAGTTTCATCAATTGTGTTTTTGTTTTCAGTATGATTGTATTTTTTGGTATCAAAATGGTTAATGTAATTTAGGAGAAGTTACAAATAATTTGGTTCCAGATCCATCATAGTTTCAAACTTTAGTAAATGAGGTAGTCTATCCATCTATTCAAAAAAAGAAACTCGGAATGACGATTCAATTCCCAAGTTATAACCATATCACCTTTTTGAGTTTCTACAACATTCTGAGAATGTGTGAAATATTTGTTTCAAGATAAGAAAATTGGAAGTTATTACTAAATAAATGGATATTAAATCAGAAAATGGAATTCTAATTAGTTTATTTGATCAAATTTTCTTTTTTGGTTAGATGAATATTACCTGTGGGAATGTGTTTCCTAAAAATTTCTATGAAAGTAAGAGGTTGGTACAAAATTAGGGTCTTGGTTATCAAAATATCCTTTCATGTTCATATGATTTTAGCCTATATTTTAGTAAAAATGAGCTATTAGTTAATTTTCCTATGTGAACAATCAAGGTTCAAAGTAGAATGACAAGGGAAGTCCATATTGATTACTGTTAAATAGTTGAGGATTTTTCCACTTACAACTATATTGTATCATTTATTTATGTATCATCATATATTTTTATTGATGAAATGGAATAAATCCAACATTTCTATGGATTAAAGCTTAAATTATACTTATAATGGTATTTCATGGAACCATTTTAATATAGTTTATCCATTATTATCTTTAGAAGCTTGTAATATGTCATTGGATCATTATACTTATGGTTTATACCTATTTGGTTCTTATTTTAGTCAATATTATTGGAGATCCATCTTTATAACTATGTATAACATACCTCCATGGATGTAAATGAATGTACTATTTTTTTAAGAATTACTAATTTTGGGATATCCAAAAATGAATATTGATGTTTATGTGATGTAATTTATTAATTATAAAAATTTATTATAGACTAATGGTGTCATTACATTTGATGTCTCTGAAAAATATAATTTCATAATGAAAGCTTCACTGATGCTTATAATTGGGGAATTTTGAGCATATGGAATGTTATCTAGAAGGACTACTCATGGTCCAAAATATTAATTGTACTATATGAGTGACAATAAAGAATTTATTATTCTTAGTAGAATAAAACCTAGTATTTTAAAATTCCATTAAATATTTCCTCATATGGGACATCCTTACCTAAAGAACAAAAATAATTGAAAAAAGGCACAATTGAAAGTGACCCACCTCCATTAATGATATCTGGTATTGATAAAAAATATTTTTTCTCTTTATTACCTCTGATTACATTTGGTCCAATTATAAACCAATAAAAAATAGATATCTCTAGGAAATATCCTAGTTCGATAAAATGGTGTATTTTTTGAGATATTCCATATTGGTCTGATTTCTTTGTTCATCTTATATTAGATTTCACGCATATTGAGAATTGATATCATA
Source organism: Viscum album (assembly GCA_963277665.1). Classification (NCBI taxonomy): domain Eukaryota; kingdom Viridiplantae; phylum Streptophyta; class Magnoliopsida; order Santalales; family Viscaceae; genus Viscum; species Viscum album. The sequence continues at coordinate 2,131,585,616 of OY728126.1, read as the reverse complement.
TTTTATATAGTTTTGGAAACACCTGGTATGACAAATGATAATGTAAAGGAATTATTAAATCATTGTCAAATTTATAGGCGTCCATGACTTGATTTACTTGTAAACAATAGATCACAAAAGTTAATGAATCCAAAAGAAACTTAGAGTTTTTAAAGAAAATAATTTATTATTCTACCCTTGGATTATGGATGTGAGTTTATCATATTTTTATATTCCCAATTTTTCTTGATATGTTAGAAATAATTATATTATTTGATTAAAAAGTCACGATTTTCATGTTATAATGAAAATAATACTACTAACTGGACTTAGTTGTTTATTATTTAATTCAGGATGTTTTAATATAAATATCATATTTTTATAACACATTTACATGTTGGAATATGACTATGATTCACTGATTTTATTACAACAAGATATTGTTTAAATTTTATTTAAACTAGAAAGGAAATATCATTAAATGTATTTGATTAAATAGAACATTCAATATTATATTTTCTATATGAGGAAACATTTGGAGTACCAATATAGTCTTGAGGGATATACCTATATGATAGATTCATGAACAAATTGAGGAAATAGGTACATAAAAAATCATTGGTTTAAGGGTCAAATACAAAAGTTTATTTGAAGGATGAAATATTGTTTTTAAGCTCCCATTATTTTCAACCTAAATATCCTTTGAAACATAATTGTATGGGTCTTATTGAGTGAAATGTTGAGGATGCAATTAAACATGAATTATTAGTTTTTAATAATCCTAAGATAATATTTGGTAGTGTTCATGAATGATGGATTTCAAATGATTAACAACACAAATCCCATACAAAAGTTTTACTCTATTGTGATCAAATGACATGATTTGTACAATGAGTACTACTTTCACCAATTCTTTAATATTTTTTTAGTAAATTAATATTATATATTTTAGATTATATGATGATAATATTAAGAAAAAGTTCCCAAATATTACACCATATTATTTTTAAGAATGCCATAAAAGGTAAATTTTCTTAATTGTTTCATAGAATGGTAAAGTTAATTGCTTATGGTTAGAAATATGAAATCAATTTATTAATTATTTTATTGAATTTTTTTTTTCAATTTTTATTGTATCACAACATATAAATAAAATTGATAAATGAGTATGTGTATTGAGTGAAACACCATACAAATTAGATAAATATTATAATTCACCTTTTGTGAATGGTTTTTGACTTCATACAAACGTATATACTGAATCACAAAAAAAAATGAATAGTAGTGTTTTATTAAATTAATATCATCATAGTGAATGTGAAGTTGAATTTTATGGAATAATAAATAAAATAATATAATTGTGTTATCTAGGACATTATTTTGTAACATTGTTTAAGATACACTAGTTTAATACAGATAGAGTATTTTAAGTTCATCCATACCATTGAATCATTGGAATTAAATATAAAATACATCATATAGAAAAAAAACATTTATTCTGGCTCATCAATCTTATCAAATTTATTATAAAAATTATTTTGACTATTAAAGAGATTTAATATACTAGTGAATCATTTAAAAAATTAAATCTCTACAAAATCAGTTTATTTAATTGGAAAGTTATTCTATTGAAGTGGAAGGAATATACATTTTTCAATAGGCAACTATAAAAACGTATTTTACACAAGGAGAGATAAATACCAATAATGAAACATAAGAGTAACAGGTTGATGGTTTTCATAATGTTGATGATGTTACAGAGGATGGAGACATGATTCCGAAACTATATTAGAGAATTTTGTAAGGTTATAAAATTGTTTGTTAAACTAGAAAACTATGTCATTCGTGGTTATAATTCTTGTTTTTTCTTTAAATATATACTTTCTTGGAGTAAAAACTGACAATAGGGGAGAATTCAAGAGTGTTTTGTTATATTTTAGTGATGTGTATGGAATTTTTCTTGAATTTTTGGTATATTTTTTCTATGGTTATTCAACAAAATGGTTATTTGTGTGGAAATACTGAATTTCATAAAAATTATTTTGGTTTAAAATTGATCCTTAGGGATTTTTTTCCAATGGAATTGGTTTTTATGAAATGTTTTGAAAATGGTTGGTTTCATAATGAAATTGAAAAAGGTTTTTTTGGGTTTAAAAACTAGTTTAATGGGTTTTTTAGAAAATTTTGGCCCTCTTAGAGTGTATTTCCCAGAGATTTGGGTTTTAAAATGAAAATCAGAAAGTTTTTTGAAATAAAAATTGATTTTTCATGGAATTATTTTTAAATAAAAAATAGATTTTAAAATATTGAGTTTGGTTAACATCTTTAAAATAATTTAGTTGTTTTTTAATATAAGATAAATATTTTGAAATTTACTTAGGGAATTGGTCTTATTAAATGAATTTTTTATTTTTAAAATGTGGGGTGTTTTTAAAGGGGCTTGTAATTCAGGAATTTTTTTTGATTACTTATGGAATGTGATGACTTTTAAAAGAAAAATGAAAATTGTTTGACTGTGTTTCAACTTGGTTAATGTGTGTTTTGGGGATTTTATCCCTTTTGTGGATGTATAATAGTTCTTTCGGTTTTAGAAACATGTATGGGTTTGATTCTTATTCCATATAGTTTTTAGTGTGCATGCTAGAATGTTTTTTTATGAATTTTTGAAACATTTTTTCTTAGAAAGAGGTTTTTTGTTGAATCCTCTTATTTCGTGAGTACAACCCTCTTAGCATTTTCAACTACCAAGGATTTGAATATAGTGGTATTTTTCATTTATATATCCTATCATTCACCGATTACCCTTAGAGAGTTACCCAAGACATTGTTTGTTTTGTGGAAGTACCCAGAGACTATGATCGTAAATAAGATACCGAGATTTTTGATGTGATCAGGATTTCGGTGATGGTTGAATTTGGGAGTTAATTCTTGAGGATCTTAGAGCCATACAAATTTAAATATTACTTTAATTAGGTGTATAAATTGGGTGTTTTTGGATTACTCTCATGTGTTCTGTGGTAATTGTGGGATGTTAATGCCTCATTTCTTGATGATTCATAACATCTATGCATGGTGTGGACCATGGAATGAGTTTTATTTTATGGGTAACATTGGAATGCCTGGGGTAAGGGATAGAATAATGGGGTTGTGTGGTTGGTTATAAATTATACTGAGAGAGGTACTGTGTTGATATTTTCTTTCAAAATCACTGTGAGTATGTGTTGTTGGGTTTTATCCTGGAGTTACCCTTTAGTAGTTTAAAAATTCGAGGATAGAACAACATTTTTCATGTAGAGGAATATTCTTTATTGGTGTACTTTTTCTTTTTTATGGATTTTTTTCGTTGTAGATATATTCCAGGGCACATTAAGATGTTTTCTAAGTATATTCTCTGTTACGGTGTTGTGAGATAGTTGTCTTGTGGTCATCTGTGGTTTTGGGAATCAAATTTTTTCACTTGATGATTGGGTAACATGTGGTTGTCTTATACAAATTAATTTTCTGGGATATTTGTATCAGCTGTTTAACCATTTTATAAAAATTATAAATGGTTTTAAGACATATGTTATATCTTAATATTTAAAGAGATATTTTGGGATGTATGTGCTTGGGGTGATGATTGAAGATTCGTTCCATGGTTTTTAAAGAGTTGGGTGATTTTTTTGATGCATCTTCATAGGTAAAATCTTTAGTTTTCCCCACCCCCACCTCTTGGATGGGTGTTTAGGTTTTATTATTTTATTGGTTCTAGAATTATTGATTACTTTCTTGGGGTATAAAGTTTCATGCTGGGGATAATTATGACACACCCATGTTATTGTTATAATAACTTGTTTATTCCTTGTCATAATTTGATGTTTTTAAATGTTTCTGATGTTTATGGGGGCTTCTGAGAAGTTTTGAGGATTTTTAGTCTAGGTATTTATTAGAACATAATGTTTCCATAGGATACAATGACATAGATAGTCTCAAAACTTCGTGAATTTTTTGTGGTGAAGGTTTAATTTTACATGGAAAAGGGTTTATTCCATAGTGGTTAATGAGAAAGGGTTCTGTATAAATATTAGTGTGGAAATTCATGCCACAAGACATGTGTTACATTGTGTAGGGAGTTGTGAAAAGGAGGATAAGGGAGTTGTGTTTGGTTTAGAAAGGGTGATGAAACTATATTTTATGAGGTTATATCGTGGTAGGTGTCATGTAAGAGTAATTTAGGAGTAATGTTTGGGTAAGTATAGATGTGTATAAAGGTGGTGAGTAATGGTTTCTATTAGGTGGTCTAATATGTAGCTTATGGGGATACACTATAGTGGTTAGCAACATGGGTTTCTTGGATCTACCCCATGGAGGGTTCTCCGGATAATTTCACTGGGGATACACCATAGAGGTTCCTAAGGAGTAGAAACTCTTTTATAAGTTTGGTGTTGTGTTATAGTTTCTATCTTTGAGGGAAAAAATTCTATGATTTTCCAAATGTTTACTACATTATAAAGAGTTTTATCCTCTTCTTCCCCTCTCCCATGATTGTTTTGATCCAGAGTGCACGTATAGGGAGAACTACCACCACTTCCTTTCTCCAAGGTTCCTTAATCACTTCCTTTTGATTCAATTGAATTTCCAGGGTATTTCCCTTTCTTCTTCCTCACATCTCCATTAAGTTACTTTCTAATTTATTTTACCAAAACCCATAATTATTCTATATATCTATTTTTGGGTTATAGTGAGTTCAAATAGTATGGTTTTTATTTATTTGGGTTTTAAGAGGGTGTATTCTTACTTATTTTCATTGTTGTAGGCGATGTTCCACAACTTGTTGTCTCTTGGAACCCAAACAGACAGCTGGATCAATGGTCATGGATTGAAGTTTGTGTTCAATTTTTAACTTCACTTAATATATTAATATATTTTATTGTATTAATTTTTAGCATTTTGTTATCTAATTTTGATGTATTTAATTTCATAGGCTTCTATTTTACTAGTTGTGTAGAAAAATAGACACTCAGATAAAAAGTTATGGTCATTTGATTCTAAAGTCTGATTTTTAACTTATCCTAGAATGAATTTAAGTAAATAATAATTACAAAATAATAATTATAAATAACCAATAACTAACACATAATAATTAATTTAAATAGTAAATAATAAATAATAAATGATTATAAATATTACACAATTAATATAAAAAATAATATATTTTGAATTTTCAAATATTTTTTATATTTTTTTATTAATTTAGAGGTGTTTTCTAAGAAAACACTGCTAAAAATAAAAATAAAAATATCGGTGGTTTTTGAAAAACCATATTTGAAAATAACTTTTTCCTTTAAAAATAAAAAACAAATTTAGTGCTTGTTTTTAGAAAAACGTCATTAAAAAATAACCAAAAAATTTCATTTTTAATATACTAATATGGTATGTGATTTCCTTCCCTTGATAGTTGATGTGAGATTTAAATAGAGACAACCAATCTATTCTTCATATAAAATCAAATTCCATTAAAGGGATTATAATAAGGTTTTATGGAATATTCATCCCAAAGATATCAACTAGGGAATATTTTTGAACTAAAAATTAAATAATAAATTTATTATAAGTTTTCACCAATAAGTTAACCTCCATGTTTTTTTAGTGTATAAATAGTTCTAAAAAATATGAATGAAATGAAATAATACATTGAAAAATAATCATATAGAACATTAAATGTTCATGAATGGACAATTAGCGCACCTTTCACAATTTAATTCTAGTTCTACTAATTTAAAATATCCAAAATAAACATAGATATGTTAATGATAAAACTAATAAGAATAAAAAAGGTAAACCATGTACCTGGAAGGAATAACTCCTAAATAACATGTATATCCAAAATTATAAGTCTTTAGTATTTAATATATGTTGTCAATGGTAATTTCATATTAGGATTTTTAAAAAAAATTATATTCAAGTCCTTCATAATAGTTTTTAAAGAGAAAATAAATTATCAAAATCATATTCCTCATGAGTGTCTAGATTTGTGTTTAGTCTCAGGCCCACTCATCATGCATCAAAGTGTTAATAAATTCAATTATCAACCAAAAATTTGCTAGGTGATTAAACCTAGGTGTATCTTTTCCATAGCCGCATCCACTTTCTAGTATCCATATAGGGATTTATTAAAAGGAAAACTTCATAATATCTACATTACTAATATTTTAGGATGTTCTCATATGCGTAGGCTTATCTCTAGGATTTTCATTAAGGGAGTAAACATTTAAATAAAGCATCACATGAGTGTAAGGTTTCCTTACATGATATCATGGATAGAATAATAAAAACCAAGGAATCATGTAATAAGGAAATGGAATGTAAATATCACAAAATCTTTGAATATGAGGCAATAACATAAGTCATGATATTATAAACATAAGTCAAGGGTCACTCCCACTACCAATATCATATTGTAGATAAATCCCTATGGTGGAACAAGTTCAATCCCAATTCCCATAAACACAGGGAAAAAGTTTCCACGGTATATTAGTTTTACTTTCAAATACGTTACACAACAACTCATTAGAATTAAATATTTACCCAATGCATTGAAGGGTTATATAATTTTGGGCCCACCAGTCAAACAACATAGGGTTCATTGGCCAACCACTCATGAACCATACATGGTATCTCATGAGATAGAAATATTAACCAATTAATTATATGGATATATAATTACGAGACCAACTATCACATAATGAAAATAATATAAATGAATTCTATAATAGAAAAAGAAACCTTACCTATATCATAAGCATGATAAAACCTATGAGAAGAAAGTGGGTTTAATTATTATAGTTCAAGGAATAAACAAAGTATAAATCATGATAATTCCTTAGAGAAAATAGAATTAAATGGATATATACTTTCCTAATTCAAGTAGGTCTTGGATATGTATTTCTATTTCTTAAAATTCTTAAGAAAAATATGGAGAAGAAAGAATAATAACCACTTGGGTGAGGATTTATGGAATTAGAAAACGAAATTTTTAAAGAAGGAAAGAGCCAATTATTTCTTATAAAACCATATATTTACCAAGAATTTTATCAATAAAATAATCATTTATTTATAACTTATTCAAGGTGTAAATTTTTTTATATGGGTGATTATTTACATGAGACAATAAATAGGAAAGTTCCAGTAAATCATGCTTTCTTAAAAGAGGGAATTTTAAAGGGAACTAAAAACTTGTATAAAACCAAAATTGAAAAGGATATATAACTAGGTATATATTTAATGTGAATATACAAAAATATATAATTATTTAATGAGAATAAAATTGTGTACAAGGGAGAAAAAAATAGAGAATGTGTAGTTGAAAAGCGGAGAGAATGGTAGTGATGATCCCTTCCCTTCATGTTTAAATACGCTCTGACTTTTCACTTAACTTATTTAATAATTAAACTAAGTCAATATATATATAGAAAAGAACCTCATTCATATATATTAATTTTTTATGTCTCATTTTTTATCATTTTTATTTATTTATTATATACTTTTTGCTTACGATGTTTACTCAGGGTTATTCTGTTAATTTATTCATAACACTTTCAGTTTCCTAACCATGGTCAAAGGTGTTTTAAAATAAAATAAATATATACATAACTATGTATGGTTATTTTATTTATTATTCATTTAATAAAAAACTTATATACTTTCAAATGTGATCTCGAAATAGACCCAAATTAAGAAAGGTGCCTCAATAGGTACATTTACGGTGGTTAAAGTTACTATGACCGTTTCAGTTGGATTAATCCTATATAATTCACAATATTATTCACTAAAAAAAATTAATGGTGTAAAAAATATCTTATTTGGTAATTAAATACCATTTTTAACCTTCCATTTATGGTGGTTATTGAAAATTGATCATTTCTTTTACGGAGATGTTAGTCTGCACATGCGAATGATGACATTTTCCTTTTTGTGATTTATTTTGGAAGAAGGCATAAAATGAAATTTTAATTAGTATAATAACCCTGAATTATTTTAAAAATAATTTTTTTATCATCCCTCTAGGGGTAGATGGGTGTTTGGGGGTGTATAATAATAACAGAATTAAAGAAGTTGGGTTTGAGAGTATTAACTCTCCCTTGGAAGTTATCCCTTGTGTAACTACTTAAAGCTACTTAAATTTATATTTTGGGGATAAAAGAGCTTAAAATAAGTGGGTAGGGTGTTTAGGAGATACTGGGGAATAGTTTTTTATCAAAATATTTATAATGTATGGAGAAATGGGGAGGAGTTGAGCTCTGTCTATAAGTTAAGAGAGTGGTATTTTTGTAAAATCTATTTAATTTTTAAAAATCTAATTCCATTATTAATGCCCAAAGGTACAAAAATTTCCTAATAATGGTTGGGGAAATATATAAGGCCTATAATCAATCTTCCACCCAATATCATACATTTCTTTCACATGCCTAACCATTTTAACTATATGAAACAACTTTTACTCTAATTTACCATTACCGCGGTAACTCCACTTTCACCCTTGAAAGCTAATTCTAATGGGAAAAACAAAAATTTATACTATTTAATAATTTGAAAATTATGATTTAAAATAATTAATTTATTTTTAAAAATAATTTTTTAAAGAATTACGGAAATTAATATTATTATTAGAGCACATGATGCATAAAAATCATTTATTTGAAAAAGATCATTTTAAGATTAAAATTTACATGTGAGATAATATTGTCAATGTATTTGGTTTTAAAAAATTGGTTTATCATAAAAAAAATTAAGTTTTTCTTAAAGAAAAATCCAAAACCAAATTTTACAAAAAAAATATATATTTAATTTAAAGTAAAGATCAAAACAATTATTTTATTATGATAAAACATTACTTACATCAAAAAATAATAAGTGTATGATTTATAAGTTCAAAATAATCTCTTATAATTCAAAAATTTTATTAATAATATAAATCTTAAATTTTTATATCTTCACATGTTATTATTATTTATAAAAATAAATAAAATTTTGGTAAAAATGGTATTTATAACTATTCACCCTCAAAAAAAATATTTTTTAAAAAAATACCAAAATTAATCCTAAAGTCACAATCAAATTATGAATAAAAAAATGAAGTAATTTTATTAAATTAAACTTATATATGTGATAAATATTTGTTTTTGATATATGTTCTTAAAAAACAATAAAAATAATGTTTTTTAAAATTCCTTTTAAAGCATTAAATATAGCGATAATCATATCATGTTCTGAATTAATGATAATGTGATGTATGTTATTATCATGTATATCACCATATGTGACAAAATTATAAAATGTTATAAGGTAAATTTTTATGTATAATTTCTAGGCTATTACATCACATCCCCATACATGTAGGTTTGACAACACATATTTCCTCCCACACCATAAATCAGATGGAATAAAATTTTCCCCATTACATGGAACCTAGTTTAGTATGTTTTCAATATTTTGTGTTGTATAACACCAAAAGAGTAAAAGAATACCCCAATGAATCATCATCAATCTCACCATGTCCCAAAATTCATGGTTTATCCTTTCACTGGAACCATTCCACTATAGTGTATAAGGATGTGTGAGTTGAGATAGAATACCAAAACCCATTAAATAATTGATAAAATATTTGTTAAGATACTCTTATCCATAGTAAAATTAGAGTTTTTTTCATCTTTTCACCATGACTATTCTCTACTACATTCTTGTGTTAAATTAATTTATCAAAGGAATAAGACTTATGCATCATTAATATGATATATACATATCTAATAAATTCATTGATAAACGTCATGGAGAATGAATATACACATTTTATATTAACTAAAAAAAGGTACACATATGTATGTATAAACCAATTCAAGAATATATATACCTATTTCACCCTTTCCATTTAATTTATATTTGGTAATTTTTTCCTTATAAAAAGGTGTGACATATATCTACTTATTTTAACTCAAAATAATCCTAATAACCTACTTTATATAGTTATTTAAAAGGCTTCTAATATATGTGACCATGGTGGTGATTCCTTAATAGGGTGTTATATGAGTCATGTGAACTTAATTAATTATCAATTATGATCACTTATTTTTTATATTCAATTAAATAAATACAAATTTTAATATGTTCCAACCTATTAAAATTAAATATTAATACAAATAGTGGTCCGTATTTTCAAACATGAACACAAATACATTCATATCTAATCTAGATATGAATATTTTATTTGGTTTCATAGGGAACATAATAACAATTCCTTAAGACTAAAATCAGTCTCTTTAGTAATTTAAGGTAGTAATCTTAAAAATCTAGTAAAACTACTATGATATTACTCCATTTATAGCTAAACGATCCACCTCACCTCTAGAAACCTTCTTAAATATGAATTTTTACTGTATTTTAATAATATATTTTTCATTATACATCGTATATAATTTATAATTAGTGAAAATATGGAGCTTACATTCTATTACAAAGACACCCGAATATTCTCAATATTTATTCACTAAGGTTCATTTATTCTTATAGTGTTCCTTTATACTACAAGAAAAACAAAATTCATCTTATTCATTTTCTACCTTTTTATCCCCCTCATATTGGTTGTAAATTTTAATAAAGACTTAGACTTTTTGTCATTCTTATGGATCATTTCCTTTACCTTCCTCTGGTTTCCCATAAGAAATAAATGTTTTTCTGGCCTCTTTTTTATACCTATTTAATCATATTTAAGAGAACTATGAGAAACTTATCAGTATTTTTAATAATCTAATACATAATAAATGTGTAAATTTTTGAGGTAGTTAATAGATTAGATAGTTGGTGCACAATTCATTAGGTATCTTGAAACCTATAATTTTAAAATGTTCAATATAATCAATCATCATGACTATATGAGGTCCAATTGTCACAACTTATCTAATATTACATGTGAAAAGTGCCTTGGAGAGTTCATAACTCTCATTTGATGCCTTGTCTAGATAAATATTTTCGAGACAGGACAACTATTATATACATCCAATTTTTTTTGAAGCTTTTGGTTCTCACTGATCATGGATAATATCATGAGGTACTGGACATCCAATTCATCATTAACATGTTTCTAGAAGATAGTGTGATCTTCCCCACTAGCCTACATGGAGGGATATTTATCTAGAAATGGAGAGTCCAACACATATAGCTTCCTCTCTTAGTCTAGAATGATGTGTGACTATATGTACCCGTCAAGCATGATAATTACCATTAATATATTACCTTTATCAAATATCAATCACATTGATTATGGATATGTCATATTATTTACCATTTTCTACGATAAAATAAAATAAGTTTATAATAATTTATTTATTACCAAACGGGACATAATAAATTTTATTTTATTACTCTAAAAATATTATATTTAATATTAATAACTATCTTAAGCATATTCAAAATATCACATTGTATTGATATTATAGTAAAAAAGATCCATATTTCCCTTATCATAACCCATACAAGGGGCTAGTCAAATAACTAAAAGGTTCTTCTATCAGAGGTTTGGCTAGGTGAATGAACTGATAGTTCCTTAATACATTGAGTGGACTCCCCAATCATAAAATAATATAATAATATTTAGATAATTATTTCATCCAGGTTACCCAATGTATTTAAATGGAAAAAATATTAATTCTATCTTCTTTAATTCTACACAAAAAAATTCATTATAACTCGAATATAAAATCAGTATCATAATAAGGGAAGACAAATAATTTGATCTATTGATTCATTCTAAAACAAATAATTGAATATGTTTTCTAAAATAATATTTTCAATGGATTTATTTATCATATTTATAAATATTTTTAATTTAATTTTTTTTATATTTTTTTAGATTATTTATATTTCACATAATAAGTTAACTAGATGTGATAAAAAAATTTATGCACAATACATTTACTATATTTATTCTCAAATTATTATTAATTCATTAACTTTAGGTGAATTGATTGAAACATTTAATAATCATGTATAAAATAAATAACAAACCATTCATTGGATAAAATAAAATTAAAATGTGGTATGATTATGATATTTAACTACTGGTTGGTCTACTGAGCAGAGGATAATCTAACAATTGATCTAAGGGGAATAATTACTTGATCTATATATTGACTGAATTGCATCATTTCTCCTTCCACCTACGTATCTTCTTGGTTGGTTGCACCTCATCTAGGTCTAAAACTATCTATTCTTACATGTGATATCTTTCATTTACAAATGTTTTTTCAAACATATGGGAGGGGAAACATTTTTTTATAGATAAAATAAATCATGGACTCATATACCCTTATGTAATAAAGAGGATGGGGTGATACCCAAGTCATTACATATAATTTAAAAACAAAATATAAAAAAATTCCATGAAATAGTAATTATATAAAATATAATCATAATATATAATTTTTTAGTCAAGATCATGATCATCAATGCATTCAAAGAATATTAATTTAAAATAATCTAGAATTTATTTTAATCAATTACCTCTTAAGATAAAATTATTGAATTAATAATTTAATTATATTGTTAATTAATTAATTCTTTTATCTTAATTATATATATAAATTGAATTTGATATTCCCAAATTTTTTAATATTAAATAAATAAAATAAAATAGGTTTCATTTAAAATTAATTCATACACAGTGTGTACTGACAAGGAACATGGATTATACCATTCATCCCTATTTTAAAATATTTCTGAAATTTCATAAAAATGATATGCACAAGAAGAAACATTACTTTTAACCTTATGATTAACATGATATGTATTATCAATCACTTGGTGTGTGAAATTTTATATGTATGGTCCTTTTTATGTAATGTGTACATATATGGTATTTATTAATACATGATGTGTCTTGATATTATACAAAGTGTTGTTCTATGGGATACAAATATAATATGTATGGGATAATTAACTATATGTAATTCCCATAATATATGTGGCATGTACCTCTAGAAATTATTGTGAAGTACAAAACATGTGGGTCAATTTTACAAGTAATTTAATTTTTTAATGACATGAAAAATAATTTATTTAAGCATTTAATTCTACACAAGTCACCAAAAATGAAATGGAATCTAATCCATGTAAACAATCCTACCACATGGAGTGTAAATCTAGAAATATTCCATATAGTTTTGTTTTTCTATAATTAAATTTCCCTACCATGTAATTGACACACATGGAATGCATGTTTAAGAATTTTCCATACATGAGTTGGAAAGAGATTTGAGACTTGTGTAGTAAGATAAACACCATGTACTACATTCCCTAGAAACCCACACAACATGCCTTGGGACTTAGTGTATATTACATGGGGGATACTAATGTGTGACATGGATTGTACTACATATACATGGCATGGAAACATATTCATATTTTTATTCTTCCCTTTTAAAAAATACTATACATGTATTAATTACATGTCATGTAATTTGACCACATTAAATATGTGATTTTAATTGTTGTTGACCATGTGGTGCTACATGACGTATAAAATAGTTACACACTGTGTAACCCTGTCAAGATTAGTTCCAAATGGCGGTCAATACACAGTGTGTAATGATGTCACATATTGTTTACTCACACGGCATGTCATGATTTTCATGACTCATCCTAGTGCAGTTTACTATGGGTATTTGACAAATGATTTTCTATTACATGCAATATATCCATGTAATCTAGCAATAATATGGATCCCCTTGATATGGAATTTTTGAGTGTTCTTCAAAATTTTATGGCCTTTTCATTCTTATAAGAATTTGAATGATTATATTATCTCAAATATTGGAAACTGGGAATGAAAATCTATAAAAAAGATTAATTCAATCAATATGTTATAAATATTTATAAATTAATAAGTGAAAAAATTTGATACCACTTAATTGTTCTCCAGCATAGTGGAATCTGTTGAGAAAATTCCAAATAATTCTATTTTCATAGGATTTTCAGATTAAATCCTTAAAACTAGATGAAAATAGTCCCAAAATATTTGAATATATGGTCTTTTTTCATATAATTTATAATAAACTTCTAAACAATAATTACCTCACTTGATAAATTTTTCTTCACTGGTAATTCTGTTTCCCATTTTGTCTCATCATTATTATGACTAAGGATCTAATGTTAAATCCATTTAGTCGTATCCAAACATTCTCCATAGACCTCATAATATTGATTTTATAAGTTTGGTTCCTTATTTAGATGACCCAATTATATTAGGTCATTCATAATTGATCGCATAATTAATCCATTGGGTCTGGAAGGATTTTCTATAGTTCTCTCAGTCTTAAGATAGAGGTGGATAGTGGTGGATTTTTTTCTTGATGGACTTATTGATATAATTATCTTTAGTTTTTATATAACTACCTTGTAACACCCCTAATAGTTTAAAATAATAACATAATGTTTCATAGAATATATGGTACACAATTCCAAACTTAAACAACCCACAAAATATATTGAAATTATAACCTAGTCGTTAAATTGGTTGGTATGAATAGTATAAACTACTTTATAAAATATATATAATAACCATGCTCAAAATAAATTTATTGATAAATTAGTAATAAATAAACACTCAACTTTTAATGAAGATATTTTATTCTACAAGAAATATGTTTCCTTCAAAAATGATATTTATTAGATATTACAAGAAAATATTATAATTGATTTTTTAAGATTTTTGAAAAATTATTTTATAAAATGAAATTCATTTTTTGAATCACTATTTAACAATTACTTTAGAGTTTTTTTTTGATAATTTCCTAAAAATATTATCTTTTCAATCAATATTGAAAAATACATATTTTTATTAAAAAAATAATTTTTTATTTAAAGTATTTGAAATATAAATATTCATTTAATATGAATTTAAATGTAAAATTAGTTCAATGATATTATAATCAATCTTATTTATTTCATTAGAACCAATTTTAAAATAAATTTTGATATTAAAACATTCTATACTTATGAAAACTTTTTCTTTTGAAACCCACATTTTCATTCTATATAAAAGTTTAATTATAAATTAAATTATGAAAATTCCATTATTTTTAATTTTTTAAAATAGATCCCATATTATTAATAATCATAATTAATATTTTTTAATAATTCCCACACAATGTTTTTCTCAATGAATAGTAAAAAAATAATTATTACAGTTGTTACGGTTAAAATTGGTATAAGAGGGGGTAAAACAATAAATATAATGGTTAAAATTACTGTAAACTTTTATAGTTCTTATTTTATAGAAATATTTTAACCTATTATCATATAATATTTGAGAATGTTACATTTTGGAACCTTTTGGTGTGTAAAAAACATGGATATATCTTTTTCTTTGGAAAAATTCTATCTATGTCATCTCCCCCACCTATAAAAGGGAACCTCCTATACTCTACCACCTCACGGGCCGATGTAATTCAATTTCCATCATCGCCTCTTACAGATATTTATAGTGAAAAATTCAATGGCCATATATGATATTCATGAAATATTATTCATTAAATATAATTAATATGCCATATAATTTCATAACATATCATCTATTAAAAAAGGACAACATCATTCGTGTGAATGATAGACTACTGCCTCACTAAGCGATGCAATTTTTTTTATTTCTGAATCACATAGATGATATATGTAAGTGTATTTAAAAAATATTATTATATTTATGATATAATTATAATTATGGTAATATTAAATAATAATTACCTTATTTCAATCATGATAATCAAGAAATGAAAATCTTACTCATGCTACGTTCGGCCTACCATCTTCTTGATAGTAAGATAGTTCATTTTTCATAACAATATATCATGGTAAGTTTTAAAATATTAGTTTCTTCATAAAATTGAGAATTTTTTCAAAAATATTATTATATATATGATGAAATAACAATATCTTTTATCTTATTCAGTTTTCCAAAGTGTTTTTGGACATATGAGCCGAACATCATCAACACATCTGACATGAGCCTAAATGATTAAGTAATTGAATATAACTTGATAATATATAAAATAAAAGAATTAATAAACTATAAAAGGGTTACTAATAAATTAAATAATTAATATAATTTTATTATTCATGAAAATAAATTGCACTCTTGATGAATCAAGCCCGACTTAAGGGATCTCTCTAAACAATTCTTTTCTTTAGGTTATGACCATTCTCTCTCTAAATCACATTCTATCTCTCTTTAAAGTTATGGATTGATTATAAATTATGTATATATGTCACCAAGGAATATATATATATATATATATGTATATATATATATATATATTATTTCCCCCTTTTATGGGGTAATACATTCGTTAAGGTTATTTCTCAAATGTCTTCACTATGAAATTTCCATAGATTACGATACGAGGAAAGATTATTATACCCACTTTCTTTCCATGGGAAATTATATTGCTTATGCATTTTGATTGATTTAATTTCATTGGAACACATTAATCTGGAATATGTAATGATAGGTTAACCCAGATAGTTCTCCAATGCATTGGGTACGATTTTAGTCTTATGTGATGTCACGTATAGTATTTGGGAGTAAACCTAATCCATTATGAGAAATTTTCCACAGGGTGATATTGCCTTGGTAGTTATACATGACTCATGTTTATTTTATGTTATATACTTTTTTTCATGTTTATTTTACTACCATCATATTATGATAAAATTTTATTAATGTTATTATTCCATATGATTACTCATGAGGCTTATCTTTTTTATATAACCCTATACCTTTGACTCAAACATTATATTTCAATATAATGTTTATTCTCTTAATGTTATTTATAGCTCACCCCCTTTTTAAATGTCTATTTCAGTTTATCCCATGGAGTTTTAGGACCTCAAATAGATTTATGAGTTCATTATAAAGAATAAAATATAAATTTCATGTTTAGTTTTCCTTCAAATTATTAAAATTAAGTCTTCTAAGGTTAATAGTCCTCATGATACTAATTTTTTAACAATGGATATTTATGTTAGAAATCATGAAATAATGTGTTCAAAAGTTTTGGGTTTCTATAGTTGGTATCAGAGGAAGGAAAAGTTAATTTTTTGATTAGGAATATAAATATATAGTGAAATAATTTGGGATGAGACTAAATATAATAAAACATCCTTAAATTTTGGTAAACTATAGAGAAAGTGACTTTTAATAAAATACATCCCTATATGGATACTATAAGTGAATGCTGATTTGTAACTATTATACCAAGGGGTAATAAACCTGGAATGGGTACATTGATCCGGATTTATCATTACTTAGTGCATGATAATGGGACTTGTTTCACACCTAGTTTGGCACTCCTGGGGGATATAGTTTATAAATTCAGAAACTCATTATTAACCATTATAAAAGACTTGAGAAGATTGTTAATTTATAAAACTTAATAGAAAATGTTACCATGGTCATCCAAAATTAAAACCTAGAGACTCATAAGTTAAGATACACTTATTATTCATATTTTATTCCTTATAGGATTATATATTTTCCCTTTTATGTATTCTCATCTTATTTCAATTATTCTTTTTATTTTATTTATTCTAAATATGGTAAATCATGACAAGAACCCATGGGATGCATAACGTAATGATTTCCCTAATGAGATTCCTAACCTGATTGGAATGGAATTTCGACATATTATGATAATTTCAAGTGATACATATCGAATTATGATTAATAATTGGAACATAGTTGAACATCCAAACACATCAAAGAAGAGAAAGATGATTCCTCAGGGAATTTCAAGTGTTAGTTATGATAAATAAAAAAAGATTCAATTTTTTACATGTAAAAAATATTGGAAGGGGCACCAGGGAAAATTCCTTAATGGAACTAGAAAATTATTTATTCGGGGAAAAGGAGGTCACAAAGTAGATAATTACTAAATAAAAATAAAGAGTTAGGTTAATAAGACGTGTGGAAGTAATGTTCAACAAAAGGAACCACTAACAGTTCAATGTCGTATAAAGGTATTTAATTGTAAGGTGATATTTAATTGGAAAACATTATTGAGGAAAATATTATATTTGATATATGCTTGATGTTGAGGTATTATAGTAAATTAATATTATTTTATTTTATTAGAAAATATAAGTATTATGGGATACATTAGTGGTTAAAAATAAATTTTATGATTTTTTTAGGATGTTCATAAAATTTTTGGGAATTTTATAAAACAATTATCAATATAATTTTATAAAAAGGAAAAACTTTATTCTAAGTGACAACTCATCACATCTGGAAAGGTCACGGGGATTAGACACACAACTTATGGCTGATAATGGCATTACACATAACAATGTCCTATGTAATGTAATGGTTGGTATAAGATTTTTCATACATAATATGTTTTTATATATAATAATTAATTTGAATTTGGGACACTTATTATAGGATAAACCCTATTTGTGTTTTTAGGATTATAAGGTGATTAGTGATATTTTGGGAAATGTTTCATTGGGTTGAGGTATATGTAACAATTTTGTCTTATATATGTTTTAAAATTAAATATTGGTCAAGAATAACAAAATTAACTTTTTGAATGTTGAGGTTATTTGGGATCTAGGTTTATATATTTGGGGTATATTATATGTTAAACTTTTCATGGAATTTTAAAGTAAAGTCTATTATTATTTCTTTATATGAAGGTGTATAAATTTTTACCTTCTTTTAACCATTTCAGTTTTGGCTAATATTAAAATGTAGGAGGAATATATTATTATTATTTTATAGATATTATGATCCATTAAAATTTATTTTTAGTGATTTAGGAATAAAAATTTAAAAATAGATATTTATTCGTTATAGTAAGAGATGAAGTGTAAATTGATTTAAGAACTACCAAAGGATTAAATTATTATTTTGAAATAAAAACATATCAAATAAGTATATTTACTTATATTTTCAGTATAGATGGTTAAAAAATACCTCAAATCTAGGAAATACTATTGAAATAAAAATTTTATCCTATTAAAATAATTTTTGATTAAATTATGGTATTTTAATCCATCATATATTTAGGGTTTTTTGTTAATATTCTCATTATAGTAAACTTTCATATAATAGATGATCTTTATCCATTTCCATCATCTTTTAGGAATTATACTTTTCTTGCATGTCCATACCGTCACTTACCTCAAATATTCTCCTAATTTTAAACATAAATATCTATTATTCTAGATGACTTCCATACCAATCCTTATATCTTATCAAGAAGAATTTTTATTAACCCTTTGTACGATGTGAGATTTCAAAAAAGGTATTCTCAAATATCAAACATTTGTTTACTGAGTTAAATTTGAAATTTTGGGGGAAAAAATTATTAAAGGGGAAAAACATAACAACACAATAATTTTAAAAGAACATAATTTTCAATAACATATATGAAACACAACACTAATGTTAAAAGTCCCAAAAAATATATTATTTTTATAACATAGGCTTGAAATTGGTAGGTTTGATTAATATTGAAAATATCCCAAACCCGATCAGGTCTCTAACCAAAACAGCGCTTGACCTAGTCCATGGAAAGTCTTAAAGGGCATTCCCTGTCCCCAAGGGGTATCAAATGTTCTTGGGTATCATTAATAATGGTTTGGGAATTATTTACCTATGTTTAGAAAAATAAAACAACCAACAATAATCAATAAAAAGAATTTTAAAAATTTCCCCAAACAAGTCTTATAAAAAATTCAAAATTGAATTACATAGTTTTAAAAAAATATTAAGAGGTCCACAAAAAAATTGAGTAGCAAGTCCTACTAAAAAACAACCACATGAAAAGGGGACATCACCCTCAAACCATCTCCACAACACCACACCAAGGAAGGAAGCTAACAACCTGAACCATTGTCTCCAAAGACCTTGCCCTTACCTATGTCAAACATTACTAAGTCTACTTACACCAAGGGTATAACTAGGGAGTGAGCCTAATCCCAATAGGATTCCATCCAAAACTATTCCTTGTGGTAATATTTAAAGACAAAAATATTTCAAGTTTCTATAAATAAGAAATTCTAGAACAATTTCTAAACGGTGATACGTTAAATGAAAATATATTTAAAGATGGAAACCTTGAAGAATGTATAAATTTAAATAAAACACACATTATACTGAATTTTTTCACAAAACACACTGTATGCCAACAATATGTACAATATAGCCAATGAGCACTAGTAACAGGAACACCCATAGGCCCTAGTTAGTTGTGGGGTCCTAGGTACATCGTATCTCAATGTAAAAGTATCCATAACCGATAATATTATCATGCATGACCCATTTGGAGGGAAAACCCCAATGGCCTAGTTGTCCCAAAACATCATCAATGTTTAGTTAGTGTTTCCAATGCCAATATTTCTTATTGAAACTAGGATGAGGCCACTATTGGATCACTAGAATACTAGTCCTAGTCCTCCCACCAAGATACACAGGTTTCCCTGTTTGTGGTTAAATGAGTTCCATGTGTTTTAAAATACCACTTTCAAATAAAAATACCATTCCTAAATAGTACACACACCCAATAGTACCCAAACTGTCTTTTCACTCTTTTTTGTAACTCACTGAAAAATGTAAAATTTTCATAAAATAATTTCAAGATGTAAAAAAAAGATTTTCACATAAAATCCATTCAAAACCCCTATTTTGAGGCCAGATGCACAGCAATACCATACCAAACCACAATTGGAAGACCTAAAAATATTTAACAAAACGATTTCAGGAATCATAAAATAACCCCAAATGATATAACATGGAATGCACATCAAAAATACCCAATTTCATGTCAAAATGAAACTTTAAAGTTAAACCCCTAATCAATGTTACAAAAATTGGTTTTTTCACCACACACAATGGATGGGAAAAATGATAAATAGGTTAATAAAGAAATATAAATTCATAAAATAATGTTTACACAAGGAACCTCCTACCATGAATATAAAAAACATCAAATATTTGTGTGAAACTTCAACTGCACCACAAACCCACCACAAGTGAGTGAAAATGAACCCTAAGCAAGAAGATTGAACCAAGAAAATTAATATTAACACCTAGGGAAGAACCCCTAGCTACTAGATATTTATAACCTCAAGGAGTGTGAGGGAACCCTACGGAGAAGGAATGAACAAGGAGGGAATTCACTTACTTGAAGAATCTTGATGTTTACCCACCAAAATCCCTTCAAAAATGAGTTGCAAGGAATATTTAGGGAGCTTGAAAGCCTTTAATGGATTCTACGGTGGAATGGGGGAAGAAAGGGGTGTATTAGGTTTATTTCTTGAAAAAAATGGATAAAAACTATTTTTTAACACCTAGACACTGTGCATGGTTTGTCTGCATAGTTTAATAAATCATGCAGTCAAACCGTGCGGCATGTTCTATCAAGCCAAAAACCCTCATTTTATTAAAACATTCAAGGGGGGAAACAAGGGAAAACCTAGAGGAAAAGAGACTCCCAGAATATAATAAAGAAATACTAGAAAATAAGAGCAGTAATGCGACAATTATAACCATCATGAAAACTTTATGCCCCCGAAAGTCAACTTGATGCTTGAACGGAAAACATGAATGGGTAATCTTGATCAACCCATGAATTCCACTCTTGTGTCTCATGAAAATTATTCCTATGCTTCGAAATGAACCAAAAAAATAGAATAGACTTTCCCTAAAGCACCTTCTCTTGGGAATCCACTATTCGCACCATCCATTCAAACACTGATAAATTGACCTCTATCTCAAAATCTTCTGAATTCAACACAAGAGAAGGATCTGGATTTTACATCTTCAATTGAGAGACATGTAATATGTCATTAATAGATGTCAAATGTTAATGGAAATCTAACATTTATGCCACCTAGCCAATCTGCTCAGTGTTCTTAAAAGGTCTGACATACCTCCGCGTTAGCTTTCCCTACTTTCCCAAATGACTATGATCCAAATGAGGGGCCAACATTAAGAATAACCGATCACCCAAAGGGAAATAAATATCTTGATTCCTCTGATCACCATATTATTTTTGGAAAGTATGAGCTACCAATAAATATTGTCTGATCAACTTGACCTTCCAATATGTATCTTTCACAAGGCTCAGACACAAGTGTGAGGTCTCACCTACCTTATCCCAATATAGGGGGGACCTACAAGGCCAACCAGAGATAACCTCAAAAGTATCCATTCAAATAGAGGAATGATAACTATAATTATAAGAAAATTAGACCAATCCGAAATGGCTATCCCAAGATACATGAAAATACAAATCACATACATGAATCCAGTCCTTCTGAATCTGAATTTCCCACTCAGTATGGATACTCGTTTGAGTATGGTATGATGTTCTCATCTTAATCTATGACCCCAAAGAATTATGAAGGCCTCCCCAAAACTGAGAGGTAAAAAAGGGGTCTCTATCTAAGACAACTACTGATGGCACACCATGAAGCCTTACCACCTATTTAATATACAATCAACCCAACTCCTCTACATTAACTCTATCACTTATTGGAATAAAGTGGGATGATTTTGTGAAATTATCAATCACTACCAAAATAGTGTTCTTACCCCGGGGTGTATGTGGTAATCCTACAATGAAATCCAGGGCTACCTCATCCCACTTACATGTAGGAATGGGTAACGGATGAAGCAAACCATAGGGCCTTTGATGCTCTGATTTCACCTACTGACATGTATAACATATCTACATGATGTAAGCTATGTATCGCCTCATACCTAGCCACTGGAACTATTGAAAAACATCATAATACATTTTTTCATCTCTAAGATAAACGAACCACTAAGATTGGTGGATATCCCACATCACCACCTTCCTCCTAGACAGCAATACCACTGAACGACCCTTAAAGCACAATATTCCCTCAGAATATGAAGACTAATTAGAAGATTTCTACCCATGATGAAGGCACAACATAGAATTCTAACATAGATCACCACCGGTCTTCTCCAAATGAATCAACTCTAAATGATATTGAGTCAGCTGAACACTTTCCAAGAAGGCACCTCCACTGTGCTTCATGGTCTCCATGTACATCTGAGTAAATAGTCTCATCAAATTCCACTCATCACTAGACTTAATAAAATCCTATATTGGTACTTTTATAATCAAGGAATCAACCACCACCTAACCCATACATGAGGTATAAATAATATCAAAGTTGAACGCCTACAAATACTTAATCCAATGGTGACGCCTCAGATTAAGATCCTTCTATGAGAAGATATAGGCCACGTGATTATGATCAGTGTAGACCACATATTTCTCCCTAAAGAGGTAGTGACACCAAG
This sequence comes from Viscum album, assembly GCA_963277665.1. Lineage (NCBI taxonomy): Eukaryota > Viridiplantae > Streptophyta > Magnoliopsida > Santalales > Viscaceae > Viscum > Viscum album. Next base: position 2,131,562,272 of record OY728126.1, on the reverse strand, counting down.
TATTAAAATCATGCATCACTAATGCAAAATAATAGTCATTGGTTGGGTAATTATTTTTATGTGGTCGGAGTTGTCCAGAGCCATACACAACTACATGATCATTCTGCATAAGCACATACCCAAGACCCATATCGAAATCATTGAAAAAAATCACAAAATCCTTTCAGATTCGAGTAAGACCAGCATGGGGGGCAGTACTCAACCGCCTCTTCAAAACCTCAAATGATGCCTTATAATCTGGGAACCATTAAAACTTCACCCTTTTTTGGGTGAGCTTGTTCATGGGTGAATCAATCTGAGATAAATTCCATACAAACCACATGTAGTAACCTTCCAGGATGAGGAACCTCCAGATCTCAAAGACATTCATCGATATCTCCCATGACATGACTGCACTGATCTTCTCTGGGTCCATCGAAACACCCTTTTCTAAGATGAAATGACCCATAATCTTTACCTACCTTTTCTAGATAGTTTACTTGGACAACTTTTCATAAAGGTGATGATCTCATAGAGTGGCCAACGTGATCCAAAATATATGCTCTTGATCTTCCTCAGATCCAAAGTAAACTAGGATGTCGTCTATGAATACCACAGAAAAAGAGTCAAGATATTGGTGGAACACCCTACTAATGAGTGATATAAAAACCACTAGATCATTGGTTAATCCAATGGGCAACCTCAATTAATCCAAGTGGTCGTACCTTCTTTAGAAGGTTGTCTTTGGGATATTCTTCTCTCTTACCCTGACTTGGTGGTAACCAAAAAGAAAGTCTATCTTGAAAAACCACTTTCCCCCCTTCAACTGATCAAACATGTCATATATGAAGGGAAAATGATTTTTTTTCTTGATCGTTTCTTTATTCATCTTCCAATATTAATACACAACTGGAGGGCCTCGTTGGACTTTTTTGAAAAAAGAATAACAGCGGCCCAAGGAGAGACGCTCAGGTGAATGAATCCTTTAGATTCCAAATAATCCAATTGTTTCTTTAATTACCTCAACTCAGTGGGGGCCATACGATATGAGGGATTAGATATTTCCTATGTTCCCAATGCTAAATAAATCAAGAACTTCATGTCCCACTTCGGGGTAAAGCCTAAAAAATCATATTGAAATACCTTTGAGAGCTCATCCACTACATGAGGTAATCTACCCTTAGGAGCATTAACATCATCCTCTAGCATGAGTGATAATAAATTGAAGATAAGGATTCCCAACTCTAGGAGTGGAGGTCCCGTACGACTTGACTTAGGATCCCAATCCCTAAAAAAACCCGAGGACTCCCATCAAGTGTCATGAAACTCACCCGTTGCCTATAGTAATAAATATGAACATAAAAGTGCACTAGACAATCCTTGATGATGATTAAATGGAATGTGTCCATATCCAAGACCATGGGATCGCATTCCAACTCAACTCCTGACACGTAAAGTGCACATGGCAGGCACCTGAGACCTTTCTCCCTCTTTTTCCCAACGGTGTCACCAACTCCATAATAAAAGACAACAAATCAGTTGAAAAATTCAGTATATTCACACGAAGGGAAAGGATAAAAGAAAAAAAGCACCAATATAAATGTAAACATTATCTATATAAGATTCAATCAAAATGGAACTTAAATCTGTTGAAGATCCTGAATCGGATCCCACTGGTGCATAATCTACAGCATGAAGATGCGAAGTCTTATCATGATAATGACCACTTTCCTATGGATTATCCCTAAAATAGATCTTCCTAGAAGATGATCTAGACCTGCTACTAAGGCCACCAAATCATAATCCCATCATCTTATATGGATCTAACTAAACTGACACTCCTTGGAAGCAAGATATCCTACCCCACTCTAAAGGGGACGTGTCACCATGAAAAAGCATTGAAGGTTCCCCATATATCCACACTAATAACAAGGCATCAGACAATATGTGCATTCAAGTGAAGTGTACCCTGGCCTCCTGTATTGGTGGCACACAATAGAATTTGTATGAGAATCCATAGATGAAAAATGTCTGGGAGGATGGCCTGAAGTACCACATCCATTTATCCCATGCTTTTATTATTTCATTTTATTCTCTGATGAACTACCACTACCGATTAATGATACTTTCCTAAAGAAACTAGACCTACCCTTTCTGTTAATAACTACCATAGAAGATCGATCAACCACCTCAGCATAGGACATCATCTTAAATAAGAAGACCTGAGAATAGATCTACGACCGCAATGCCTTTTCAAATCATTGGTCCTTCATATGTTCATTAGAGACTATCTAAGGGGAATATCAAAATTTTTTGTAAAAATAGTTTTCATACTCCATCACTGACTGGTCAGCCTAAATGAGGTCCATAAACTCTTGCAATCTAGCATAATCCAAGACCTCTGGACAATACTAGTCATTGAATATATCCTTGAAGTCCTTACATCTCATCTACTCCTGATTCCCAGCTTGAAGCACTGATTCCCACCACCTATGACAGATACCTTCTAGCAGAAATGAGACACATTTCACCCAGACCTCCTTAGGTGTATCAAGGAACTCGAACATTCATTTGATCTTCTGAAGCCACTCCTCTGATTCATGTGGCTCCATGCTACCTTGGAATATAGGTGGCTTTTTCTTCAAAATCTCTTGGGGTTTTTACTTCCTAGAACTTGGTTCATCATCTCTCAGTAAAGTAGATGTAAGACCCATTACTTTCCTCAGATCCTAGACATCCTAAACAATATCTTCCACTAACCTTTGCTCAAGTGGTGAGGGAGAACTCTCTCCTGCTCCCTCCCATGGGTGGATGGGAACTTTCTAGAGAGGAATCTTTCTACAAAAAGGAAACAATAAAAAGAGAAAAAATTAGTACAAAAATTAGTAATTTTTTTAGAAATAACATCAAATATAAATAAATTAAACTCATCATGACAATGAAATAAACAACTAATTCACCCCCATCCAATGTCCACGTATAGTCACCTACCTATATGTCCCACCTGGAGGAGAAGTCAAACAATAATCCCAACTTCCCATGGAGACTCTAGGCCTGCCATGATATGTACGGGACATACACTCTACTCTAATCCAAAACTCCGAGCCCTAATAATCATAGCTCTTGTATAACCAGAATTATCCCAAATAATATGACCCGAAGAGCTTAATTGACTATGATACCATTTTTTCACATACCAGATATGGTATCCAACCAAATCAATTCCCAAACTGGTCCATGGAATGGTTTAATGGGCGATCCCTATCCCTAAAAGTTGTAAAAAGTGCCTGAGTATCAAAAATAAAGGTTTGGGAATGATTTAACATAGTTTAGAAAATAAAAAAACAAAAAAAATTATTAAAATGAATCTGAAAAATTTCTCAAAAAATCCTTACAAAAAATTACTAATTAAATTAAATAGTTTTAAACAAATCCTAAGAGGGCTGCAACAAAAAGGGATAATAATTCCTACTCAAAAACCACCAAACAGAATGTGGACATCACCATCAATCTATATGCACAACATCACACCATGGAAGGAAGATAAAAACCTGAACCACCATCTCTGAAGATTTTCCCCTTACCTATGTCAAACATTAGAAAGTCTAATTACACCCATAGGTATAAGTAGGGTGTGAGACTCATAAAAACTAGATTCCACCCAAAAATAATCCATGTGGTAAAAAATTTACGATAAAAATATTTCAATCTTATATAAACAAAAAATGGTAAAACAATTTTAAAAAGGATCAACTTTAAATGAAAATGGATTTCAAGAAAGAAACCTTGAAGAATGGACACTTTTAAATAAAACAACATGATATATAATTTTCTAATAAAACATACTGTATGCTGATGATAAGTATAATATAGCCAATGAGAACTAGTCATTGGAACACCTCTAGGAACTAGCTAGCTATGGGGCCCTAGGTACATCGTATCTTGGTGTAAAAGTATCCATAAATAATAATCTTCTTGTGCACGTACCACTTGGAGTGGAAACACCAATGAAAAATTGGTTCCTAAAACTAATGAAATTTTAGCAAAACAATTTCATGAATAAAAAAATAACACCAACTGATACAATATAAAATACACACAAAAAACACCCAATTTCATGTTAAAATGTAACTATAAAATTAAACGCCAAATCAATGATACCAAAAATGGTTTTAACAAAAAACAACATAGATTGGGTACATGATAAATAGGTTAATCAAGAATGATAAATTCATAAATGAATGTTTACACATGGAACCACCTACATAGAATATAAAAAACCTCAAATCTTTGTGCGAAACTTCAACCTCACCACCATTGAAACACAAGTGAGTTAAACTGAACCCTAAACAAGAATATTTAACCAATAAACTCAATATTAATCCCTAGGGTCGAAACCATAGATTTTGAAAATTTAGAACCTCAATAATTAGGGAAGAAACTATAAGGAGAAGGAAAGAACAGGGAGTTAATTCACTTGAAAAACTGTGAAGTTCACCCACAAAAATCCCTTCAAAAATGAGTTTCAAGGAAGGTTTAGGGAGCTTGGAATCCTTCCATGGATTCTAGGGTCAAATGGGTGATGAAAATGGTGAATTAGGTTTATTTAAGGAATAGAAAAAATGGTCAAAAACTATTTTATTAACACATGGAAAGTGTGAATGGTTTTTCTGCACAATTTAGTAAACTATGCAGCCAAACTGTGTGACCGGTTATGTCACCCAAAAACACTCCTTTTGTTCAAAACATCATGAGGAACCTAAGGGAAACCTAGGTGAAATATAGGTAGTAAGAGAAGAGAAAAATACATGAAATGAAGGAAACATATATGATTGAAAAATTAATGAAATATATATAATGTTCCTACTCAATAAAAATTTATTAATAAATTATTAATAAATAAGGACTCAACTTTTAATAAAGACATTTTATTCTTAAAAAAATGCTTCCTTCAAAAATAAATTTTATTTCTTTTTTTGAGCAAATATTACATAATTTTTTTAAAATTATAGACACTAAATTTGATAAAAAGAATTCATTTAAAAAAAATATTGTCCAAAAAATCTTAGAGTGAATTTTTTATAATTTTATGAAAATACTATTTTTATAATAAATAGTGAAAAATAATGTTTTTTGTTAAAAACCACCTTTTCATTTAAAGTATTTAAAAGTAACTTTTTTAAATATGGTTTAAAAAATAAAATTAGGTCAATTATTTTAATTTTATCCAATATAATTCAGTTTAATCAATTTAATATTAAATTTTTATATTAAGACTTTCTATACTTCTAAAAACTTTTTATTTTCAAAACCACTTTTTCTTCTCATCTGTGGATATAATTTTAAATTAAAATTTACCAATTATATGATATTTATGTGGAAAAAGTGTATTAAATATTAGTAATTATAATAGTTTATATTACATTACAATTGAAAATTAATTTTAAGTCATAATTATTAGTAAAAATACAAAAAAATCAATTATTACAATTAAGGCTAAATCATGTTTCCCAAGGGTTAAACTAAAAAGATAAGGGTTAAAATGAACTAAAAACATATCTAGTAATTATTTTATGCTCATATTTCACCATTATATCATTTAAGGTTCTATACGGTCCATTTTGGCACCTTTTAGTGTTTGAAAAATATGGGTACATCTTTTATATTTCAAAAGATCTATGTGTGTCCTCTGCCACTTATAAAATGGGTCCTCCTCTCCTTTCTTTTCTACACAAAAAGCTTTTTGGATCAGCCAAGTAGTACCCAAAAACATTCCCTAATTCCCTTACCACTTCATAGAGTCCTTTTTATCTTAAAAATAATCAAGGGAGGCTTTAGGTATAATCTTAAAGAGGTGGTTTGAAGTAGAGAAATTGTTATAAACTGAGCATCTTTGCTGTATTTATTATTCTAACACCTTAAAATATTACTCAATATTACAGATATAAGAAAATAATTATCTTAAATATAATTATATATTATTATTTAAATGCTATAACATACTTCCATCTCCTCTTACATTAAATTTTAAACGAAGCCATCGTTCATGTGTACGTCAGCCTACCGCCTCCAGAACTGATGGAATTCATTTTCCAATATCACCTCTCTCATCCATTAATAATGAAGTATTTAATTTTTATATATGAAAAGTTTTACATATTAATAATTTTTAAAAGTAATATATCATATACATTCTTATAATAACAAATAATAAAAAATGAGAATGACGTTTGTGTGTACAGCGGACTACCGTCTTACGAAGAAATGTTATTTGTTTTTTATTACAACACCAAATGTATGGTATATGTAAATGTATTAAGAATAAATAATTTTTTTAATTATATAATTATCATTTTAAGTATAAAATATCACTTTACTAATTTTTATCATGATTTTTGAAAAATGGAAATTTTACTCATGCGTATGTACAACCTACCGTCACCGTGTTTCTAACATAGTTAATTTTTGATAACCATATTTAATGGATAGTTTTAAATGTATAATTTATGTATAAAAAAGATAATTATGTAATGAATATTATTATTGAGATGATCAAACAACAATCACTCTGAAATTAGTCAACATTCCAAATTGATTTTTGACTTATGAGTCAAACATCATCAAAAAGTATGACTTGAACCCAAATGATTAAGTTATTGAATATAACATGATAATAAATAAAATAAAATGAATAATAAACATGGAAAATATTTATAATCAATAAAAATTTCAACATAATTTTATTATTTAAGAAGATAAAGAATTCATGCGATGAATCAAGCTCAAGGCATGGGATCTATCTTAACCATCATATTTTGGGTTATAACAGTTCTCTATCTAACTCACATTCTCCACCTATTTAAAGTTATGGAATGATTATAAATTATATATATATATATAACATATATACATATCTTATTATCAATTCGTTTTATGGGGTAATACATGTCTTATGTTCTATACTCATATGCCTACATCATGAAATTTCCATCAATTATGATATGAGGCATGATTATGTAACCCAATTTCTTTCCATGGGTAATTATTATGTTTATGTATTAGGTTAGTTTTCTTTTTTTAGCACAAACAAATCCTGAACATGTTATGATGGGTGTTCCCCAATAGTTATCCAATTCATCCAGTAAAGATTTAGCCTCATGATACCTCATGTATGGGATTAGGGAGTAAACCTAATCCATAACGGGACTTTGCACACCATGTGATATTGTTGAGATAGTTAGCCTTGACTGATGTTTATTTCATGTAATTTCTTTCTACCAAAATTATTATGTTACAATTATATTATGATACCATTTTATTTATATTATGATTCCACACGATTACTCACAAGACTTCAGTTTTATGATATCATGTTATACCTTTGACTCATTCGTTATGTGTCCTTGTCATTTTTATTCCCATAATGGGATTTTTATCTCACACCATTTCTTTGAATTACAAAGGTTATCTCTTACAGTTTTATGCTCTCAAATGGATTTAGGATCTCATTATGTATAATTAAATATAGATTTAATGATTATTTTTCTTTATATAATTATGAACTTGGTCTTCAAAAGAAACTAGACCTCATGATCCTTATATTTTAGTAATGGATATTTATGTTAAAAATCATTGAACAATATTTGTGTAAGGATTGGGTCACTATATATCTTTATAGAATATATGATGCATAATAAACCCTTTTTTTTCCCTATAAATGATATAAATAATGTTTTACACATAAGTTAGAAAATTAGTGATCAAATAAAGGCCCTTAACTAATATATTTATTATAAGTAAACACCATGTATAATAATAATAATAATATTATTATTATATTACATTACATGTGAAAAATCATGGATTTTTAAATATCGTTTATTTAAAAAATCAATCAATATTTATTTAAATGATTTTAAATTAAATATATCATTTCTTTTAGGACCATAATTTGGTTTGTTAAACCTCCATAGAATTTAATTAATCTTTAATGATAATTATTTATTTTAATATATATCATTATATTATTCATTCAATAAATATATAAATATTATATTCATTATACGGGGAATAAATATTTATTTAATATTAAACTCATTTATATTCTTTATAATAACTAGTGGTTAAATTTATGTGATCAATATAACCTGAAAACCTATTATTCCTTGATATTATGGATAATATTTATATTTATATTAAATTATAATAGAATTTAAATGATTTCCTATATACAGTTAGCATGTGACCTGATAAGCCTTTTTCTTTGTGGCATTTGGTGAGCTTGCCTAATGTCTATGATTAGTGTCTAGCAACAAGTCAGGAAAACCATAGATAAATTCATTAATTTCATAATAATGACAATGTCATATAGACACATACTATGTAATATAATCCATTTTTTTCTTTAAATATTATGAATAAGGTTTCATACATATCTAATCAACCTATATGCTTGATATATCATTATTTTACTTCCTAAAAATTATTTTTGATAAAATATCATGTCTATCGACTTAATCTGAAATTTAAACTTCAATCAAAGAGCTCGGGGTGTGTAATTCTATTAAAAAGAAAGGTAAAATTCCTTTCTAGACTTATTCATTAATATTTTGTCACTTATAAAGAAACTAACATATCCTACCTCACAACAATCATATGAAATCATGTTTTTTAATACATTAAAGAATGTGATTCATGAAATTCCATAACAATAATATCATGTTTGAAGACCAACACATAAATCTGACTATTAGAATATAAAATGACACATATAACAAATGGAATTATTATTAATGATATTTCTTCATATTATCTTCTTTTAGATATTACAAAGTGAAAAATTTAAGGAGTTTAAGCCTCATACATTTAAAAGAATCCAACTCGATATAGTCTAAACATTATATGTTCCCTATTAGAAAATTTCATTTGGATCATAAGACATATATTTATAAAGTTTTTCATAGAAATTCAGGGTTATCATTATAGTGAGGAACATATATAACCTTTAAATGAAACAAAATATCTTAGGAAATTATTACATTAAATTTTTTTAGATGAAGACTCATGGGAAAAAAATGTTGATTAATATTCTTGTCTTTGGATATACATATAATAATAATAACAATGTAATTTGGTTATAGGGAAAAAACTCAAACACACCCAACAATCGTAAATATTACATTGCAAAACAAATCCCTCATACATTAATAGGAACTGATGTAAAAAATACTGAAGTGTATTCCTTAATGAATCATCTTTTTTTATTTTATCTCTATGATGATCTACTATTGAATCTTGTTGTTCCAATTTGGAATGAGACTAACAGAGGCATTGAAGTGAATCAATATCAAAAAATTAAAAATTGGTTAGAGTCTTACTAAACCAAGAATATGAAATAATTAAGACTAAATAATCACGTTTTAAACAAATTCACATTTACAAACTAATTCAACAACATGTTTAAAAAATAATATTTCATTATCCTTGTCTTGGCCTCTACCCGAAAAGTAGAATAACATTTCTTATTACATTCAATAAACGTACGATCCTTGAATCCAATTATAGGGTATCCAAAAATCCCACGTCCAATCTAGGCTACCTTACTCACATCACTTACTAAGTCCAAAAAATTTAATTCCCTAAAAACTCATACAATCCTCACTTATACCAATCATAAATATTCATCATATCTCTCATTTTTTTTGATATCACCTTTTCATGACCCAATACAAACGACACCCCTTTTCTGCTAGTAGTAAATAAAAACAATGATCTCGTATTATTGTGACCATGATATCCAAAAATCTCTCAATAAATACACATGAGCTACTAACATTTAGCTCGATCTTAAAATCTATCTATAGAATTATAAAATTGATGTACATATATAGGGGTTAGAACACAAGTATACTAAGTTGGAGCCACCCACACCCAAAAAAATCCTATTGTGTGAATGTTTAACCTGAATACTAATATTTAAGTGAATAAATATAGAAATAAATGCAACACCTTATTCTATTAAACTATATTCCTAAACTCATCATGGATTTTTTCCATGTAATGTACTAGTCTAGGAAAAAATAATTAAAGAATATACAGAACAAGGTTTCCTCACATTAACTTTCCCACTAAAATAGTCACCCTAAACCCCAATGGATGGCTTCTCTGAGCTCTCATACCCTCTATAATTCATACATCACACTCATGAAAATATATCACTACCACATCCATATACTAAAATTCACATCCCATAATCTTATTGCAAGGATAAGAGCCATCAGAACCCATGTAATTATACACTATGACTCCAGAAATTATCTCTTCTGTATAAGTAAACTTATAATAACTCTATACATTACATACAAGATACACTTATATGATATAAAACTAATCTTAAATATTATTCATAGACAAATATATAATAACATAGAGATATTACATCCCATATAAGCACATAGACTTTAACTACAGGTCGCCATACCTTGGATTTGTCTTTATTATTGATAATCCCATTATAATTATAGACACCCGAATTTACCCATAGGAAGGCGGAAATAGAGAAGACATGTCACTGGAAATAAATCATTGAAAGATCAATATTCCATAACTGAGAAGAAGTTTATTAACCCTGATTACCACACTCACTTTCAATTATTCATGTCTATTTACTAAAACACACCATTTTTTTTGAAAAACATGAAAATAGAATGAATTCGTTTAAAAAAGGACACATTAAGGTTTTATGTGGTTTGGACATTCATCCTACATCCAAGGGGGGAGGTGTCAAAATTACTCATTTCATCACGACTAGAAAGTTACAATCTCTCATGAATATGAAACCATGTATATCACTTAATTGAAGGAAATACTAGCACATCAAAAAAATGTACCCACCACTAGATATATAGGTCTCCAATCAATAATCTAGTTTCACTGATTTGCAACATTTTTTGGTGATAATTCATTGCACTATGAAACTACAGACTCAATGTTGGTTTCCCCTATCTTACTACCAATCCCCAATACTTGAACGATTCATCTAATGTTACATTATTTCTAAAATAATTAATTCTTCAAAATGTAAAAACATTGGAACCTCCATCATTTGGTTAGTGATACTCCAAAATAATTTCTTGTGAATCATTCACTATACTGAGAAACTATAAAAAGTTCACAAACTTTTGATAATCACATTCTCATCTGTTGAATCCTAATTCCACTACTAAGATATGGTTACGTTGTTCTATAAATTTTATCCTTATATGGAACTTAATCCACTTATTGATGAGACTTCACATAATAAAAAAAATATCCCACTTGAAGACTAATTCAAGTATTCCATTATATCCTAAAATATTTTCGAAAACAAGATCCCCATGAACATATAGTACATAGAATTCTCCCACTTCATTCTCCTATTTTCACCGATATCCAACTAGGCCACAGTTTTTCCTCATACTCACCTAAACTACAGTCTTGGTGAATATATCCCTTTGTTTATGTCATTAAGCTATCTTATATAACTCCATTACTCCAACTTCAATAAAATTATATATGTAATATTACTTCATATCTTTTTGCTTCCTCCTTATAAGAAACATCATATTTTATCTAAATATATTTCACTCTAACTAACGCAGTAGAGTTATAAATTTTCCTGGATGATTCTTATCTCCTCAATCATAATTTTTAACCAAACCATTTCTTTATTTTCTTACATTTCTAAAACATATTATTATTACATTATAGAGAGTGGAATAACTAATTTCAACCTTAAAATCCTACTAAAAACGATTCCACAAAAGGTAAGAATATACCCAGTTGTGATTTTATAGGAATCCGAGTCTCCCCCAATGTCTGAATAAATATACCCAAACAATGAATCAACATATTTAATAAATGTTTTGAATATTTTATACCTTTAAGATACCTCAGAATCCACTTCATAGGTTCCCAATGTTCTCTCCTCATATTTGACATGAACTTACGCACAACTCCCGCTACATGGGAAAGATATACTTGAGTACACAACATGGTATAACAGATACTTCCTACTACTAAAGCATAAGATATAATTTCCACATGATTTCCATATTAATCCAGTTTTGTTTCTTGATACTTTTATATTTTTATGTGCCCAAAAAAATGAGTATAAATATATTTGTATCTGGTCATCAAAAAAATTTATTCCATATTTCATAGATACTCTTACAAAGATAAGACCAAAATACTGACCTTTTGATATCAACCAATCATCATGAAAAATATTTTCCTCACCTCACTGAGATATTTCATTTCAGACATATTAAATATTTCATTTTTTAGCTCTTGGATCCATTGAATTAATGGTCCCACCCAAATCACATATCAAATGTACAAAATTAAAATGAAGAAATTACCATAATTATACTCTATCAAGTTGAAAAATTTATCTTTATTTATTTTCATGATACCATTCACCTCCTTGAATGATTTGAAATTCGATTTCCACTAACTCTATGCCTCTTTCCACCCAAAGAGGAATATATTAACTTTACCCACCAATTACTTCATTCATTTATCTATAAAATCAACTGGGTTTTTCATATAGATTTCCTCTTCTAGATGTTAGTAAATAAAATATGTCTACACATAAATTTTCTTTAGATAAAAACCTCAGGATGAAATCAAAATCTTCACAGTTTACATCATATAATTATTTACTTCCATAGGGAATATTTTAAAAAAATTAATGCCCCTAATCATCTAAAATCCATTTAAAACTATCATAGAATTATATATCTTATTCTCATTATCTTTATCTTAAAACCAAAAAACTCAATTGTTTTAAAGTTCTTAATTCTACGTGGGATAATGAATGAGATGTTAGGATTTATTAACTTCAATAAAACTCAACCCCTCTTACAAGGAAGATTCACACTCACTATAACCATTAAGGTAGCTACTTATTTCATTCTAATAATTCTCCCCATGCATTAAAATTATGACATTCAGGTTAGAAATATACGTCTATATTGGTCATATAACACTTATTGATCTCAGTAATTATGCATGTGGCTCTACTCACTAACAAAGTAAAACATCTTGAATTTCATCCTCAAGAACTCTCGACTAGACCAACCATGATCTTGGTATTTCAAGTATATTATCCCCCGGTCTCGTCCTTGAACATTCTATGAACCCTTTTAAACATTCCTTTGAAACTTATGTGCTTCTGGTTGATTTAAAATTATCTATCTCTTAGTAATTTAAGAACTTTGGACAAGTAAATTCATATCAATTAAAAATAAGTTGATTTTTTATTTGAAATTTCATCACCATAAAATTTTGATCAATCCATAGAGTAAAAACATGATATTTTAGAATATTCTTTTTTGAATAAATTGTTTGTGTTTTACGACTTTTCTTACATGAAACTCTATGTCGATATGAATTATTATATAGTAAACCACTATAAGAAAACAGTTTAATTAGAAGGTGTCAAAAATAATAAGAACATTATAAAAAAATTTATAATGATTTTAAATAATAAAAATTTATTTATTAATTCATAGTAAAAAGGTAGTGAATTTTCATTAAAGTCATTTTATGTTTCAAAAATATGTTTTATTCAAAAATATTTTGTATCATATTTTTACATGAAATAATTATAATTAATTCATACCATATTTATAAATTTTATTTGAGTAAAATAAAATGATTTTTAAAATCACCATGTCAATATTATCTTAGTTTTAACTTTAATATGTTTTCTAAAAATATTTATTTGTCAGTGACAGGTGAAAAATATCTATTTTTGTAAAAGGAACCATTATTTAATTTCCATTAAAAGTACCATTATGTTTTTAATTTCATCATAAATTAATAAAAGTATCTTTTAATTATTAATAATCTAATTAATTACATAGTAATCATCATTATATTTTATTTTTTTACAAGTTAAATTTTGGGCCTACAAATACATTTTTCTACTAACAGTTTTTATGTGAGAAATGTGTTTTTTTCTTAATAAATAAAAAAAATATATTTATTAAGGATTTTAATGAAATTTATAGATAATATATTCAATTATATACTTTATCATCCATTTTAGGGTTTTTACAATGCAAGTAATGGATATAAATTTAGTTTTATGCTCAGAAATGTATTTTTTTAAAATGTGTTTTCCTTGTCATTTTCACGCTTATAAAAAATTAAATTCTACCACTTATAAAAATTTAATATTTTAAAATGAAGTAAATTTTTTTAATTATAATTTTTTATATAATTAAAAATTTCAGCTTAATTTTTGTGATAGTGAATGTTAAAAATCAAAAAATATTTCTACCATAGGTAAGGTAGAAACTAGATTAATGGGGGGTTAAACGAAGTGATGATGGTATGATTTCCACCAAAACCATCATAATTATTATATTTTGAAGATATTTCACCCTTATATTATCCTGAATTAAAATAATTATCTATTTTAAGAATGTTTCCCACGAAATATACCTTTTTCCATTGAAATATTCAGATAAATCTTGTGTGTGTCCGTCACCTCATTTGTAAAAGGGAACCTATTGTACTTACATAATTTGTGACTTCTATATTAGAAAATAAATTCTCTAACAATTATTACATTCCTTACATTAATCATAGATCCTATGTTCTTCTCTTATGACTAATCCTTTAAGGCTTAAGGTGTAAGCCAAAGGGGCTCTCTCAAAGAAGAGACATAGATCTCAACTTATATCCTTGAATTTAATTTCTTTTTTTCTATATACTGTAAACATGTTTTATCCATAATAACATGATAAATAAATTATGATAAAAATAAATTTATTTTATTTTTATGATGGAAGATCCATTTTTTATGCCTTCTCCATCAAATGGGAAATAAAAGTACTGCTTGCATGTACCTATGGACTACTACCTCTACATAGCGACATGATTCATTTTCCATCACCCTATTCAATTAGTGGTTATAATGGTGTATTAAATTTTACTTAATATATTTATAAAATAATTATTCCTATGTAATTATAAATATATTTCACCTTATAACCTTTTAATCCATTGGTAAATGATAACTTCACTCGTGTGTACATCTAGACTACCACCTAGACAAAGAGATGTGATTTGTATAGAATTTATACCTTACTTGGATTGTAAAAAAGATATATTCAATGAAAAGTTATGATATATGTGATATAATTATTATTTTATAAGGATATATTATCATTTTTCATTTTATTCAATTCATCCATCAAGAAGTGGAAACATCACTTGTTTATGTATATGGATTACAGTCTTCATAATGTATTGTAATTTATTTTTAATTTCCATTTTATGTAAATGAATATAAATATGTATATAATGAATATATATGATATTTATATCATGATTAGAATTATGTATATGGAGGAAACATGATCAGTGTTCAAGTTAAATAACTAATGAAATAAAACATACAAAAAAATGAAACAATTAACACTAGAAATGACAAATTAAATGGATAATTGTTAATAAATGGGAATGGAAATGATATAAGAAGTTAATATATTATATTATACAAATTAATATTATTATTTTATACAATTATAATAAATATAAATTTATTATACAATATTTCAGATCTCTTATAAATCAAGTCATATATAAGGTATGATTTTCGCCTCAATTTCTCTTCATCAAGGAATGTTTTAATGTTCTACCCCAATTTCTTATTTCTATAGAATATATATTAATCAAGAATTTATTTTGGATTAATACATCATTTAATGTAAGTTATTTACATAACCATATTATTCTCATTATTTTAATGACTTCTGATTCAAAAATTACTAATGATGTAAGGTTTCTTCATCTTAATTTTGTTTCGTTATGACATGTTTGAATTAGATGTTACCAAAAAAATAATCATTTTATTTTACAGTCTAATTTTCCCCAAGATTTATTATAATTAATTTATTATAATGGAATTATAATTTATATGTCTCCCAAGTCTTATATATTTTCTTATCCTCTAGTTATTTCTTTTTATTACATTTTTCCTTTCATTTTCATCTATTTAAGTACTCAAGAGTCCAAAATAATGTTTTTAAGAAAAATTGAATCAATTTCTTTATTCAATTAGAAATATTTTTTCGTGGAAATATTTTCTTTAAAATGTTTACAATAATTTTTTTATTATTCTATAAACATCTATTGATGTAATTTTTACCCAAGTTTTACTTTTTATAAAAATATTTTAAAGGAATATTCTTATCATTTTCCAAATGAGGTGCGTTGGAATTTTAACCAAAAATGTGAACGGAATTTTTTTTAACATAAGATGAATGAATTAATTTCCCCACCATCATGAATATTATTTTCCTTGAGGTTTCCTTTATAATTTTATGTCATTCTTTACAACTAATTTTTTTCATAATATTTGGATTTTTTTTAGATTTTGAATAAGTGTTATCAAAATGAAAAGGTTATTTTCCCAAATAAATGATTAGTGAGTATTTTTAAAGGTATTTTAATATATAATTTTTTTTATGTTTCACATTCTTTACTGGGGATGTGATCCAGTGTTACCATCTTTATTCTATCTCTATAGGGTTTATGTTTATGACGATGAAATGTTTATGAAAACCATATTCTTTTCATGAGTTATGATTTCATGTAATGATAAATATTTTCATGATATTATGGATTATGTATGAATGTAATGTGATTATGTTATTGGTGGTTCTATTAAAAAAAGTATTTGTGGTTATGTTATAAACTAAGGATGAGTGGTTCCATTATGGGACTTCATCTACAGTGAGTGTCATGGGAGTGAACCTTGACTATGGAATTGATTATCTATAATTATAAGTATTCTGAAAAGTTATGACTTATCCTTTTTTCATGTTTTCATGGGTCATGATTGTTTTTTCCAGATTCATCACTCCTTTGTCTTTTTAATTTTCTATAAAAAAACCTTATGTGATATTTCAGGATTAAAGATAGTTGACATATTTGGAAAGATTATAGTAAGTTAAAAACATGTTCTCATACACTTATACGTAACTTATGATCTATTATTATCATTGTTAGATATCTATTATTCTTACCCTTACTATGAATTTGATCCCACCCTTTCTTATGTATCCCTTCCCCAGGATATGATTACTTGTTTTTTGAATGATATGTATATGAAGAGTTATATTTATAAAGAACTAATTGGGACATGACGTTGAACATTTATGTATTGATTGATTATGTATCCATGTTTACAATTAAACTAATCCTCTCAGGTTTTGGAATAGATCACACTAACATATAATGAGTATTTTCTTATTTATTTTTTTATGTAGAATATTTTGGGGTCACTATAGTTGGAATTATAGAAAGGTTTATTAACTTTTAGAAACAAAGATGATAAAAATTTATCAAAGTCCCTTAGGAAAATCCTATATATAGGAGACTAACATAAGCCATAGTAAAGAAATGAATATATTTTACCTTAGAAAATACAACCATATCTATATAGAAAATGTGGACCTTGTTTTAGAACAAATTCATCTAGGGGTAATGAACCCAAAAAGTGTTGGTTGGATATATTTTTTCCATCATTGTAGTGCATGAGGAATAATCCCTTACAACACACCTATTTAACAGTCCTAGGGGATATGATTTGGGTAACTCACATTTTCTTTATAAACCATTATAAATTATTTATATAGATAATTACCCATAATGAACTAGGATAAAACTCTAGTGTCATAGGTTGAAAATAATGGTTCACGAATTATACATCATATGAATAATTTCTCTTGATTAGATGATTACTAATTATTATTTCTCACACTATGATTTTGGTTTTAGTTAATCAATGGAACCATGAAGAATCATTTTAAAACTAAATTTGTTGTTTAATTAAATAATTGTTTTCATGAGAAACTAAATTATATGGGACATTGAATGAATAAAGATTTTGATTATGCCTAACCAATTTTTTTTATATGATTAGAAACCTTGACATAAGTGGATTTTTTATGGAACTAAATAAGAGAAAAATGGAGTTTCCTGAATATCCTGTATTAAAAATGATTTAAGTTCCTACATGAAGAGAATATGGGAACAAGCTCCTAGGGAAATGTCTCAAAAGAATTGTATGATATTTTATGTATGGAAAACAAAGAAATAATTTAAGTAATTGATGAGGGAAATGAATAGATCAATGGTGAGAAATATATTACACCCCATGGTACCATTTATAGTTAAATGTATTATATGTAGGAAATATGGGAATTATAAAAGAAATTTTATTAATATAAGGGTCAACTCTAAGTCTAAGGAAGTGCCTTTATCATGCCAGTTATTGAAGCAGAATTATTGAGGTGTTTATGTGTTAGACTTTGAGAATTATATTTTAGAAGTTTTTTTATTAATAATATTCTAGTCATAATAATAATTAAAAGTCTATGGATTGTTCTGCAATCATTTTTATTTAAGGATTTTCATGTGTATATTGAATGGTAGTGATAAAATAGAAAATGAATTTAGTCATTAGGTGTTTTTTGGGAAAAAAATGTTTGTGGGATAGATAACCTATAATATGTCTTAGAGGTTGAGAAGTTGTTTTATATTTAAGATAAATATATTATAGATATTAATAACGTAAATTGGATAGATTAGTGACCTCAAAATTGATTATGGATTTAATGACAAAGTGATTTGTGATATATTTGATAAAGTTTATTACATTTTTGGAATTTAGAAATACACTAGATAATCATTGATTTTATTTTAGGAATGAGGATATAGTTAATTGCTTTGTTATAATATATGTTTTCATTGAGGTTTTATGGTGATTCCATTTATTTTGATAAATTATTACCATGTTTTAGAAGAATATATGATCATGGCATTCATATGATTGACATATTTCATTAGGAGATACTTTATTTTGTTTATAGATAAATGTTAAATTTGATCTTATAAAAAATATCATCCAAAATTTCTTGTCTTTTAAGAGTTTTATTTAAGATAGAAATATTTTTCATGATTTTTAGAATAAAATTTTATGGAATGGATTAAATTAAAATTCGAGTGTTATTGTTGAGTTTATAAAGATTAATATATTATTTCATTAAATGTATATTTTTCCAAATTGGATAAATTATGAAACCATTTTAGTTTATATATATATATATATATATATATATGTAGATAAAAGGAATGAATTTTCTTTATTTTATAGATCTTCTGATCTATTAAAATTTATTTTTAGTGCTTCAAGAAAGGAAAAAAATCATTTTTAATATTCATTCCATGGAGTAGGAGATGAGATAGAAGTGGAAAATGATTAAATCCTAAATAAAAGATGAAATTATTCACATAAAATGGAAGGAAATTAGATAAGTATATTTTCCCATATTTTATGGTAAAATAATTCCTCATCTTTAGGAAAATGGATCTTGGAAATGAAAATGTTTTTGTTTTTGTATCTACTTCTATAGAGTTTATGGTCATTTTTACTCCATATTTATTTATGGTTTTGATTTAATTAACTTTTTTATGACCATGTTCTCTATCCCTCTATGTTATTATTAGGACACTATAAGTCTCCACCCTATCCAAATTCTCACTTCCATATAAGTTTTTCCTTATTTAGGAACCCTATTACCTATTGTTTAAGGTAACCATAATTTTTCCCACTTTCCTTTTTTCAATGAGTTTTTATTAATATTTTGTACGATGTAGAATTCCAATAATGGTATTTTAAAATATTGAACCTTTGATTTTAAAGATTAAAACTTTGAGGATTTAAATTATTTTAGAGGGGTTAATGTAACTCCTTGATATTTTATAATATTAATTTTTAAATAAATTTCAAGTGTTTGATAGGTTTCCTTACAGACAATCATGAGTCTATATAAACCATGATATAGTAAATTATTAAAATATAGTCAGGAAATTAGATTGTATGAATATAAATAACTAGATTATGAAAAATATGTATAAGGTTTTTACATAATCAAAATGTATTGATTAGATAATAGAAAATAGGTACTCAAATTTCATAAAACTCTTTTTTCACTTCAAAAATATATTTTCTTTAAAAATGGGTTTTACTGAATCTTTTCACAGAGATATTAAAATTAATTTTTACTATTTTTAGAAATTTTATTCAAGGAAATTAGTATCATTTTTAAAATCATCATGGTAATATTATCTAGGGTAATGGTTTAGGAATTTAAAAAAAAATTACTTTTCAGTGAAAAGTGAAAATTATTGATTTTTTGAAAATATGGGTAATTTCATTTCAAATAAAAGTACCATTATATTTATAATCTTATCCTGAACTAATATAAAAATCAATTAATTATAAATTATATAACAAATTACTTAGGAATCATCATCATAATTTATTTTTTTATAAGTTAATTTGAAGGCTTAAAAACACATTTTTTATATACTATTCTTACGTGCACAATGTATTTATATATTATTAAATTAAAAAAATATATATTTATTAATGGTTTAAATTAAATTTATAGATTATATATTCAATAATTTATTTTTTATTTCATTTTATGTTTTTTACAAGTCAATGAATAGAATTAAATTTAGTTTCATACTTAAAAATACATTTTTTTAAAATGGAGTTTCATTGAGGCTTGCATGCTTTCTCAAATTGAAATTCTTAAAAATATATAAATTTAATCTATTAAAATTTATAAAATATTTTAAATCATCATAATTAATATAATTTAATTGGTTCAACTTAATTATTTTCATAGTGAATACAAAAAGTAGTAAAAAAATTGCCACAATTAAGGTTAAAATAGGTTTACCAAAGGAAAATCAATAGATAAGGGTAATATTTCCTCCCAAACCTATCTAATTTTTATTTATTTGTTGATATATCAGGCTTATATTATATTAACTTAGAAAATTTGTCTATTTGTATACAATTTCCCATTAAAGTGACCATATATCATTGAAATCTCTTATGAAATTCGATATGTTTCCCTCCCTCCCTCATTCACACCATTTGAGATTTCCATCTTGAAAAATCATTATAGGAAAAAATTATTGGATCCTTAAATTAATCCTATATCTTCTTTTATTCTTATAATACCAATCCCTCAAGGATTAATGTGTAATCCATATGAGGTCTCTCGAAGAAAAGGCATAGATCATTACCAAGATCTCTCAATTTTATTTCTTCTTCTACTACCTATATAAAATTCCATATCCATAAAAACAGGATAAATATAGTATAATAAATAAAAATAGATTTTATTATAAATATGAAACTACAATTTCCAACCCTTCTCCATCAAAAAGTAAATAAAGATATCGCTCATGCATACGTGTGAACTACCACTTCTATGTAGCGATGCAATTTATCATCCATAATGCTATTTTATGGGTGATAATAATTATGGATTAAATTTTTATATACGGAATTTATAATATATTTATTGTTATTTAATTATAATATCTTATACACCTTTTAACCTTCTAATCTATTGGTAAATGATAAAGTCACTCTTGTGTACGTGTGGACTACCACATCCACAAAGTGACGTGAATTGTTAATCATTTCAACATTAATTGGATGGTAAAAATGATATATTTAATAAAAATACATGAAAGATATTATATAATAATTATTCATGAAATGGTAATTATCATTTAATTTTATTCACTCCATCCATAAAAAATTTTAAACATCACTCGTGTCTACATACAAATTACCGTTTCCACAAAGTGTGTAATTGATTTTTCATCACTACTTTACATGATTGGTTATAAATATGTGTCTAATGAAAATATATTATATTTATATAATTCCTATATATATATATATATGTAGGAACCATGTTCAAAGTGTAAGAACCATTACTGCTAACGAAAAACATATCTAATATACAAAGCAATTAACACATGAAATAACTACTTTAATAGATAATTTTAATAAACTTGTGTTAAAATGATATAGGTAGATAATATATGATATTATATCTAATAAAATTATTCTATTATATAATTATAATAAATATTAAATGTATTATTTAAGAGGTTATAGATCTTAAGAATCATGTTATATATATGATAAGGGTTCCATCACTATTTCTCTTCATTCAGACATTTTTTAATATTATGAACTAGTTATTTATTTCTATATTTTATATACTTCCAAAGAATTTTATTTTAGTTTAATTGATTATTAAATTTAATATATTTACATAAACATATTATTATCAATATTTAAATGACTTTCGATTCAAAAATTACCAAGGTTGTAATGGTTCTTGGTCTCAATTTTGTTTAATTGGGACATGTTTTATGTTATGAACATATTTATGATTATAAGGTTTATATACTAATATGTTTACATTTAATAACATTTATACATCTTTATTCATGGTATATAAAGTTACAATTTAATTTTTTTATCCATTTTGTTTTTATTTTAATGTTATCAAAGCGTTAAGGGTTTATCTTATCTAATTTTCTTATATGGTACATATGTTATGTAATACACTTATATTATTTTATGAGGTATTTATAATTAAAATTTAATATTTTTTAGCATAGATATACCTATTTTATATCCTTTACATTTTTAATTGTATGTTATTTGTTCCATAGGTGTTATGATTCAAAATTTTCCAAATTTGTAAGGGTTTTTTGTTACAATCTCATTTTCACTAGGACTGTTTATGGTTAATTTTAAATGATTAAAATACTTGATATATAAATATATATATATATATATATATCCAAATCCATATTTATTATCATAAACTATGTTTGTTTCCATATATTACATGTTCTCCTTTGTTTTTCGTCTCTTTAAGAACTCTAGAGACCAATTTTTTTCAAGGAAATCCTATTTAATTTCTCTATTAGGCCATGAATATTTTATTCCCTGAAAATATTTTATATAAAATGATTTTCAGAATATATTTACTATTCTTAAAATAGTAATTAAATTTATTTTTACCCATATTTTAATTTTTATAAAAATTGTTGAAATGAATCTTCTTTTCATTTTCCAGACAACTTACTTTTGACTTTTTAGAAAAAATGTGAGGAATTGTTTTATTGAAAACTGTATGAATATATATCCCTACCATCATGAATAATATATTTCATGAATATTACTTTATAATCTTCCATATTTATTTAAAAATATAATGTTTTCCAAAATATTTTCAAATTTTTTATAATTAAAATTAGTTGTTTCAAAATTAAAATGGTACTTTCCTGAAGAAATGTTTCAGTGATTTTGTTAAAGGTATTTTCATCTATGACAACATCCAATGATGTTTCTATTTATTTTTTTGGAAATGTTATAAAATGTTATTATATTTATTATTTCTTAGAATTTTTTATGTTTATTACAACAAAATGGTTATGAAACCCATATTTCTTCATGTTTTAAATTTTGATGTAATGCTAAATACTTTCTCAATATTTTAGATTACATATGAATTTATTATTATTATGTATTGGGTGGTTCTATTATAAACCAAATAATGGTGTTTACGTTATAAACCAAGGATGGTTGGGTCTATTGTAACCATCCAATGCATTGGGAAGTAATGATGGAGTTGAAAAACTCATAAGAGATGAATGTGTTAATAAACTCATGAGATATGAAAAAGTTAACTAGATAGAATGTACTTCTAATAGAAAGTTAGAAATGACTAGGTAGTAATTTGATTTATAGTAATTTTTTGAAAATAATAATTTTTGGAGTGAACCATGACTAAGGAAGTAATTTTCTGTTCTTAAGTGTTTAATAAAAACTTATCCATTATTCTCATATTATGTTTGCATACATCATGATTGATTTTTTATTATTCTACACTCTTATGTATTATTCATTTTGTATGAAAAAACCTCACACCATGTTTCATGATTAAATATCTTTGACTAATTTGGTAGGGTTATTATGAGTTATAACCCTCTTCTCATACCCATATACATATCTTATGCTCTCTTATGATTATCAGTAGATATATCTTATTCTTACCCTTATTATGCATTTTAGATCACCCTTTATAATGCTTCGATTCCCTAGGATATAGAAAAAGGTTTTAATAATGATATTTCTAAAAATGGTTCTCATTATGAAAGACTATGTTGGAGGTAATTTTAAATTTTATATACCTGTCTTTAATTTATCCATTTTACTAAAGACACCAAACCATTATGGTTTTAACATGGATTGTATTTACATCTATTGATTATTCTTCTAATATCTAGTATTTATTTATGTATGTTTGGGTTAGCTATCGAAATAACCTTCTTATTGAAGATCATACTTGTAATTCGATTGATTTGTTTTTTCTCATCATCCCAATGTTAAAAACCACTTTTTTTTCTCCATAACCTGTAAAGAAATGCATATGAGGATTTTAATCTAGATTATGTCTATCTTTTTAATCCATGGGTTCATAGGATATAATTACAAGTACCTTTAGGTGAGAAAAATATATTTATTTTATTATCTAAATATTTTCCAAATATTCCTTTCCCCCTAGCATTGAGGGGCTCTAATTGATCAAGTAAATGATAGTTCCTCCTACTTTCTCCCAAAACACATTGGAAATTTATGAATTAATCTTCATCCTCAAAACTATTTATATTAATGTATTATTTCTCTATTTATCATACACCATATTTATCATGTGAACCAGGAAAATTGGTTTCATTCCCAATACCTCAATGTCTTTTTTAGGTCTTGAAAATATTTCATAGTGCACTCACCTATGTTGTTGGGTGATAAGAATTTAATCTTACATACTTTCTATCTATAAAAAATATATTTTCATTGAGTAAACACAAAAAAAGAATCATATTTATGTTTTAGAAATTATATACATAACTACCTCATGGATTCATAAAAAAAATTCACAAATGATTTTTACACTTCGAGAGATTCCACTAAAACATGTCCCAAAACATCTGTATATAAATGCTCTAGCATCTGACTCTTCAACATTCTTTCAGTGAAATTAAAACTCAACTTTCATTTAGAACGGAGTATATCACCCTAATAAAACCTATATTATGAATGTCCTAACACTAACCTGACTTTTTCTATTAGAGTCTTTATACCTTTATCAATGACATTCCCAAGTTGGTAGACCATATATATAATTTTTTTATTGTTAAAGTTTAATAAATTTTGGGTCCCACTATCATTCATGTCATATATAATGTTTCATGATTTAATCCTCTAGTTTTTAAAGAGATTATAAATTTATTTCTCACTTTAATAAAAATTTTCATTCCTTGTATATATTCATCCAACTGACCGACTAAAATCAGGTTCTTCTAAAGTTGTAGAATATAACTGTCGTGCTTCAACATAATAAAATTTTAATTCATTTTTTTTGAAATTTGAAATATTCATTACCCACAATATCAATAGGTTCATCATCCTCTAGATATTATATTCTAAAACATGTTGACACATAAATTTTCATGGATCCATTTTCACCAGTAGAGTTAAAATATACTTTATAATTTATTATCCATTATAATACAGAAGTTTTTCACACACATAGAGATATTTTCACTAATTTATCTGATTTTTCTAATAGAACTTAATACTCAAATTGTTTTCCTTATGTAATTTCCATTTTTATCATAGTTATCCTTCTTGAGATAACCCATTTGATCATAGTTCAAGAACATTGGGCCAGTTCTAGAAGATTTACCTCTACTATTCTACCATAACTTTCCTTCTCATCACCACTAAATTATTTAATTAGGAAAGTTATCACATCCCTAAACACTAAATTCTTTTCTATAAGGTTCTTGAGTGTCAATAATTTATATATCTTCATCCAAAATCATGATTTAGTAATAGTCAAATATCATGTATCCTTTTATTCAAAATACATTTACCATTGTTCCTATTTCTTCCAATGATTTAAACAATTATTACAACAATAATATCTCCCAAACATAATCTATAAACTTTATAGTAAAAAACTCATTTTGGATTTAGATGAAGTTTAAATCACTCACATGATCAATTTTGAGCCTTTCTTCTGATAGCATCATGATAAACATTTGTCTTATTAATCACACATTATTGAGTGTTGTAGACCATTCATTAATTTATTCTAAGACTAAAATTAACTCTATCATAGTCTTCTTCTACTAGATGTTCAAGGCCAAATTAAAGGACAATTTCATCTGTAGAAGATCTACTTTTCCAATTCATTTATCTCTATTTAATTTGGCTTTTGACCTTTAAATGATTTTACATATTTTTCTGGAAGTGATAGTCCTCTATTTTTATCCTCTTGTAATTGAAATATGTCCAATAAAATTTTTCAATAGGGATCATTGTAGATTTTGAGGTCAAGCCCTTATAATAATAAAAATCCAACTGAATCAGAGGAACATTTGGGAAAGATGATAAAGTTACTTGAGTTGTTTCTAAGAAAACCATTGATCCTATGAAAAGACCATTTTTTGATATGAATTATTGAAAATTCTACACGAATTCCAAAAATAATAATTTAACAATTAAAAGAACACATTGGGGAAAATGGGACACCATAGGTAGATCCTCACTAGAACAACATACAAAAAATAAGAAGAATTTAATTTACCCTAATCACCAAACGGATATTCACTTACTAAATTCTGTTTAATATAACACATTAAACCTTAATAAAATATGATTTGATAATTAAATCATGTGAAAATGACATTTTTATCATGGTTTGGAATTTATTTCTACATCAATAGGGGGAAGCATCATAAGTATTCATTTCAGTGGATGTTTAAACTTACAATCTCTTGTGACTAGGTAGCCACAAAGATCAATAAATCAATTTAATGATAGACACCTCAAAAAAGTATTCCACCCAATAGATACATAGGGCCTCACACAGTCATCTGATCTCATCGACTTCCAACATTTTTAAGCATTCATCCATTGCATTGTGCAGCCGTTGACTCTCTATAGAATTCATTGGTCCAATCACTGATAGTCAAACAGTGAATCAAATGCATCACTCTTTCCTATATCATTCATAATAATAGTGGAATAAAACTTGAAAATTCTTTATTCTAACAAGTAAAACACTAAAAGAAATTTTGGTGAACTCACCACTATGCGGAAAAACCATAAAAAGATCTTCAAAATTCAAACAACCTCATTTTCATCCATCAATGCTAATTTTATTTGCTCTAATAAGGATAAATAGTTCTCTAAAGTAAAATACATCCTACAAATCAAAGATCGAGAATGGTAGATGGTGTAATAATCCATGTAAATCCTCGACAACCTAGATATTGGGAATACACTCAAAACCCATGACCAAATATGGGTGCTGGTCACCCTAACCAACTCGTAAAGTGGAGTATAAAAAATAACTGAATATAATGATATATATATATATATTGTACAACCATTCTTGGAAAAAATTCTTAACCCTAGACATGATCTAAATCAAATATCCAATTTTGACCACCCAACTCATACTATCAAGGTCCAAGAAGATAACTCTCAAGGAAAACATCAATATTTTTCACTTTATATTAATTATTGATTATCCATAAACCTATAAATACTTTCCCATAATCAATTATACTTTTAATAAATCAATATTAAAAATCTCAGGGATCATCATCACTATAATTTAATCTTCCATTCATTAAAATTTATGAATGTATTCATTATATTTTATTAATAATAACCATTTCCATTAATTTAGTACAATAATTAATTATCATTCAATAATTTTGAGAACTGAGACACTATTCCAATGCCAGGTAATAATATTCACAAAGTGGAAAATTAATAATTTTCATGTAAATATAAATTAGGAAAATAAGTGAAATTATTAAGAAATAAATCATGATCTTCACTCAAAACTACCATCAAACATATGTTCAACACCATTAACATAATCTGCCTCATTCCCTCACCAACTGAATCATGTCACCCATATAAAGTAATATCAACATGATTCTACCTTCACCACATAAACAAACCATACCAAGGTTACAATTTAAATAATAGAAATGTGCATAATACTAAATATAAATAAATTGAGGTAAGTGATGATATCTTATCATTAGTAAATAAGAATAAAAATTAATATCACCTTAGTCAGTGAATGTAAAATAATTAAAACAAGGTCTCAATACATTCAGCCTCTACTTTTAATTTTGGTAAATATAATTTACTAACTCTTTAGTTTATAGAAAAAAAAATTAATCAAATTTTAGAATGAGAGATAATGTTAACAATAGTACTAAAGAATTGTTAAACATTATATCAAATAAGAACATGGAAATTCTTACCATCTTAATCATTCTATGAAGAAGAATAAATTTATTTCATATATTTTATTCAATATATCATAGTAATAAAATGTTTGTTCATTTTTAAATAAATTATATATGTGTAAAGGCTCTAAAAAATTGCACCAAAATAAAATATACAATAACTAGAAAAAAATTAAATAATCACATTACTATATTGTTCTAATGTAGAATGTAATTACTCTTCAATTTAGTTAATAACATATTATTGTTTTTGTTATAATAATTGCAAATATTTATCCAATGGAAACATGAACATGAAAAATCCATAGTCACACATTATATTAAAAAGGAGGATTTTGTAGATCACCTAAATGGAATGGAAAACTCTACATTATGTGGAAAGGAAAAGTAAAAAGGTAGATTTTTTCCAAACATAAAACTCATGAGGGATCACAAAATGGAACCAATGAGAATGTTTAAAATCATCAAATTCATTCAGAAAACATGAATGAATCTATGATTTTCTGATTTTGGAATATACAAAAGGTTTTGGAGAAGAAATGTGTTTTTTAATTTTAAATACATATTATGTGAACACTTTCTCCAGTGCATGGATACATCTCAAGAAGATGGAAACAGAGACTTTCATGGTTTCCATTTATCTATGTGTGAGGATTATTTTTATATTTAATTATTTAATTTAATATAATAATATAGGGTTTCATTCATGTGATATTAAACTCAAAGAAACAATTTTAATTTTCAAAACCTCCATTTAAATACTCACATTTTTTTGTAAAATTCAGGTTTGATTTTTAATTTTTCTATTTGAAATATTGTATTTTATAAATTATAATTTATTATTTACATGTTATAAATATTTAATGAATAATTTTTATTACCCAAAAAAACATTTTAAAAGGATAAAAATTTGATATTCCCACCATTGGATTTGATTCATAGAGATTAATCTTGATTATTGAATCAAGTTATATGTAATCTATATATTTATTCTATTTTCATTTAATTTATTTAAATAATCACTGTCATCCCAAACATTCAACATCATTATACACTTGTCTTTTCTTCCCCTCTGATCTATGTTTTCAGGATTCATAAAACCTCCAATCTATCTATTTCCAAAGTATCGAAAACTTACTAATATTTAAAGATATCCATGATAATGGATATCAAATTGAGATAATAGATGTAGGAGGTGTCGAGTATTTTTATATAATAAAAATTATTATTGAGCTCAAATTTATTAAAGGTAATCATTCAATAGTTACATTCATAATGTAAATTTTAATATTTTTACAATTGAATCGAATATGGTAAATCAAAAGTTTTCATACTATGATACATTTAATGTGTGGAATGATTGTTAGGGTCATCTTTGATCAATAACGATGAAGAAAATAACTAAATGTACACACGGTCACCCATTGGTTGATAAATGGGATCTTAAACCCCATGATTACTCATGAACCACATGTTCTGAAGGAAAATTAATTATAAGACCCCAACCAATGATGATATGGATGGAATCCCCTATAGTCCTGAATTGAAGTCATGAAGATATATTTCAACCAATAAACTCACCTTATGGACTATTCTTATATTTCATCATCATGATTGATGTGTCAATGAGATAGTATAATGTGGGTTTATCATCCACTCACAACTTTGCATTTCAAAAATTACTTTCCCAAATAATAACATTAAGGGAACAATTTCCATATTATTCAGTCAAGAATTTTAGGATAGATAATTCTGGTGATAATTAGTCACGAGATTGCAATAATTATTACATGTCACTAGGAATGAGTTTTGAACATCTTGCAGTTCTTGTTCTTAGTGAAAATTCTCTCATTGGTTCATTTTTAAATTAATTAAAACTTATATCTACACCAGTATTCATGAAGACTAAATTACCCAGTTTTGTAGGGGGAAATTTTATTTTTCATGCGACAACACTACTTTATAAATGACCATTAAGATATCATGATTTAATCAATTTTCAATTAGCTCTACCCCATGAACCAAATATTTTACAGATAAGGATGTTTAATTGTGTTGTATATTTTCATGTTACACCCCCACAATGAATAAAAAATATATACCAATGGATATGTAAGATATATGTTGGTTTTGAATATCCCTTGGTCATTAAATATCTTGATATTATGATAGGATATGTATTCAAAAGAATATTTTTGATGAACATTTTAATGAAAAATTATTTCCATCATTAAAAGGGATAATTAAATATACATTAAATGAAATATCATTGAATAATAATTCATTATTACATATTGATCGTCGTGTGAATATGAGTGAACGTGAATTTCAAAAGATCCTTAATTTCAAAAAATTATAAAATCAAATTTATAATTTCTTCAATGATTCAATAAATGTTACAAAATCACATATACATGTTGTGAATGAACCAATAAAAATTTATGTCCTTGAGGTACAATCTAATAATATTACCAAAAATTATTCTAATAATAGAAAATGGAAAATGACCGATTGGTTAAAAAGATAAAAATACTCATCAAAGAAAATGGAAATGAGCCATGTAGGATGAAGATATAAATAAAACCAAAGATAATGTAAATATACCATAAGTACATGATCATGATCAAGATGAAATTTAAATAAATTTCTAAGGAAGTAGAACATTTGATGAAATAAGATGAATGGAAAGACTTTAGAAAGACAAAGTTCTTCCTTGGTTTATAAATTGAACATCTTAAGAATGGAATTTGGTTTCATCAATCATGATATAATACTAAAGTCATATAGATATATCAACTTAATAATTAACTTCCATTAAATACTCAAATAGTTGTATGATATCTTGGTCAATATAGAGATCCTTTTAAACAATGAGTAGATAATGAAGAACAAATTGGTCCTGAAGTACCATATCTAAGTGTTATTGGATCACTGATTTACCTTTAAAATAATAAAAGGAATGATATATCATTTTATATTAATTAATTGGCAAGGTATAGTTCATATCCTATAAATAAACATTGGAATTATGTCAAAAAATGTATTATGTTACCCTCAATGTTCTGAAGATCTTGGGTTACATTATTCCAAATTCTTAGAATAAAATTTGGTTTTTTAGATTGATTATGGATACTTTTTTGATTAGAAAAAATAAATACATCATGATAGATATTTATACACATAGGGTGGAACTGTTATTTCATAGCACTCTACAAACAAATTTTTTTTGTGACTTCTTCCAACAATTCTAAGTTGATTTCTATTCATGAAATATGTTAAGAATTTGTTTTCTCAAGATCAGTTATTTTTCAAATGAAAATTAACTACAAATTAGATATGAATAATAATATTCACACAATATTACATAAAGATAACACTACTTGTATAGTAAAATTTAATGGTGGGTATATCAAATGTGTCCGAACAAAGTATATCTCAACAAAATTCTTTTTCACTCATGGACATTAAAAGAATTGAGAGATTGATATCCAAAAAAGAAGTCCTAGTGACAATCTTACAGATTTATTCAAATAGGCAATGATAAATTCAATATTTAAGAAATTCATTTATAAATTAGGATGAAAATTCTAAAAAGCCTATCTGACTTTATGAGGGTGAATTGGGAATTTTGTACTCTTTTTCCCTCCATCATATTTTTTTGATTGGGTTTTCTTAAAAATGTATTTAATGATGTATAATAGTGTAGAATCGTGATAATTTATCTTCCCTTGTTTTTCCCGTAGGGTTTTTATGTAAATATTTTTATTAGATTCCATAAAATTATGACATCCAAGGGGGAGTGTTATAAATTAACTTTTAGGATGTGGATGTCAAAAATAAATAATAAAGATTTTTTCTTATCGCACAAAACCTTTGGTATGGAGAAAATGTTGATATTACCACTATTGGATTTTTTGTGTATAGATTAATATTGATCATTGGATCAAGTCATAGATACATTTTATATATAGTGATATGTTAATGGAAATGAGTGATTTTTGTTTTCAATATATTTTTGTACTTTATATCATATTTTGTTCTTTATTATCGTATTATTTACTTTCTTTTCCTCATCATTGTCATCCCAAACATTAAAAATAATTATATAGGCATTATTGTATGCCACTAATCGATGTTTTTTTTGATTCACATCACCTCCAATTTTTCAATTTCATAGCAACGTATTTTATTATTTAACCGAATCATAAATATTCTTTAAAAATTAGAACAAAACTTAAATAGGGAGAATTGATCACACTAGATTCATGAGTGTGGAATTTGGCTTCCAACACAAGTGGAATTTTCTTTACTTTTATAAAAAATAACTCTTTAATCCCACATATTCACGTCTATCCAGCCACTACGCAAGTTCCTCCATTATAGTATTTTGGTTTCAAAATATACATATATATTAATATCAAAATGGTCCTTTTTCATATTTTCAAACTTCTACTATAAGCGATCAATATATATATATATATAATTGTCATTATTATTATAAGATATAAATATCTATATAGAATTTTGAAATTCTCAATTTAGGTTAACTTAAGTTATTATTTAAATATAGCATAATATATTGATATTATATTTAAATAACAAGAATATTCCATGTAAAAAATTTTATATGTAAATATGACGAGTCCGAAAAAATTGATGGCACGTGATTCCAAGGCCTAGAGTGCCTATAATGAATTTCTGAACTTTTTTTTATATATATTCAGTAAACACGTGTGCAGTGTTTTGTAACTTTTGAACCGGTGCTCGGAATTGAAATATGAGGACATTGTTGAACTCACAATGCCAATATTCACTTAAGGAGACCTCCTCCTCAATCGCAGTAGGTCAAGGTTGAAAGTTAGTTTTTGGAATTTTGTGAGAGAAAATAAACTAAAATGCTTTATTTTATTTTTGAAAGATAAATCTCATATTTGAAACATGAAGGTGGGGACCACATGAGGGTGGTCGGGCATTTAATGATGGGCATTAATGCCTAGTTACAAAAAATTTGTCACCAGATTCCACCTTAATTAATAGGATTCATTAATTCGGAATTAATGAATCAACTTTAAACTCTTGGATTTCTCAAAATTAAATGTTACAACTAAATTTAATTAATGTAGAAACTTTATTTAAATTATTTCTTATGATTATATAATTTGGAACCTCAAATCTCGTGGGAAAAGGGATTAGAAAAATAGGGGAATGCTTTGGAGAGTTGGAAAGATCTTTCTCCAAAAAAGGAGATCTTCCAATGAAGAACGACTTCTGAAATCAAAGAATGAGGAACAGACCTTGGAGCATCTTGTGGGAGAAACGAATACTGACGCCACCTTTATCATCATCCTCCTCACAACACCTCCAAAGGACGATTGAGGTAGGGATTATAATTTTAAGTATAATTAAATATATTTGTTTATTCTTCATATCCTTGATTCATAATGATGATGGCCAAACAAACATGGTCATCTTTCTGCACTTATACCTTGACCTTTTCTTTTGTTCTTCCCGCGTTCTTTGTGTGTTATTCAACGCCAAATAATTAAGCGCGCTTAAAACACAATGTGTTGTTGAGAAAAAAATATGGATGAATATACCTCAACCTGAGGATCATGAATATGAAAACATCATATTTCTTGGGCTTGAAACGAAGATGCAATGACACGTGGAAGATGGGAGTCGTGCATCCGCACTGTCGGTAGAGGAGGAGGCCGCAGCTTGAGTAGGTGGTGCACCAGAGGATGTTCGAAACCTGGCCAACCGAGGCTTGAGCAGGCAGCATGCCTGGAGTGCGGCAGTAATCTGACTATCTGTGAGACGACAGCGGCGTCATCACGCTGCTGAGAGAAACCGACCGTAAATCTGGCCGGCCGTGACACATTGAGGAGGGCCTGCTCCGACATGCCCCTATTTTCAGCAGGAAAAACGATCCATTGGACAGTTTAGGAATATGCAGGGCACCTCCCCCAAGGTAGAGGTTGCGGCAGACCACACCATTCTAAGTGGACCACACCCAGCCAGGCGGACCACACCCAGCTGGTTGAACCGCACCGCAGCGGGCCGCGCCCAGCCGGTCAGGCCACCCCTTAGCGGGTCGGGCTGGTCAACGGCCCAGTGGGCCAGTCACACTTTGGCCTATCCCAAATGGGCCACTCTTGAGTCGGGCCATGTTGACCCAAACCGGGTTAGGTCGGGTCAGCCCAGGCTGGGTCGGTCTGGGTCAGTCCAACTGAATCGGACCAGACCTCGGCCCATCTAGACCCAGCTTCACCATTTAAGCCATTTCTTGAGAACCAGGCATCCGTTTTACGAACCGTCTATGGCAACAGGATCCTTGGATTGCAAAGGTCCTATAAATATACTCCACTTGAGTTTTGGATAAAGTTATAGTATGTCTGGGATGGATCAAACTCGAATCTAACCGGGCCCTCGGAGCGGAAACACTAATAACTTACAGATCAGGCATCCGATTGACATGATATCTGTTGCATTGGGTCATTTATGACATGAATGAAAATTGGAATACTTCTTAGTGGAACTTTTGGGTGGTTGAGTTATGACTTATGTCTTGAGGAGTGGTTCTCCCAAACGTGCTATGAACATGAATCCAGTGGCTGGCAGTGAGTAAGAGGTTGGAGACAGATCATATGGAGGTTAGTACCACGCGATCCTACATGGGTCAGCACCAATCCTGTGTGCTTCAGCACTCAAAAATCCTGTGTGGGTCAGTGCATATTGATACTGTGTGGGTCAGATCATGTGTGGGTTAGCGCTCAATGATCCTATGTGGGTCAGCGCATACTGATCCTGATCATCTGTACTTATATACATCACTTATATCTGGTGTGAGATTAGTCCGTACCTTCATGGTATCCTTTTATGTGGTGTACATGTGTGGTACTTATATCTTCGTGGTGTACCTGTGTGGTAATTTTACCTTCGTTGTGTTAACTGTGTAGTACATCTACCTTAATAGTGTAACCTTTGTGGTATTCTTTCCTCATGTGTGATGTGTATATTTATTGATAACTTAGGTATATGTATAGGCATATACCTTAGTAGTGTGATGACTATTGCTTCGTGATTTAAGATTGAGGTCTTGTTTTGGGGTTATCCTTTGTGGATTCTAGGAGACCTACAGGGGTCTCGGGGTCCCTACTAAGTATCGCTATACTCACCCCTGCATGGGCTATGCTCGCACCTTGTTGTGTCTTGTGTATATGATGGAAAACACTGACCGAGGATGAGGGTAACAGGACTAGAGGCTTCTTGGAGGTGGAAATTAGATGAGACAATCCACATAGATGACCGTACGAGAGCTATACCTACCCTTTAGGTAGGATCCTTGATGGATGTTCCTAGGAGTTGTTTTTCAGTTTTACTTGCACTTTCCAGTTGGTCTTATATTTTGGCCCCTTTAATTAATATACACACCCTATTTACAATATAGTTTACCTTGTTCTTGTGACTTGTTGTTTGCTTGTTTTGGGTGAGTTTACAGGTTTAGAGGCAATACCTTCCCAGTTTTAGGGATATGCCTTTCCGATGCTAGTCGACAGCCCCTGGCCTATGGAAGGTGGGCTTGGGGTAGTCACGACATAGGCCCCAGGGGACAGGTCATGAAAAATTGTTATCAGAGGAGTTTAGTTCTACCGAAGAACTAAGACTCTGATCTTTTCTGTGTGGAGCAATAGTGTTAAGTGTTTTGAGTGTGGTTATCGGTTTGGAGATTCCAGTGTTAGTGCGGCGGCCGATGTATCCATACACCAGGACCCTGAATTATGATTTCCAACTCAGTGTATGAAAACACTGATTACATATGTGTTTTTGAAAAGTTTTATTTGTGATATATTTGAGTCAACTCACCAGGTATAAACTTACTGACTGTGGCCCACCTGTTTCTTTTCAGGATACCTCCATGAAGACATCCATCCAGGATTCTAAGTAGAGTACATGATGAAAGACCACCGAGTGATGAGGCTTTAGTGCAGGTCCCCCTTAAGGTAGTTGTACCATTGGGTGGTGTACCAGAAACTCCACTACCCATTAGGCAGCTGATGCCACTAGACCCAGCAGTAGAGGGTGCACATTTCTTGAGAACATTTCATGAGTTCCAGAACCAGAGGCCACCAAGGGTCTGGGGAGAGACAGATCCATAGGAGTCTGAGGACTAGCTGGAGGCCGTGGTTAGAGTTTTTTGACTTGTAGGGACACCAACTGATCTCATGCTGATCCTTACCGCCAGCCTTATCCAGGCATCAGTGAGAAAATAGTGGATCTTGATTCTCCAGGTTTATGATTAGGTGACTCTTGTCTAGGCAGACTTTGAGAGACTTTTTAGAGAAAATTTCATCCTAGCGAACCTAGGCTCAGTGCATATACAGGGGATTCTCCACTTGTAGAAGGGTAGCATTACCATGGCTCAATATTCAGCGAGGTTCACTGACCTCTTGTGCTACTCCATTGACATGGTGCATGACCCTTTCTTCAGGGACCAGACCTTCGAGTAGGGGATCAGATGAGAGATTAGAGATTCGATTATTTCCCTGAGAATCCTGACATAGGTAGGGGTGTTAGAGTGATAACTCTTAGTATATATCTTCCATGCTGAGCAGTCACTAGTAGAGAGATCCACCACCAGGTGACACATTGCAGAGTCATCAGCAGCTAGCAGCAGACAGATGAAGCATAGTACTAAGAGGACCAGACCAACAGGTGGATGACCATAGAATACATGGTCGGTGGAGCGGGGCACTCGAGATAGAGTAGGGCAGGCAATGGACCTGCAGTGTTACTCATGTGGCGGGCAGGGTCACATGACTCGCGGATGCCCGATCTGCCGTATAGACCACCAGCAGACGATCGAAGGAATGTCTAGGTAGAGGTGAAGATTCGATCGAGGAGGTCTGCAGGCATGAGGCGGACCTGGAAGAGGAGAAGGTCGTGCATTAGGTAGTGGGCAGCGATGCGAGGTTCTGCTGCCACCACTTCTAGGTGGACCACCCCGACCACAGAGAGTAGGTGGACAAGGATGAGATTAGCTACAAGTAGATGAGGCCTACAGCCAGAGTGCTATAGAGATGATACGAGGTACAATTAATGTCTACTCCACCCTAGATGTAGTACTTATAGAAACAAGTGCTAGTCACTCATTTATTGCCATGACCCTCGTTTGGAGCTCGGAGATTCTGGTGGAGCCGTTGGCTTGATCCTTACGGATGGAGACTCCTAAAGGAGAGGATTTTTTTATTACACACTGGTTCCAGTAGTGTGAGTATATTATAGGTGGTGAGAGCTTTAGATGGTATGTTATAGTAGCGGTGTCAAGGCCTTACAATGTTATCTTGGGTATGGACTGGTTATCCATAGTCCATGCACATATCGACTATATTAGGTGAAAAGTGTGGTGTGTCCGCATGGATTGGACTGGGATTTCCTTCACCAGCGAGAAGGGAACCTTTGCAACATAGTATGGACTTACCCAGAGGATGGTGCATCCAATCACACATTAGTTGGCTAGCCTTACCCTGGGAGCCGTTGATGTAGAGAGTCCAAGTTATCCTGTACTGGTGGACCAGTACAACCATGTTTTTCGTGCTGATGATTCAGGTCTACCTATTCATAGAGAGGGGAAATTTTACTTCTAATTGTACCTCGGGACAACATAAATATCTACACCATCATATCGGATGGCTCCCGCGGAGCATTGAGAGCTGCAGTTATAGCTAGAGGACTTGTAGAGCAATGGGTTTATTAGGCCCTGTGTTTCCCCCTGGGTTGCCCTGATTTTGTTTGCCATGAAGGCAGATGAGAGTTTGAGACTATGTGTGGACTATCAGAGCCTGAACCAGGTTACTGTGAATAATAAGTACTCACTACCGAGGATTGATGATCTCTTTGATTAGCTAAAGGGAGAATTATGGTTTTCGAAGATAGACCTCAGATCAGGCTATCACCAGCTCAAGGTACGAGATGAGGATGTGTAGAAGACAACCTTCAGATGTCGGTATGGCCTTTATGATTTCTTAGTTCTGCCATTCAGCATGACCAATGACCCAGCAGTGTTCATGGGACTCATGAATAAAATCTTCCAACCATACCTCGATCGCTTTGTGGTAGTCTTTATCGATGACATATTGATGTACTCGACAATGGATGAGGGGCATTCCTATCATCTAAAGATAGTTTAGGATACCCTCTGAGATCACCAGATTTATGGTAAGCTTCCGAAGTTCCAGTTCTGGATCCGAGAGGTTCACTTCTTAGGATACGTTTTCTAGGAGGCTAGTGTTGCGGTGGATCTAGTGAAGATTGAGGATGTACTTTCTTGGGAGCCACCCAAGAGTGTGAATTAAGTGCATATTTTCTTTGGTTTGTCTGGTTACTAACGAAGTTTAGTGCCTAACTTTTCCAGTGTTGCGGCACCCTTATTAGAATTGACGGAGAAGGGGAAACCCTTCATGTGGTAAGAGAGGCTAGCGATGTTTCCAAGAGCTGAAGCAGAGACTGACGAGTTCCCCCATCTCAAGGCTACCAAAGGAGGGCATTGGGTACGTCTTCTACTGTGACACCTCAGAGATTAGACTTGGATGTGTCTTGATATAAGAGTAAGTAGTGATCAAGTATGGTTTTTGAAAGCTGAGAAAACATGAACACAAATACGCTACCCGTGACCAGGAGATAGAAATAGTGGTCCTCTACTTGATTATGTGGATAAATTACTTGATGGGTGAAAGTTTTATAGTCTACTCTAATCACAAGAGTATCAGGTATATCTTTTCAAAAAAGGACCTAGACTTGAGACAACAATATTGTCTTGAGTAACTCCAGGACTATGAATTTGAGATAGTCTATACTCCTGGGTAGTTGAAAGTATAAGCAGATGCACTCAGCAGGAGATCTGGTATACAGTTTCTGAGTGAGGTGATAGAGAAGATATCCACTTTATAGATATCCTATGTAGATCGAGACGGAGCATCTTATCTTTAGTATCTGACAGTCACCCCTCCACTCCTTTAGCGATTCATGAAGGCACAACTAGGAGACACTGACTGTGAGGCTCGACGTGCTTAGATATCCATAGGACAGGCACCTGATAATTTTATGAAGGTGGAGAGAACGTCATACTCTTCAGAGGGACTACTATGGTACCAGTGGTGCTTAGGGAGGAAGTGTTGAGGATTTTCCACATATCCCCTCTAGCAGTACATCCAGAAGTGGAGAAGATTTACCACGACCTTCAACTTCATCACTGGTGGTCGGAAATGAAGAAAGCAGAGGCAAATTTTATCACACGGTGCCTCACTTGTCTGCAAGTGAAGGCCGAACATCAAGTTCTAGCAGGCTTAGTTCAGCTACTAGATGTTCCAGAGTGGATGTGGGATGGAATCTCCATAGAATTTGTGACAAGACTTCCATGCATGCCCAAGGGGTATGATTCCAATTGGGTGATCGTTGACTGACTCACCAAGTCGTCCCACTTCCTACCTATTAGAGAGTAAGGATCAGTAGAGATCTTGGGATCCCTCTACGTGCAGGAGATTGTATGGAATCATGGAGTTACATCTATTATTGTCTCTAATCATGATTAACGTTTCACTTACTGACTATGGAAGGGGTTGTATGAGGCATTCAA
This sequence comes from Viscum album, assembly GCA_963277665.1. NCBI lineage: Eukaryota > Viridiplantae > Streptophyta > Magnoliopsida > Santalales > Viscaceae > Viscum > Viscum album. Next base: position 2,131,522,365 of record OY728126.1, on the reverse strand, counting down.
GGCACAACTTTGGTTGAGCACCGCCTTCCATCCTCAGACGGATGGTCAGAAAGATCGGACCATTCAGACCCTTGAGGACATGCTACCAGCTTGCGACCTAGATTTTGGCCGCAGTTGGGAGGATCACCTGCCTTTGGTGGAATTAGTGTACAACAATAGATATCACTCCACTATCGGCATGACACAATTTGAGGCATTGTATGGAGGACCATTTAGATCACCTATGGGCTGGACTGACCTAGGGGAGTCAACACTTGTGGGTCCAAAGATGGTACAAGCTACCACAAAGAAGGTGAAGATCATCCAGGAGTAGATGAAGACTGCATAGAGTAGGCAGAAGTCCCATGATGATAGGAGATGAAGACCTCTTGAGTTCGAGGATGGTGACCATGTCTTTCTACATGTCTCAACTCAACGATGATTGTGGAGTTTTGGTTAGGGTGGCAAGTTATTTCTGAGGTTCATCAGAGCCTTTTAGGTCCTCATTTAGAGTTGGAATAGGGGCCTACTGCTTAGCTCTTCCACCTTAGTTTCACCAGGTGCTTGACGTTTTCCACATATTCCAGCTGAGGAGATATGTACATAATCCTCCACACATCATTGACTGGGGCGAGCTGAACATCGATGATGGGGCGACGTTTTCAGAGGCTCCAGTGGAGATTGAGGATTGATAAGAGCAGGTCTTTCATGGGTGGTTGATACCTCTGGTGCACATACGTTGGCAGAACAGGAACCTCTAGGAGAGCACTTGGGAGTGATAGGATTAGATTCATGCTCAGTACCCCCACTGTTTCCCTAGTTTGTGTTGTGACTTTTGGGGACTCAAAGCCTGGAGGTTGGGAGAATATAAAGACCCAAAATATTCCTTGTAATTTTTTATATGGAAATATTTTGAGTATGTGAAAATTTATGGCATGCAATTATGAGGCCCGTAGTGATCAAAATGAATTTCTGAACTTTTTTTAGAACATTCAGTAAACACATGTGTGGCATTTTTTGACTTATGAACAGGTGCTCGTAATTTAAATATGAGGACACTGTTGAACTCACAATGCCAATATTCACATAAGGAGACCTTCACCTTTACCATAGTAGGTCGAGGGTGAATTTTAGTTTTCATACATTTTGTGAGAGAAAATAAAATACAAATGATATATTTTATTTTTGAAATTTAAATTTCCCATTTGAAACATGAAGGTGGGGACCACACATGGGTGGTAGAACATTTAATGTTGGGAATTAAATTCCCGATTACACAAAATGTGTAACCACATTCCACCATAATTAAAAGGACTCATTAATTAGGTATTAATGAATCAACTTTAAACATTTTTCTTTCTCCAAATTAAATGTGCCGAATTAATTTAATTAATGTACTAACCTTTATTAAATTATTACTTAATCTTATATAATTTGGCACCTCACCTCTCGTGGGAAAAGGGATTGGAAAAGGAGGGGAGATATTTGGAGAGTTGGAAAAGTATTTCTCCAACAAATGAGATCTTACAATGAAAAACGACTTCCGGAATCAAAGAACGGGGAACCAACCCTGGAGCATCTTGTAGGAGCGACGAATGCTGACACCACCACCATCATCTTCCTCCTCACGACACCTCTAATGGACGATCTAGGTAGGAATTTTAATTTGAAGTATGATTAAATATATCTATTTCATTTTCATATTCATGAATCACAACGAAAATGGACAAAAAAACATGGCCATCATTACTCACTTATATATTGACCTTTTATTTCGTTCTTCACACGTTCTTCGTGTGCTCTTCGATGACAAATAATTATGTGTGCTGAAAGCCCAATGTCTCATTGAGTGCGACATATGGCCGCAGAGACCTTGAATCAAGGATCGTGAATATAAAAACGCCATATTTTTTGGGATTGGAACGAAGTTGAAATGATGCTTGAAAGAAGGCCGTCATGCATCTTTGCTACTGGTAGAGAAGGAGGTCGCGACTTGAGTAAGCGATGCACTGGAGGGCGGCCGACACCCGGTCGGCCCCAGCTTGACCAGATAGCACACTCGAAGTGTGTCTAGCACCCAACCGACCCGGGGAGGATAGCGGTGCCATCACACCATTGGGAGGAACATTCCATAGATACTGCTCTCCATGATGCACTGAGCAGGACCCGCTCCGGAGGGTCCCGCTAGCCAACCGGCCGAACGGTTAGTTGGACCGTTCAGGATTCAGGGGGCGCCTCCCCCCGGGTGGCGACTAGGGCGGACTGCACCCTGTTGAGAAAACTGCACAGTAGCTGGCTGCCCCTTAGTGGGTCGGGCAGGGTCGACCCAAACCTTTTTGAGTTGGGTCAGCCAAGGCCGAGTTGGGCCGGGTCAGTCCGACTAGGTCAGACCGGACCCAGTTTTTCCATTTTGTCCATATCTTGAGAACCAGGTGTCTGCTTGATGAACAATCTGTGGTGAAAGTATCCTTGGATTGAGAGGGTCATTTTGGTATACTCTAATTGAGTTATGAATAATTTTGGAGTATGTCCAAGATCGATCTAACCCTAATCCAACTGGGCCCTCAGAGTGGAAAATCTAATAACTTACAGACCAACCGTCCGATTGACGCGTTGTCTGTTATATTGAGTCACTTATGACGTGAAAAACCTTTAGGATACTTCTTCATGGAACTTATTGGAGGTTGAGTTATGAAAAATGGATTGAGGATAATTTCTCCAAAATGTGCTATGAGTGATAATCCCGTGGCTGGTAATGAGGCCGAGGTTGGAGACAGATCATACAGAGGTTAGTGCTGAGCGATCCCGTGTGAGTCAGCACCGATCAATTGTGGTTCAGATCTTGAGTAGATTAGCGCTCAGTGATCCTGTGTGGGTCAGCACATACCAATCCTGATCATCTTTACTTCTATACTTCACTTATATCTGGTGTGAGATGATTCCTTACCTTCATGGTATTCTTCTATGTGGTGTACATGTGTCGTACTTATATCTTCGTGGTGTACCTATGTGTTATTTTACCTTCATGGTGTTACCTATGTGGTAATTCTATCATAGTAGTGATACCTTAGTGGTATTCTTTCCTCATGTGTGAGGTGTGTATTTATTGATAAATTATGTATATGTATGGGCATATACTTAAGTAGTGTGATGATTATTACTTCGTGCTTTGAGATTGCGGTGTTTTTTTGTGGGAATCCTTTGTGGATTCTGAGAGAACTTCGGGGGTCTCGGGGTCCTTACTGCGTATCGTTATACTCACTCCAACATAGGTTATACCCGTACTTTGTTGTGTCTGGTGCAAACGATGGACAACGCTGACTGAGGAAGAGGGTACCAGGACTGGAGGCTGCTTGGAAGTGAACATTAGATGAGATGATCCGTAGAGACGAAATTATGAGAGCTGTTCCTGCCGTTTTGTTGGAATCTTTAATGGATATTCCCATGAGCTTTTTTCAGTTTTACTTGTACTTTCTAGTTGGGCTTGTATTCTGGCCCCTTTACTTACTTTACACACCCTGTTTACTATATAGTATACGTTGTGCTTATGTGTTGTTGTGTGATTAGTTTGGGTGAGTTTATAGGTTTAGAGGCAATGCCTTCCAGGTTTTAGGGGTATGCCTTTCTAGTGCTAGTCGCCAACCCCTGGCCTATGGAAGGCGGGCTTGGGATAGTCACGGCATGGGTCCCAGGGGAAGGGTCATGCCATTATATTCTAGCTATATATATATCATATGTATAATATATATACATATATAACAATTTTCTTATGTGATTGTATGTATGTATGTATATATGTATGTATTTATGTATGCATGTATATATTTTAAAAATGCATTTTTTAGTAATCAAATGTAATATTAATAAATAAATTTGTATAAAAATTAACATTTTCTAATTATATATAATGTATATAAAATTAAAGAAAATATAAATAAAAAATATTAAAAAATATTAATTGCATTTAAATATTATTAGTTATATTTTCAAAAATATTTTGAATTATATAAATGAATAAATATTACACTATAAATAAAAACATTAATTTATGTTTGTAAATATTATAATTTCATTATATTTAAAAAAATACATTTTACCAATTTTATACATTTAAATTTAAGAAAACAAATCATTATATTTCATATTCAAATTAATGTTCAAAAAATAAATTACATAAATAAAAATATATATTTTTTAAAAGGAATATATATATAATTACATTAGTTATATTTGAATAAAAATACTTAATGGTATTATAATAGTGAAAAATACATAATAAATATATTCCTGATGTTTAAATGTGAAATATTTCTATAAAAGTATATATTCATAATTAAATATAATTTTTTAATTAATTTAATTAAATTAAAGATTTTGTTTTCATTGAAAATATATTAAAGATATTATTAACACAAGAATTTTCACTAATAAATGAAAACTTTTGTTAGTGTCAAGACAAGTGATGATAGAGGTTGTCTTTTATAATCATAGACTAAACTATTGTTAAATGATGGAGTTTATTAAAACTCATTTTGAATACTAGTAAAATTTGATATTTATCAATTCTTACTAAAAACAGTGATCAAGTCCAATAATTTATTTTTTCCATTTTTATAGTAGCATGATAACAATAGATAAATGAAATGAAGAAAAATTAAAACTATGAGAAGCTTCAAAAATAAAAATGTGTTATCAATCATATGTGAAACATATCATTGGAAAAATGTGGAATAAAATATTTTTAATGATGAGGATGAATGGAAACAATAATTTAAATGATATTAACAAGAGTTAGAGGGAAATTATGGTGGTCTAAAAGTTCTAAAATCTGTTAACATATTGACATATATATAAAGGGTTGGATAAAGGTCAAAATGTGACATTAACATAACATATATTAATATATAAATCATTTTAGAGGAATTGGTTCAAATGTGGGGGAATCTCTTGATGATAACAAAAGGAAAAACTGAAGGTGAAGTAAAATGGCACAAATATAGGGGTGAATTTCAGTCAAAAAATGAAACACAATTTTTCTCCCACTCAAGAATAAAGTTTATTGTACAATATAAACATCAATCAAATCAGTGTTCACAAATTAATAAGTTGTTGAATTTTAACCTAACAGTATATGAATAATATCTAATAAAAATAATGATTCAAACAAATTTAAAACAATATAGTGAGAAAAAATTATTTTTTTATCAAACAATAATTTTAATACTCCTCAAAAGATATTATAGAAAGGAGACTTCCAATAAAGAAGGAATATTATTTTAAACCAAATATGTAGGTGAATCTATAGACTTAATCAAAGGTATACAAGTCCCAATCCAAGATTTTCCATGGTTTTAGGTCTTCTGAATGATACCATGTTCCAAACCAAGAAATTCCTTAATTATAAGCTCATCGGAATCCATAGGAGGATCTAGCTATGGATGCTTATTTAATCTAATGATTTTCATCAAGTCAATATTAGGAATTCATGAAAAACATTTTTAGAGGATATATCTTCCCTCCCAAAGCTTCTTAATCACAATAAATGAGAAAATGTAGCTTCTAGCCCAAAAATATCATTAATCTCATCGACTAAAAAAATAGCTTCCACACGAAAAATGCTCATCGATCATGAAGAATCGTAAAATGAAAAATTATAAAATCCAAAGGATAATATATTTTATAAAAAACACAAGATATAAATGATTCTAGAGAAATTACATTGAAAATATAATATTACATTCAGAATCACTCAAATCATAATGATGTTGGAAAAATCAAAATAATCACAAGTAAGATAAACATTGTTCAACACCTTCCATTCCATGAATCCCAAGGCTTAATTTATGGAAACCACTATAATTGAATCCAATGGTCAATAAGTACTCTCTTCATGTTCAATTAAAAAAATATTGGGAACAACCTTCCATCATATGATGTAATAAAATTTTAACTTTATCATCTAATGAGCACACTACTACAATGTTCCCTTAAGTTCTGGTAGATATAATGATCATTTAAATTAAGGAGAAAATATGATCATGTAAAAATTCTATACACATGAAAACTAAAACAACCAATCAAAATTTATGTAAATAATATAATTTATTGTGTTATGATTTTTCAAAACCAAGGATTTTAATGAAATAAAATTTCCCCAGTCGATTGACACAATAATTTCCCTAAAAAACTCCCCTTTTTAAAAAAATACAGGACAGAAACTAAAAGATAAGTTAAGATATTATTGAAATTAATTTCAAAAGGAAAACTCCCTATATTATCCAATGAAGATCCCAAATATATAATATATAAGAATAATTAATATCATTTTTATGTGACACACAATAGAAGAAATAATATAAAACTCCCAAAAAATATAAAAAAATTGAAATCTCCCTAAAATACTTCAATATATCCCACCTAAAACAATTTTTTCCCAAAATGGAAACAATTTTCCTTTGAATAAATTTTCCCATTAATCAAATTTACCTCCATTAAAAATTAACATTTTTAAAATTACCATACATTCAAATTAGTATTACTAAATTCCCCTAAATAAACATCCAAATTTAAAATAATTAAAACCATACCTTACACCATTTATTCAAATGAATTTTATTAATGTTACCCACATTATGATGGTAAATGTTTTTAAAAAATAAGTGAATTTGAGAAAGAATAATTAAGTATGTGAATATAAACATTTTATAATTTTAATTAAATGTAGTCCCCTTGAAAATTAGAAAATTAAAAAAAAAGTAATTGATAGAAATAAAATAATAAAATGTTTGAAAAGAGTAAACATTCTAGAAGTTATATTCTTATGACTTTGGATACCCTTCTTATGATAAAGGTGGTTTCAAATAATGTTCAAAAAATCTCTTATCCTTCACAGAAATAAGTATAGAATCTTAGACAAACAAAAAAGAAAACCACTCTCCCTTTTAGAATATTTAATGAGGTAAGAACCAAAATCCAAAAAAATAGGAATTCTAGAGTTCAATAGGATTGTTGAAATTTAGATAAAACTGAAATTATCATATCATAAAAATAAACAATAAATTATTAGAGTATTGAAAAAATCCAAAATAAGTTATTTTAAAAATAAAAGAATCAGAGCATTAAGAATGCTATGGATATTCAAATTTTCACAAAGGCTTCAAATCCTGAGATAAATAAAATGAATAAGTTATTTAAACATAATTATTTAGCTCGTATATAAAATTTTTAAAATGTATTTTCCTATTCATTTAAAAGATATTTGAAATATTTAAATAGCGATAAGAAATTTATGTCAAAAAATCATGATCTAAATAGTTCCTTTCAGATGATAATTTCATTTAAATTGAATTATAAATGGTTACTTTGGTTAAGTTTAATTCTAGTAAAAATTATGAGTATATTTGATAGGATCTATTCTATGAACTTTGGGATAATATCAAGTATCTACACGATAGGATAGAAGAGTTATATATAAGGTATGTCCTCCCCCTTTTTCGAGTAATAATTCATTGTCAATAGAGAGTAAAATTAGAAGAATAAATTATTTCACTTTGTGTTTATCATATAAATTTTTTTCATTGATATAATGATATATATAAAAATTAAATATTTTAGTGAAAATATCAGAAAATTGATTTTTAGTTTCCAAAAATATGAGAATAATATCGATTTTTGTTTGTAGTTTTAAAGGATGTGATATATTATATTTGTGTGCATTAAACTTGGTTGATGTGCTTGGTTTCTAGAAAAAAAGACAGTTCTTAAATAATAACAATGAATCAGAGTTTGATTGAAACTCAAACATAAATCAGTGAGTGTGTGTTTCATAAAAAAAATCTGAGTGAAAAAACTTCAAGCTACCACATATTCAGATTCGATAGTGGAAATTGTAACTAAATGTTTCTTCTTGATGGAATAGGAAGCTAAGGAATCTTCTAAAAAATGAAATTTCCCATAACTTATCTTCAAATCCAATTTACATTCACTAATGTATTTGTTGGAATAGATTTTACAATTAAACTAATTTATAATCAAATTAAAAATTCCACGTTTATATCTCCAATGAAATTAGTAGAAGATCCAACTGAAAACTTGAAGATATGATTCTTTTAAGTTTCCTTGAAACCCTATATACAAACATATAAAATAAATAATTCATAGTCAACAATCCATGAGTAGAGTAATAATTTTATCACCCGTCTAAAAAATTTATTTTTTACTGGATTTTAAAATTCATCAAGGTAAAGCTTGAAATATGTTCCTAATAGAGTACTAATACTGGAAACATTTTAAGCACCAAAATCTCTGATAAAATATTTTATATACTTATATTTATTTAAGATTATTTCTTTCTAGTTTCTGAACTATTTTGAATCCCAAAAATAAATTATGTTCACCCGTCAGGCTCATATCTAACTCTCTCTGCATAAGTTTTTAGAAACCATCAATATTAATTTTATTGATTTAATCTAAAGTTAAATACATGAATAAAAATTTTAACAGTTATAGTTTCATTAAAAATATTTTTGTTAAAGATAAAGTGATTAGAAATTTCTTTTACAATATTATTTAATATTATAAAACTAGAAAATTAATCATTCCAGGATCATGGTTCTTTTTTAGTTAGGTGAAGTTCTTTTGTATGTTTAATAACATGATTTGGAAAATTTATATTATTAAAATCGAGAGATTGTTCAATATAAATAGACTCTAAATTTTATATATTAAGAATGAAAATTTTTATACCAATATGATATTAGATAATTTTAATAAAATTTGAATAGTCTAAAATAATATTGATGGACTTGAACATAGCTTCAAGGAAAAAACATATTTGTTATATATTACCTTATTTTTGTTATAACCCTTATCAAATAGTCTTACGTTAAAAAAATAATACCTTTTTAATCAGATTTATTCAGAAATTATCATTTTAATCCTATAACTAGAAGATCATTAGGGCATTCAATGATGGCAAAAACCTTGTGCCTTTCAAATTTATTAATCACTTCTTGCATTAGAAATATATAACTCTTATCACCTACGGAATTTCAAGCCATTTTTTGTTAAAATTAGTACAAAAATGTAAAATTTTCACATTAACTTCAAAAATAATATTAATTTCTTACCGATTGACATATAACTCATAATATATTATTAGTGGGATAAGTTTTTAAGATTTACTTATTTCTAGATAAAATATATTGTGGTTCTTCATCAATTAGTGAATTATCTTTCATTAATTTGTCATTCAAATGTTTGTTTTTAGTTAGTCTTGCTTCCAGTATATTAATTTCTGATGGATAAGATTAAACATTTGGTAATATAAATGCAGCAGGTTTGAAAATAAAATATAGATGAATATATTCATAATGTTTTAACTATATTTAAGGATTTTTATAATAAAACTTTATTTTTTGATTATTCTAGTGAATTTTTCCATATTTTAAAAACATTATTTGTCTTACTAGTGGTGAAAGAACCATGAAATATTCCATCATTAGGTTTTGGATAATGTTTATACTGATTTTATTTATTATTAAAAAATAATACTTTAAATCCCAAAACATTGAATTAACATTATTTCGGTTTTCTAAAGGTCAAAAATTCATAAGTTGTTTTGTTAAACACCTAATTGAATAAATCCTGATTTATTGTGTAGTTGGTTGAACTTATAGATTCCACCCAAAATAATTAGTCACTGAGTATTCAAAAAATACTATTTGGGAAATTTATTGAAGGGTTTTGTTCCAGAATTCAACTACACCATTTATTTGTGGAGTTATTGGTGAATAAATATTTTGATTTATTCCATTTTCACTGTAAGAGTTTTCAAAACAAAAATTTACAAACTCAACACCAGGATCACACTAAACCGTGAATGTAAGAAGTTTTTTCATGTTTTGAACATGGTAAAATAATTAAAAATATATAATTATTATAATTTAATATGTTAAACGCTTATATTTTATAGAAAAATGTGCTGTATAGAGTATACAAGATGCAACACAAAGCTTAAATAATTCCCAAAATATAATTATATTAACATGACCCCTAAAAGATAACTATTAAATTTGAATATATGAATCATATTAAATGAATTATGAAATATATATATATATATATATATGTATAATGTATAAAATAAAAACAAATATATTCATTAATTATTAAGAAATAAGTATTCAATTTTCCATATATTTATTTTATGCTTTAGGAATAATTTTTCTTCAAAAATGATCTTTATTTCTTCTTATCAGAAAATAATTTTATAAATTTATTACACTTATAAAAATTGAATTTGAAATAATTGATTACATGTTTTGAATCACGAGTTTAAAACTTGGAAAGTTGGACACATTAATTTTTGTTCATTATGAATAATAACTATGGTATAATTTATTACCTTGTTAATGGTTAAATCGGGTAATTAATTTTAAAAATTGAATGATAAAGACAAAAAAAATGAATCCAACACTTGATGTAATTTTTTTGTATAACTAAATTTCATCCATAATCATCCGATATTTGGTTATATGATATTTTTTCCCATTTGGATGAGGTTATGACCTTTGTAATATTTTATGTGAAGAAAAGTAAAAAATGTCACACTCTTATTTTTGATTACGAGAATATTTTCAATATAAGGATAAAAAGATGTTATGTTCAGTTATAAATATAATATTGAAATATAAATGATTTATATTCATCATTTTAATTTGTTTTTAAATTTTTATGAATAAATATTGACCTTAAAATTCTTACACAATGCTAAAGTTGTAAATAATTAATTAATGGGAAAATAAAATAAATGGTAATAAAATTTTTAGAGGTAGTAAAATTTGAAATAATTAGTGTGACTGATGATTTTTTAAAATAAAAATTAAATATTATATAGTTTTTTTTTCATTTTATTGTAATACATTTTTTTGATGTTATTAAAGTCAAACTAAATGAATAGTTCTAAAATTGATGTTATTAATATATAATGAAAATAATATTTTATAAAATGTTTCAAAATTCATAAAAATATTATATTTATCCATATTAATGATATATTGCTAAATAAATTTGTAATGGTCCATTTATGGGTCTCTTTTCATTTTATATTAACTATACTGACCCTTAGATAGGTGAAACTTTTAATAGTACAATAATTGTCAATGGGTTTAACAAGGGGGTTATAACAAAATTATAAGGGTGAAAACATATCTAAACCCTATCCAAATTTTATTAGATTAAATAATTTCGACTTATATTCACCTTATTTTCGGATTATATCAAATTTATTTCATTTAAACAAGGTAAATAATTTATATTAGTTTCATATTATAAGAAACTCATAGAATACCCCTCCCCTCAATTATAAATAGACACCAATTCCTTAATTTCTTTACACTACTTTTAGCCATCTAACTCAACTAAACCATAAACATAAATATTTTAAATATAATTATGTAATTTATTCAGCTTATAAACCTTTCAAAATAGTAACCCTAGGTCTCTTAAGAAGATATCAAAAGGGTTTCCACTGAAAGGCAAGTAGTCATCTTTTCTAACCCTATCAAGTTTATTTATTCATATACAACATATTTATGTGTTTTAAACATATTAAAATAATTATTCCTATATCATAAATATAATTTTATTTTATTATGACTATGTGAAAACCATATTCCATCTCTTTTTCATCCAACCTAAAGAGAAAACATCACTCGTTTATTCATATGGATTATTGTCTTTACATTGCGGTGTAATTAATTTTTTAGAACCACTTTACATGGATGCTTATAAAGATTGAAATAATAAATATATATGTTCTATATTAAAAAATAATTCTTCTATAATTGTTAATAATTCTTTTCCTTAATTTCCATACATCAAATTCAAAATGAAAATAGTGTTCATGCGTGTGTACATCCTACCATTTCCATGAACCGTGTATTCATTCTTATACATATATCTTTATGGATGACTCTAAATATACATTAATTAAATATATAAGATATTTAAACTATAAATAATATTCTATATATGTTTTAACCAAAATATAAATATAATGGCTGGAATGACTGAATCAAAACATACATGAACAATGAAGCAGTTTCCCTCTAAAACATTTATTTAACAAATAATTGTTAATAAATAAGTGACAAAATATTATAATTAAATATTATGATATATATATATATATGAGTAAATTTTATATAACATATTTTAATAAATATTATTTTTATAATGTATTTTCTAATATGTATGAAGGAATTAGATCAAGAGGTAAGGGTTTTGTCATCTCACTTTTGATTCTATGAGACTTATGTCTTATTCAGCACTTTATTTTTTTGTGTTAGGTATATAATTATACATTTACATGTAATATAATTATTTCCTTTATTTTCATGACATTTTAATTTTTTTGGAAGTTATTCTCTAATGGATCTAATTATTCAAAAGTTATCAATGTGGTAAGTGTTTATTTTACAATTTTATCATTATTCAGGATTGTTTAATTTTACGTTTCAGCTGAGGAATATTTCTCTTCCATTCACATGTTTAAAAAAACAATAACAAATTTATTTAATATTATCCAATTATTTTTTAAAGAAATCTTTACCCATGTTTTAAATTTAAAAAAAAATAAAAGAAATCTTCATATCATTTTTCGAACGAGGTTCTTTTTCACTTTTTTTATAGATGTGTGATTGGAATAGTTTTTAAATTTTGTGGAATGACCAGAAAAGTAAATTATTCATGATTCCTAAAAACTTTTAATCTTCCTTTACAATTTTTTCAATGTTATTTTCAAATAATTTTTTCTTTTATTATATGGGCAGTTTTTATATTTTAAAAATTAATTTTCAAAGTAGAAAGGAGATTTTCCTTATGAAATTTTCCTATGAACTTTTTAAATTATTTTCATCTATGTCAGCAGCCATTTTTAAATATTAGGTTGATGGTATCCTCTAATGATACCATCTACCATATTTATTTATATGTTTTGTGTAATATCCCAGAATTCCATGGGTTTTTTTTAAAATTAAATATGATTTTTTTAGACCACAAAATTTGGTGGCATATTATTCAAAGGTTTGGAGATCCAAGAATAGAATATTGATCTTTTTTTATTTAAGTTAAGTAAAACTATGGGCGTAATTTTTTATCTTTTGAACTAGTGCATGGATTAAAAACCTGATGGCACCATTGAATCTACAGTTCCGATATTCTCTTAAAGGAAGCTTAACTTTGACTGATAAGGGTCGGATGAAAAAGTTAATTTTTAGACCTTACAAAAACAATAATAAAATAACACTAAAGTTATTTTTTTATTTCCTTGTAACCATTGAGTGATTGAGGTGGGACCGTAGTGCAACTTCAGAATTTTAATGGGATACTTATAATGTCTTAAACCTCTCATTTATTTGGTTTTGTAATGTCAATGATTATGTGTTTAATTGACTCATTAATTACGATTAATTAATTAGTCATAATGTAAAACACAACATTAGAGAATAATATCAATTTAAAATTTTTTTGGCCATGATTATTGGTTACTCACGAGAGGATCCTTTGTCGAAGTGCCAATGACGTCTTCCACCATCTTTGAAAGGAGCTTCGATGACCATTGGAGGATTTGAAGAGCACAACGTCGAGTGACGATGGAAAACATTGAGCACAGGTTCATCTACCTCATCCACAACATCATCCAACAAGTTCAAGGTGGGGGTTTGTTTGTTAATGATATTCACCATTCTCCATTTTTTTTTAAATGACTAATGTGAATCAACCCCTGAATAGGTTGATATGAAAGTAGGTCATTTATGCGGGAGGGTATCTTTGGGAGCCCACATTGGGATTGATTTATTTTGGATTGCATTACACTCCCTGAAACCTCCCCGGTTTTTATCCTCTGACACGGAGGGCATGTGCCGACATGAAAAAGACCATATCCCCTCAGTATGTTCATTTATTGTGATTGTCTATTTTAAATTGACGGTAAGGCGGATCCAGATCCATCTTAGTGAAGAGGACATCCCCTAGAGGCCATAGGTGAAAATGATGTAATCAATTGGCCACCGAAGTGCGTCTGGCGGCCCAGTGAGGCTACGATAGGTGAGCGGTGGTGCCGGATGTGTTCCCGGTGGAGAAGAATTGGAACGCTAGCCTGGACGGTGACTGGAGGAGGAGGCATGCCCCGGTGGTGCGCCTGGGCGGTGGAAGATGTGGCCACAACGGGACGTGACACTAGAATCCCACACCGCCAACGTGGAACCATGTGGAGAAGTCAATTTTCCATGCGGGTTGACATGGGGGACACAGATGAGTGTCCCGACTGCTTGGGAAGGTTCCAGACGTGGCTATGACATGTCCAGAGAAAAGGGGGCCAACCCACAATGGAGAGCCGAGGTGAGCCTGGAGGGCCGCGCCGCCAGGTGGGCTGGACCGATTAGGCCTGCCCAGTGGGTTGGGCCGTCCTGGGTTGGGAAAGATGTAATGTCCCATAATTCCACAGATATTTTATTTAAAAACATAAAGTGGTATTTTTTTGAATACGAAATTTGATGGCACGTGATTCCAAGGTCTGGGGAGCCCAAAATTGAATTTTAAACTTTTTTAGGTATATATAGTAAACGTGTGGGTGCGATTTTATATATTTTGAACTGATTCTCAAATTAAAAATCCTAGGGCATCATTAAAGCCCTAACCCCGAGATTCACTTAATGAAAGCTTAACTTTTACAAAAAAGGGTCAGATGAAAAAGTTAATTTTTGGACCTTACTAAAATAATAATAAAATAACTCCAAATTTATTTTATTCTTTCCTTGTAACCATTTATTGATGGTGGTGGAACCGTAGTTCAACGTCAGACATTTAATGGGATACTTTTAATGTCTTAAATCTATCATTTATTTGGTTTTGTAATGACAATTCTTATGTGTTTAATTGACTCATTAGTTATGGTTAACTAATGAATCATAGTGTTAAAAACAACGTGAGAGATTAATATCTATTTTAAAAAAACTTGGGAATAAGTTTTGGTGACTCACGAGAGGAACCTTGGCCGAACTTCCAATGACATCCTCCACCAAATTTGAATGGAGCTTCAATGACCGATGGAGGATTTGAACCGGAAAACGTCGAGTGACAATAGAGAACTTCGAGCACAAGTTCATCTCCCTCATCTATAGAATATTCTAACGAGTTCAAGGTAGGGGTTGGTTTGTTAAAGATCTTCCCCTTTCTCTAATGTTTTTAAAACGATGGATGCAAATCAACCAACAAATAGTTTGATCCGAAAGTCACTCGTTTATGTGGGAGGGTGTCTTTGGGGGTCCAATGTTGGTATTGATTTATTTTTTATTGCATTAAAATCCCCAAAACCTCCCCAATTTTTATCCTCTGATGCGAATGGTTTTTATCTACGCGAACAAGGCCCGAGCCCCTATACGTGTTTGTTTCTTGTGATCTACTATTTGAAATTGATGGCAAGGTGTATCTGGATCCATAATAGTGAAGAGGGAATCCCCTAGAGGCCGGAGGTGCAAATAGTGTGAAAAACGGCCACCAGAATGCATCTAACATCCTGGAGAGACAACAAACAGTGCATAGCGACGTCGACAAAGATGAATCGGGCCGGTGGCCCAGACTGTGGATGAAGGAGGGGGTGCACCCCGATGATAGAATCCGCAGTCGTGAAGGGCCACGATAGTGGAATCCCATGGTTCTAGTGTGGTGCCACGTGGAGAACTCAAACTGGCATGCGGGTTGACATGCGGGACGTGGTCGGTAGGCCCAACCGCATGAGCAGGTGCCGAAAGCGGCTATTCATTGTTCGGGGATAATGGGGCTAGCCCTCGACAGTGGGCTGGGGTGACCCTGGTAGGCCGCACTTCCAGATGGGCTGGACCGATCAGGCTGACCTAGTTGGCCCGGTCGACCCTGGTTGGGTCGCCCCAGATCGGGGTGGTTCAAATTGGACCAGGTCATGTCTGGTTGACCCAGACTGGGTTATGTTTGTTCGAATCATACCGAGTTGGGTCGGGTTGGTCTGACCAGGTCGGACTAGACCCAGACCCTTTTCAACCCAGTTACGCTTAAAGGGCCTTATCTTTTAAACCAAATATATATTTGAGGAATAGTCTGAGCCACTAGAATCCTTGGGATGAGGTGGTCCTTTAGAGATACTCCACATGAGTTTTGGAGAAAGTTGATGTACATCAAGGTTGCATTGAGCACGAATCCAACTGGGTCTTTGGTAGTAAAATGCCGATAATTTATAGAATCAGGAATCCGATTGATATGCCGTATGTTGTGTTGGAACCCTTATTACATGGTGGTACATCAGGTCACTTCTTTGTGGAACTTCATAGCAGTCGAGGTATGACCGATATTATGAGGAGAAGAAATAGGAAATTTCTTATTGTGAGAGTTAGGATGGATACTCCCTTGATGAATCAAGGTGTGGGTATTCCTTACTCATCTGCTCTATTAGATACGGGACTCCCAACATCATGGGTGCAGGTTTGTTTTCCTCTGAGAAGATTCTTCTATCATGGGAGTTGGTACTCCCCTATTAGACAAGGGAACAGGTCCTCCATACTTAATTCACATAGATTCAAGTGCTCTCTTACCGAGTAGGGTGCGATTCCTCTATGTTAGGAGTAGGAATTCCCCGGTCGACCTTGGGTGAGGGTCCTCTTTACAAAATGCTATGGTAGAGTCAGTACTCCCTAACTATTCTAGGGCATAGTCCCTATAGCCTGGGGTTGGTACTCCCCTAACGTACTAGGGTGCGGGTCCCCCACAGTAGATGTTGTGACAGAGTTAGTCACTCCCTTACTTTACCAGGGAGTGGTTCCTCTAGTCACCAAGTTGTACTCCCCTACCGATTCAAGGTACGAGTCCTCTTTACACCTTGTTCCAATAGAGTCGGTACTCCCCTGCTGTGATAGGGTGTAGGTCCTCTAGACTGGGGTTGGTACTCCCCTGACGCACTAGGGCGCGGGTCCCCCATAATGAAATAAACTACCAGAGTTGTATTTCCCTACCAGTTAGGGTGTGAGTCCTCACTTATGGAGTAGTACTCAGACATAATTTATTAGGGATGGGGAGAGGGTCCTTCATGGGATTTGGAGATCCCTCGACTATAGGACACAATTATGACTAGTGGGCCCCTCCACTTGATGTAATTGTTACTAATGTAGAAGTTAGTGCTCCCTCGACAGACTGAGGTGTGAGCCACATATTACTGGAGTGACTATGATATTGTGGGTTAGAGTAGAGTAATGATCCCCCAAATGAATGCAGTATTAAGGAGTGGGCCTCTTTACTTGGTTTCCTTTTATCTGGCCTCAGGTGCAAGACCGTGGTAACGAGACCTCTAGTGTCAAGCATTAAAGGCAGTTCTATCAGAATTTTCCCGATAGAGCATGTAATTTTGGACGTACCATTAATAGTGGTTGAGTTATGCCTGATACTGCACATCTCTTATACAGCTGCCATCTGGTATGGAAATCTCATAGAGTGTGTACTTCTGATCCTTGAGTTATGATTTGATCCTTCTTTGGAAATCTTGGTAATGGCTTTGAGGTTGGAGCCTTATGATTATTTGTGGCTGAGATGAGTATATCTAGATGACCTAGGTATGTGTATGGGCATGTACCTGAGTAGATATAACTATGAATAATCTTTCTGGTTGTGGAACTATGGTTTACCTCATGGTTTTGGATTATTTGTTTACTTTTTAGTTGTGGCTTTGTGGTTTACTTCATGGTTTTGGCTTTGTGGTTTACATTGTGGTTATGGATTTGTTGTTTTCATTGTGGTTTTTTTGTAGTGTTTTACTTTTTGTATTTTTGAAAGACCATTGAGGGTCTCTGTGTACCCTACTGAGTACTGATTTACTCACAAAACATGGGCTTCTCCCGCACTTGTTGTGTCTGGTGCAGACGATTGATGTTTCAATAGAGGCACTTAGGGAGATGGGACTGACTGACATTACGGTGGTGGAATTGGTGGCCATGGACTAGGTGGGCCCTAGTAGGACCTGGTGTATAGGAAATACTATTCCAGTTTCAAGTAGCTTCACTACTCTAGCGATCATGTGGTATTTTTCCCCAGATGGCCATCAGTGCTCCCTTTGTACCTTGTTGTTTCCAGTTCTTTTGCTGATCTTGTATACTGGCTGGGTTTTACCACCCAATTCTTTATTTGTTCTTATACTCCAGTTTCCGATTACATAGCATTCACCTTTTCTCTTTATGTATTTGGTTTGTGAGTGCACATGTGTACAGTTATCTCGGAAAATTCCTCCCACTTACAGGTTGACGCCTTATGTGCTAGTCCCCAACCCCTGTCCTTCAGGAGGCGGGCTTGGGGTAAGTCACAATACGGGGCCCAGGGGAAGTTTGTGACATTTTATTATCATTTTGAATAGTTTATGGTATTTTAATTTAGTTTTATAGTTCATCCAACATAGAGAGTTATTTTTTTTTGTAAATAAATGTTGATACAATTTTATTATTTATTCATATGAGGAATGAACTAAAATTATTAAGTGATCGGTGGAACCCACTATATCCCATTGATGCATCAGTAGGACTCATGTAAAAAACTCAATTGATTTGTATTCAAGGCCTTACCAATGTATTTCCAAATTTAATGGCACATGGCCTTGATGATATTTTCATATTTCCTGGATAAGGCCTTGATGTTAGGATTTAGATGTTAAGAATTATACATTAAATCAGTATGAATTTTTTTTATTAATTTCCATGTGATTAATATATTTACTATCCATGAATGATTTTCTTGATCATTTGATTATTTATATGGCATTACATGATCATAATTTATTGTTACCATATTATTTATGCCTTATTTTTCCTTCATTGTATGCATACTAATACAAAGAATATGACCTCACTCCTTTCTTATGTTTCCTTTCCCCAAGTTGTGAGGAAGTGATTTGTAGTTGATATGTATGGATATTCTCGAGTTAATCATGGTGTTTTCTAAATAAAAACATTGTCGTATTTTATGTCTTAAAATTTAATGTTTAATTCCACTATTTTTCAAGTTTTACAATACTACAAAATCATTCAGTGCTTTGGGATGTGATTGCTTGTATCTAGTGAAAATTTAATAAAGTATCTAATAGATCTTGTCTACTAGAGTCGGGGTATTTATAATTGGTATCATATAAATTTTAGTATAAACCTTGGGAAATAGATTTAGTAAAACATTGATTATGGAATATAACTCTATGACTGGCTTTGAGGATAAGTATAAGTATATGATAAAATCCTATAGACTTGGTAATGGCCACAGATGAACTAGGTTAAACCTAAGGACTCATATAATGAGAATACAGTTTCATGATGTATACATTGTATGAATAATAATTCATGATTATTTAATAAACCACTCTGATAAATCTTATTTCCTTCTTACACTTTTCTTTTTAGGTTTATTCAATGGTAGAATAACGAGGAATCATGTTAACACTAAATGTGATGAAAAATTTACTTATTATGTGCATCCAAATTGGATTATGACTAGATGGAAAGATATTTCTATTACTATAAATCAGTTATCATGATATATGATTAACAAAAAAATTAAGTGATATTCCAAAAATGTCAAATTATAGGAAAATTAACATCAATATATGTCCAAGAAGAAATGTTCTTAGAGGTAAGAAAGTTTAATTTTCGTTTTTACTATGAATACGGGAAGAAAAACCTAGAATAATATCTCAAATATAGAGGAAGAAGTTTTCTATGTGATAATTAATATAACAGAATAAAAAATTTACGGGGAATTGTATATCTTATATGTG
The DNA here is from genome assembly GCA_963277665.1 of Viscum album. Taxonomy (NCBI): domain Eukaryota; kingdom Viridiplantae; phylum Streptophyta; class Magnoliopsida; order Santalales; family Viscaceae; genus Viscum; species Viscum album. The sequence goes on along the minus strand of OY728126.1, from coordinate 2,131,502,549 downwards.
GGTAATTTTGAATTATCAAATTCAATCACCGAAACTAAGGGTTACTCCCTTGAGAAAAGAAGAACTTATACTATACAATTTTTTTAAGTGAAAATATTTATGTATTTGTGTTATAGAAGTGTTTTTATCTAAGAAATTTTAGTTAACCGAATCAAGAAAACACTAAGAATTACTCCTTGGTATTTTCGATTTAAGGGTTTAAAAGTTTATAATAAATGGAATCCATAACCAAGAAAATTAATTTAGTGACATGGTAATTTATTAAAGAAGTACATTATTGGGGGACTGATAACCTTTAATATGTGTTTGATATTGAGATAAACCTAAAATTTCTTGGGATGATAAGTATATATTTTATAATAATTTTAAACACATATTACCCCTTTTTATGTTTTATATGATGAAATTTTAACACGATTAAAGATATTTTGGGAGACATTAATGGAAATACAACCATTTTTTTCATATGCTTAATCAAAAAGGTTATTTAAGGAATAATGATTATATATTTTGTGTATATATGTTTATATTTATTGATAACCTTTATGGTTAATATGATTTTTAGGTTAAGTTATTTATAGATTACTGGGATAAAAGAGATAGTAAATTTTGGAAATATTTCGCATAGAAAATATTAGGGGTTAAAAAAGTGATTTGATGAGTTTTTTTTTTCTGTAAGTAATTTTGTTAGAAATGTAATATTTTCTTAAATAAGATAACTCTCAAGTGAGATGATAACGTTTTTGCATCTAGAAAGTCCTCGAGGCATGAAAACACTTCTAAAGGGAGAAAAGGGTGTGATGCCAACCACTTTCATACCTAATTACATGATTACTATAAAATTTAGATTACTTAATTGATCTGATAGATTAGTAATAATTTTCTTTTAGGAATCATATTATATAATCAAATATTTTTTAAATTTTTTGGGATTTGGATGTGATTATTATCATTACAAGAGAAACTTAATTGGATTAAAGTATATATAACCTTTATTTTTAACATAAATAATTATTTGGGACGAGTTTTATTACATTTTTTGACATAAAAATAAATGGGTATGAGATAACCATTGATGTTAAAAAATTCATTAATATTTGGGTTATTCGTTTTATATGGGATATTTTAAATAAGTATAACGTTAATGGTGATTCAAATTATTATTATATGTGATTATTTTATTCACTTGTATGGAATTTGGCATTATGAACTTCTAGGTAAAAATGTTTGATCAAATATTTGGGTTTTGAAGATAGTCCATCATATTTTAGAGGAGTCTTAAGGTTAACTACTTATGTAACGACCCGAAATTTTGAATAAATCTTGTTTCCTAATTTTATGTGTTATTTTATTTTATTTTTATACTCAACAAAAATATTTCATTTAATAACATGAGTATAATTAAAATGAGACCATTGGGTTTTTACTGTTATATGACCATTGGTCAATATGACCCCTGAAAACTAAACGTTTTGATTATTGTCTCTAAATACAAGTAATCTTGGTTAATTATTATAAAAAGAAGATTCAATGGCCTCACCCAGTAGTCTTGGACCGATCAAAGCCCATCTAACAGAACTTGGGAAGGAGGTAGCACCACTGGGCTTTGCTCTGGACCAAACCCAAGCCGAACTTCATCGTGTGAAGCTAGAATGGAATCGCCTTTTCGAGAAGTTCAAACTGATAGAAATTACTACTCGTGCGATGTTAGCCGAGCCTCCCTCAGTGTCTCTCACCTTAGCACACCTTACACTTAGGTCCTATGCTGGTGTGATAAGGGGCTATGTAAGGAGACCATAACTGCCTTGTATAATCTTTTGTTTTAAATAAAAATTGGGATTTATTCTTATGATGAAGTTTATGAATTTTTAAATGACCAGATAAATATAATATGCATATTTTTGATGAATTTTAAAAAAGGATATTTTAAAAATGTTTATGTAAAACTTAAATAATTAAAAATGTGTAATGATTTTCAAAAAATGGTCTTCTATAATTATGTTTAGTAGGAAATTTAGAGTCTAATAAGATCAACTTGATTTTTGATGAATAGTAAATTATGAATAGTGATTTTATGATTAGGATTATTAATGTGTCCAAATGGATTAGTAATCTCACTTAAAGAAAGTATTAATATAATCTAGACACCTTGATTAAGTAATGTGATTCAATAAAATGGTTAAATAACCGTTTCATAAATTATTATTCAAGTAATAGTTTTTTCGAGTGAATAGTGTTTTTTAATTAAAAATTAAATTAAAAATATTTAAAAAAATTATTTTTATAAAATGGATTTCATTTTTGAACTTAGAGCACCGATATTATGTTATGGTAATTTTTGGGGTTTTTTCTGAAAAATGAATTTTCGGTGAATAGTGTATTTATTTAAAAAATAAATTAAAAATATTTAGAAAATTATTTTTATAAAATGGAGTTCATTTTTGAAATCAGAGCATTGATATTTGGTTAAGGTGAAATTTTGGGATTATTCTGAGAAAGTTGAATTTTTGATGAATAGTGAAAATACAGTTTTTAAGTTACGGGTGTTTAATGACATCATTAAATGATGTATTAAGTTTGTAATCAATATGTTCGACTTATGAATAGTAAGATAAGGTATGAGGTGTCCCAAGTGGCCAATACCATGGGCAAATACCATGGGCAAGCCCATGGTTTTGCCAAAACCACTAATGAGGTGTCCCTTGGCCATTAATGCCTTGTCCCCTCACTTTCCCTATAAATACCAAGCCATCCTCTCATCCATTCGACTCCCCACTCTTCCCCAACGAAGTTCTGGTCCCATTACCTCCCAAGGAGTCCTCCAAAGGTGCCCCCAAGCCCTCAAGGTCCCAACCTTTGTGTTTTAAGAATTACGTTTTAAGGTAAGGGATCCGACCTCTCTCTTTCATTTCAAGTAATATCTTTTATGTCATTCCTTTTATGCTCCATGTTCTTATGTTGGAGGATGTCCTTTTATACTCTTCTTACTGCCCTTTTCATGTTCATATACTGAGTGATCCCCTCTTACTCTCATTATTTTGTTTTATGATGTTTCATGTGGCACCGTTAGGCTTCCGAAATTTTTGTAACGGATTCTTTCTCCCTTCTCTTTTTTCAAGATCTATTTTTATGTAAAGTATTTAAAGTTCCTTTTTATTATGTTGGGGTATGATCTCTAAATTTATTATACTGTTCTTTTATGATCATATTATGACAGACCCCATTTGATCTCTTCAATTCAGTATTTTGAAGTTTTAAGTGGCGCCGTTAGGCTGCCGAATTTTTAGGGGATTCTTTCACCCTTCTCATTCTTTTCAAAGTTCTACTTTCATGTCAAGTCTTTCAAGTTCCTTTTTAATTATTTTGGGGAATTTTATCTATATCTATCATACTGAACTCTTATGTTCACATGATGAGAGACCCTATTTGATCTTTTCAAATCATTTTTGTTGAAGTTAAAGTAACGTCGTTAAGCTGCCGAACATTCTTAAGAGAAATATAATTTTTGTCTTCCTTCCATGTTTTTCATTTCAAATGGTATGTCCTTGAAATTTAATTACCATGATCATGTATCCTTCTTATTCTGTCCATATACTGTTTTATGGGTCATTTATGAATGTTTGACCCATTTTCCCTCTCTTTTTAATGTCTTCTAAATCCTCGTAACATAGCCGTTATGCAGCCGAATTTCCGTCTCAAAATGTCTCTCTCTTTTTCTAAAGTTATTTTATATTATTAAGTGAATACTCAAAGCTATTTATCCTAAAGGGGTATTCACATATATTCCAAAATGTTCTATTTTAAATTCTGGGATTTACATACATGAGACCCACCTTCCTTTTCTGTGGGTTTTAAAGTGATGTAAATATCATGTCTTTAAAGCAGTTTTTAAAACATTGTGATTATGAAATGAAACCCATTTATTTTATGCTATATGGGTTATTTATGAAATGTTTTATGATGATATGTGTGGCTCACATGATAATAAAGACATGTCAAGGGTGCGCCCAGATAGCGCCCCATTGCATTGGATAATGATGTAACCACAAGTGATTACAGTTTAAAGGTGCGACCAGATAGCGCTCTATTGCATTGGGTAAAGACTTAATCACTAGAGATGACCATTTTTAACGACGCCTTGGTGAATAACCTTGGTAATTTTTAACGACACCTTGGGGATGGACCTTGGTGAAACGAAACAATTGTCAATATTAAATGTTGTAGCCACATCTTCAAGTTATGAAAAATGTTATTTTTATTATGATAGGCCTCATGGTTTCATTTTCATGCCTTAAAGTTCTTTTCATGACCTTATTGAAGTATCTCAAGTTCACATGTAAAATGTTTCTCTTGTTTCCCTTACTGGGCCTTCTGCTCACCCTTTCTTTTGATGTATGTCCCCAGGTTATGAGATGCAGTAATGAACCTAGGATGAACATGAGGAGAAGCCTTTCAAGTGTTTAAGAAGAATGTTTTATGTTTTCATGTTTTAAGTTCCTGGTTTCCAAGACACTAAACCTTAAAGATCCTCAGTTTTGTGTAATGTAATGAATGTTTATGTGATAAAAAGGTGGGGATGCTATAGTTGGTATCAAATGATGGTTTAGTTATTTGTGGAAATTAGGATATGAAAACTTTAGGAATAAGCCTATATAAATGTTAAAAAATAGGAAATCTTTCTGGTATTTTGGTGAGTATTGAGTAAGGGGTTGCCAAGAAAATACATCCCTGTCTGGATACGAGCAGGTAGAGGTGGCTCTGGCACAGATGTACATAGGGGTAAAACTTGAAAACACCACTTTGAACTAGACTCGAATGGGAACTGGTACACGACAAAGGGCCTTGCTGCACTCTTGGTTATGACACTCCCGGGGGATATGCTTTGGTAAATTCATAAGCTTGGTATGAACCATTGTTAAAGGAACAAAGATAAAAGAAAATAAAGATTCAAATAAGAATATATGATCATGGATAACCTAGATGGGAACCTAGGGGATCACAAGTTAGGGTATACTTTTCTTCTACAAGTTATCCTTATATGCTTTCGGTTCCTTTTCATGATTATTGGCTAAGTATTTAAGCCCCTAATTATGGTTTCTTTTCTTAGTTAATGGTGGGAAATGGAATAACATGTCCCAACAACCCATGTGATAGGAAATGAGACGATTGTCGTATTAATATGACATGGATGATTAGGGAATTAAAATATGATTATTATTTTGGAAGACATTCACTATTTTGGGGACCCTATATGATCGAGGTAAATAGATTACTATGGTATTTTCATTGAGGGGTAAGGTTGACTTATATTTTGAAGAATCGATGAATTTAAGGTGGAATTATAGTAATTTAGGTTACTTATGGAAATGATTAACCTATCTTGGGTAAAATATGTTTAGGTTAGATACTTTTGTTATAAGATGTTAGGAGTGGTTGATGTTGTTTGGAGATGAACAATGAAGTTTATTTTGGAAGACTATGTTATCAAATCCTTCTTGTATTTGGGTTTCAATCTTAGTTTGGATTATTTTGAGGAAACTTAAGGACCGTTATTTATGGAATGGTCTATGATGAACTTTGGGTAGTACCATGGAACATTGAAGATTTAAAAGTAGTTTCCATTCCTATGGGATTCTTTTTTTTTGAAGAGTAGTTTTACATTACCCTTTCTGTTTTTGGGATAATGTTTAACGATAAAAGAAATAGATAGTTAATCTTTTGTGGATTATGTGATACTCTAGAAGATGATTCTTGTGTTTTGATGAGACCAAGTAGTTTTGAATGCTCATAGTTTGGAGAAAAGATTAGTTTTGGGTATAAACTTATTAAAGGATGAAACTCTACATGAAGATATGTATATTTTCTTATGTTTTTGTTTTATGTTGTAAATTAATTCCTCAAAATTATGAAAAGGAACGTAAAACAAAAACGTTATTGGTTTACGTTTCCTACTAGGTAATCAAAGACCGTTTACACACATCATAAGTTTGGGATTTTCTTATGGTTAACTTTCTCCTAATCATGTTCTCTATCACTGTCCCCCAGAACTTGACCCTTTGTTTTTCTTCCATGTCCATGTTTTCCTACATGGAATCCTAGTGTGGGTTAACTCGAGTGACCTTTGTACTTCCCTTTCTTTCTTTTAAAGTAATAATTTTACTGAATCCTTTTCCGATGTGGGACTTTCAATAAAATTTCAAAACCCAATTTTAAAAATTGCGAGGACGCAATTTCTTAATGGGGGAAGAATGTAACGACCAGAAATTTTGAATAAATCTTGTTTCCAAATTTTATGTGTTATTTTATTTTATTTTTATACTCAACAAAAATGTTTCATTTAATATCATGAGTATAATTAAAATGAGACCATTGGGTTTTGACTGTTATATAACCATTGGTCAATATGACCCCTGGAAACTAAACGTTTTGACTATTGTCTCTAAATACAAGTAATCTTGGTTAATTATTATAAAAAGAAGATTCGATGGCCTCACCCAATAGTCTTGGACCGATCAAAGCCCATCTGACAGAACTTGGGAAGGAGGTAGCACCACTGGGCTTTGCTCTGGACCAAACCCAAGCCGAACTTCATCGTGTGATGCTAGAACGGAATCGCCTTTGCGAGAAGTTCAAACTGATAGAAATTACTACTCCTGCAATGTAAGCCAAGCCTCCCTCATATTCTCTCACCTTAGAACACCTTACACTTAGGTCCTATGCTGGTGTGATAAGGGGCTATGTAAGGAGACTATAACTGCCTTGTGTAATCTTTTGTTTTAAATAAAAATTGGGATTTCTTCTTATGATGAAGTTTATGAATTTTTAAATGACCAGATAAATATAGTATGCATATTTTTGATGAATTTTAAATAAAGGATATTTTAAAAATGTTTATGTAAACCTTAAATAATTAAAAATGTGTAATGATTTTCAAAAAATGGTCTTCTACAATTATGTTCAGTACGAAATTTAGAGTCTAATAAGATCAACTTGATTTTTTATGAATAGTAAATTATGAATAGTGATTTTATGATTAGTATTATTAATGTGTCCAAATGGATTAGTAATCTCACTTAAAGAAAGTATTAATATAATCTAGGCACCTCGATTAAGTAATGTGATTCAATAAAATGGTTAAATAACGGTTTCATAAATTATTATTCAAGTATTAGTTTTTTCGAGTGAATAGTGTTTTTAATTAAAAATTAAATTAAAAAATTTTAAAAAATTATTTTTATAAAATGGAATTCATTTTTGAACTCAGAGCACCGATATTATGTTATGGTAATTTTTGGGGTTTTTTCTGAAAAAATGAATTTTTAGTGAATAGTGTATTTATTTAAAAAATAAAATAAAAATATTTAGAAAATTATATTTATAAAATGGAGTTCATTTTTGAAATCAGAGCATTGATATTTTGTTGAGGTGAAATTTTGGGATTATTCTGAGAAAGTTGAATTTTCATTGAATAGTGAAAATACAGTTTTTAAGTTACGGGTGTTTAATGACATCATTAAATGATGTATTAAGTTTGTAATCAATATTTTAGACTTATGAATAGTAAGATAAGGTATGAGGTGTTCCAAGTGGCCAATACCATGGGAAAATACCATGGGCAAGCCCATGGTTTTTCCAAAACCACTAATGAGGTGTCCCTTGGCCATTAATGCCTTGTCCCCTCACTATCCCTATAAATACCAAGCCATCCTCTCATCCATTCGACTCCCCAATCTTCCCCAACGAAGTTCTAGTCTCATTACCTCCCAAGGAGTCCTCCCAAGGTGTCCCCAAGCCCTCAAGGTCCCAACCTTTGAGTTTTAAGAATTACGTTTTAAGGTGAGGGATCCGACCTCTCTCTTTCATTTCAAGTAATCTCTTTTATGTCATTCCTTTTATGCTCCATGTTCTTATGTTGGAGGATGTACTTTTATAATATTCTTACTGACTTTTTCATGTTCATATAATGAGAGATCCCCTCTTACTCTCATTATTTCGATTTATGAAGTTTTAAGTGGCGTTGTTAGGCTGCCGAAATTTTTGTAACGGATTCTTTCTCCCTTCTCATTTTTGAAGATCTGTTTTCATGTAAAGTATTTCAAGTTCCTTTTTATTATGTTGGGATATGATATCTAAATTTATCATACTGATCTTTTATGATCATATGATGATAGACCCCATTTGATCTCTTCAATTCAGTATTTTGATGTTTTAAGTGGCGCCGTTAGGCTGCCGAATTTTTAGGGGATTCTTTCACCCTTCTCATTCTTTTCAAAGTTATACATTCATGTCAAGTATTTCAAGTTCCTTTCTAATTATTTTGGGGAATTATCTCTATATCTATCATACTGAACTCTTATTTTCACATGATGAGAGACCCTATTTGATCTTTTCAAATCATTTTTGTTGAAGTTTAAGTGACGTCGTTAGGCTGCCGAACATTCTTAAGAGAAATATAATTTTTGTCTTCCTTCCATGTTTTTCATTTCAAATGGTATGTACTTGAAATTTCATTACCATGATCATGTATCCTTCTTATTATGTCCATCTACTATTTTATGGGTCATTTATAAATGTTTGACCCATTTTCCCTCTCTTTTTAATGTCTTATAAAACCTCATAACATAGCCGTTATGCTGCAGAATTTCCGTCTCAAAATGTCTCTCTCTTTTTCTAAATTTCTTTTATATTATTAAGTGAATACTCAAAGCTCTTTCTCCTAAAGGGGTATTCACATATATACCAAAATGTTCTATTTTAAATTCTGGGATTTACATACATGAGACCCACCTTCCTTTTCTGTGGGTTTTAAAGTGACGTAAATATCATGTCTTTAAAGCAGTTTTTAAAACGTTGTGATTATGAAATGAAACCCATTTATTTTATGCTATATGGGTTATTTATGAAATGTTTTATGATGATATGTGTGGCTCACATGATAATAAATACATGTCAAGGGTGCGCCCCGATAGCGCCCCATTGCATTGGATAATGATGTAACAACAAGAGATTACAGTTTAAGGGTACGCCTAGATAGCGCTCTAATGCATTGGGTAAAGACTTAATCTCTAGAGATGACCATTTTTAAAGACGCCTTGGTGAATAACCTAGGTAATTTTTAACGACACCTTGGGGATGGACCTTGGTGAAATGAAACGATTGTCAATATTAAATGTTGTAGCCACATCTTCAAGTTATGAAAAATGTTATTTTTATTATGATATGCCTCATGGTTTCATTTTTATGCCTTAAAGTTCTTTTTATGACCTTATTGAAGTATCTCAAGTTCACATGTAAAATGTTTCTCTCGTTTCCCTTACTGGGCCTTCTGCTCACCCTTTCTTTTGATGTGTGTCCCCAGGTTATGAGATGCAGTAATGAACCTAGGATGAACATGAGGATAAGCCTTTCAAGTGTTTAAGAAGAATGTTTTATGTTTTCATGTTTTAAGTTCCTGGTTTCCAAGACACTAAACCTTAAAGATCCTCAGTTTTGTGTACTGTAATGAAAGTTTATGTGCTAAAAAGGCGGGGATGCTATAACTTATGCAATGGATTAAGTTGAATATCAGATGCTATTTTTTTATGTTAAAGAATGATTTATCACATTGGATAACTTATGACAAGAATTTTGGTTTTAGTAACTATTTATAGTGTGAAGGAATGAATTATGGAACTTTTGATTCATTAAAAGTTCTTCAGGCATGAAAAATTCATTTCAAATATCCATTTTCCAGCATAAGAGATGATGTGGAAATATATCAAAGCACAACCAAATGATGAGATTATTCTTAAAACATGGAAATAATAAAGTAAATTTATTTTATCAGGTTATTTATCTAGATAATAAAATAATCCCTTGTCTTTTTGAAAACAAAATTTTCTATTTAATTTTATTATTGAGAAATCATTGGCATTTTAACCCATCATAAATTTTCAGTTTTGTGATGGTTAAATTTCTCATGGAAATTATCTTTATCACTATCTATTAATCATTGGGTGTTATTTTTCTATATAATTTCCATATTTTAACTTCTATGTAATGTCCTTCTCTTCAAAAAATGTAGTTTTTTGAATACCTTTGTCTTTTTTCCCTCTATTTAAGAGGATGTTTTATTAACCCTTTTTTAAATGTGGGTTTTTTAAAAGGAATTTTAAAATTTCAAACCCTTGATTACAGATCTAAATGTCAAATTTTGAGGAAAAAATTTATTGAAGTAAGAGAGAATTTAAGAACCCAGGATTCTAAAAGAACAGTTTATTGATAGTGTATACAATACACAACCCCAATCTTAAATGAACCCCAAAATAATATTATTTCCATATGACTGTTATAACCTAGTCATTAAATTGGTGGGTATTAATAGTAATAAATAAATAATTAAACTCATATATATATATATATATTACCTACTTAATAAAAATTCATTTATTAATTCTTCTACAATAAGTACTCATTTCTTTGTAAATTTATTTAATGCTTTAAAAATATTTTTTTTTTCAAAAATGATTTTTATTTATTTTTGTGAGAAAATAATTTCATCAACATATCAAACATATATAAATTTTATTTAAAAAAATATATATTTTTTAACCCTTATATCAAAATTATCTTAGGGAAAGTTTTTCACTTTATTCTGAAAATTTTTATTTTCCAATGAACTGTAAAAATTCCAATTCTTATTGAACACTATATTTTTGTTTCAACCGTTTATATAGTTTCATTTAATTTTAAAATTGTTTAAAATTAAAATTAATTATGTTATATTATTAACAATACAATTATTATCATTAGAGTCAGTTTTATAATTTATTTTTGTGTAACATTTTTTTAATACAAGAAATGCATTTTTAAGAAAAACTAATTTTTCTAAAAATCATTTTCATCAAATTTTGTGAACTTATTTTTTAATTAATTTATTGTACTTATAGAAATTTAATTTAATAAAATATATTCCATATTTGGAATTAAGAGGTCCAAATTTTCTAAATGGGCTCCTTTTTTTCAATATGAATAATTGATATGATAAACTTCATTACCTCGGTAAAGGGTAAATCAGGTAATTAAGGTTAAAATGATAAGGAATAAAAAATTATCTAAATAATTTTATTTAATTTTATTCTATGATTTAATTTCTTTAATAATCATTAAATATTTAGTAATATGACATTTTATTTCTCTTTGGGTGAGATTATGACTTATATAATATTTTTTATAAAGAAAAGTATAAAATATCACACTATAGTTTTTAATAAGTATAATATTTTTTTACAGAGGAATAAATGGATTATATGTTCAGTTTTGAATACTTTTTTGACATAGAAAATAATTTATCTTCATTATGGTAATTTATTTTACATTTTTTTGAAAAAATTACAACCTTAAATTCTTACACAATAATGATGTAGTAATTATTCAATTTTTATAAAAAAAATGATAATAATATTACTAAAAGTAGTTTAATTTTGAAGTATTAATGTGTCCCATGAATTTTTTAGATAAAATTAAAATATAAGATTCATTTGGATGTATTTTATTTTAATTATTTTGTTTTATTTATATTATTAAAGTCATACTAAAAGAATAGTTCTTAAAATGACATTATTTATATTTTATGAAAATAATATATTATTAAATGATTTAAACCTAATAAAAATAATATATACATATGAATTAATGGTATATGATTAATTAAATCTACCACTATCTATGAATTGGTCATTTTTCATCTTATTGTAAAATTATTGATACCTAGAGAGTAGATAAATTTAATAGTATGGTGACTTTCAAAAGGGTTATTGCGGTAAATACTAAATGAAAAGGGTGAAATCATTAAAATAATTGTCCAAGTTTTATTTTATGATTTTTTATACTTATATTGACCAATTTTAATCTCTTTGGGAAAGGTAAATAATTTATATAAATTTAATATTTTAATAAATTCCATGAATGACCCACCCCTCAATTATAAAATTGAACCCCTTACGTTACATATTTATAGTATATTGAGTCACCTATGTTGAAAAAACATAACATTACTATTATAAATATCCTTATCAATGTTCTTGATTCTCTTTCCCTAATAAAATAGCAGCCCTATGTCCCTTAATAAGAGATCTAAAGGGAGTACATTGATGAAGAGGTAATTGTCTTTTCTGGCTCTTTCATGATAATTTATTCTTCTAATTCATATTTTTATTTCATAACCATAATAAAATAATAACTCCAATATTATAAATATGTTGATATTTTATTATGAATATTGTAAAACCATATACCATATCTTTTATATCCTACATAAAGAGAAAACATCCCTTATGCATACGTACAGTTTACCGTCTCCACATCCCAGTGTAATTAATTTATCATCACAACATTACTTGGATGGTTATAAATATAAAAAGATTAATATATAATATATAAATGAATTAATAATGATTCTATAATGGTTCAATTTTTTTACCTTTATTTAATTTCATCCATTGTAAAATCAAAACAACATTCATGCATACGTACGACTTACCATCTCCATGAATGATGTAATTAATTTTTATATATCTATATTTATGGATGAATATAAATATAAATATATAGATTATATAATATATTTATACTATAAAAAAATATTCAGGTTTTTATTGAATCCTAGTAAAATAATAAATATCAGAACTACTTAATCGAAACATACTTGAAAAACAAAGCACTTATCACCTAGAACAATGATTTAATAAATAATTGTTAATACATGGATGATAAAATATTATAAGTAAATTGTATGATATATATATATATGATTAAAATTCTAGAATAGATGTATAATAAATCCATATTTTTTTATATTGGATGTTGAACATGTCTCAAGGAAATCAAACATGATGTATTTTTTTTTTCATCTCACTTTTTTCCGTATGGCATAAATCATAATCATAACTTATTCCTTTTTGTGGTGTATATACTACCCCTTTTGATAGCTTATATCACGATTACCCTTATTTTAATGATATTTAATGGTTAATTTATATTTATTCATTCATGGGTCTTAATGTTCAAATGTTACAAAAGAGGTATGTGTTTATTTCATATTCTCATAATTATTTAGGATTGTTTATTTTTAAGTATTAGTTGAAGAAAATTTCTCTTCCATGTCCATGTTTTATAAAAATGTTTTCAAAAATATTTTTCATATTATCAAATTTTGGTTTAAATTATTTTTAACCCATTTTTTAATTTAAACAAATTTTTTAAAAAGGAATATTCATTTCAATTTCTAAACAAGGTATTTATAGACTTTTCATACAAAAGTGTGAAGGGAATATTTTTTTAACTTATAAAACATGAATATACTTTTATACCATCATTAAGCCTCAAGTATTTTAATATTCCATTACATTTGTACAAGAATATTTTAATATAAAATGATTTCTTTATTACGTCGATTATTTTTAGATTTTAAAATGTAATTTTCATAATAGAAAGGGTATTTACCTCAAGAAATTTCCCTATGAACTTTTTAAAGTATTTCTACCTATTTCAACATCCTTTTTTGAATATTATGTTGAGGATATAATCTAATGATACCATCCACCATATTTCATGGAATTTTTTAGGATAAATTTTACTATGTAGAAGTATTTACATTTCATATAATAATCTTCAAATATGGATATTTTTTTTATTTTTAAGGCATGCTGATTTAATTGTATTATTTATTAATATCAAGAATGTATTAGACTTATTAAGTGATAGGTATGGCCCACATTTTCCTCTCTATGCATTTATAGGTCTCATTAGACAAACTCAATTTGTTTTTTCTAAGGATATACCTATTTATATTCATATTTCATGGCACAAGGACTTGATGATATTTCTAAAATGTCTTGGCTAAGGCCACAAAGTTAATTTTTAGATTTCTTATGTTATGTATTTGACTATTTATTCTTTTCATATTATTTATTCATTATTTAGATTTTGATGTATCCATACCCTTAATAAAAATATAATATCACCCATTACCTATGTAACCTTTCACTATGATGCTATCAAATGTTTTAAGATTGATATGTAGAGATATAGTAGAAGGAATAATGGTGTATGAAAAGAAAATACTATGTTGTATTTTATGTCTTCAAATGTAATATGTAATTCAAATATGTATCTAGTTTTCCAAGACTAAGAAACTATTTGGTCGTTTTGGATTATATTTATTATGTAGAGTGACAATTTAATAATGTAACCATTGGATATAGGATACAAGAGTCAAGGTATTTATATTAGTGATTTGAAATAAGTTGAATTATATCATGTGCAATCATTCGAAAGAACAAATAAAAACATTTTTACTCTAATAATTGATTTTTTTTGGGTAAAGTGGCCTTTTTTGACTAACTGTAAATCTCTAGCCACTACTACTTCACCAGTAGGTTCAAAACAATAATTTTATTTCTTATAATATTATAAATATTAACAGACACATGATGAGTTATACTTATGTTCTTGGTGATCTCTAAATAGTAATTTCTAAGATGGATTAGTTGAGGTACGAACATTAAAGTGTCCTAATTATTATTCCTAATCCATAAATAATCTTACACTGCACTATGTAAAGTTGTGTTCTAATAATTAAGGTCTTCTAAGTCTATCATATAAATAATATCATTCCTATCAAAAGATAATATGTGAGTTCATTTGAAAAATTTAAATTGTCAATATATCATTTTCAAAGTTTATGGAGAAACCTTGAACACACAATTTTATAATGGTAATGAGGTTGTTCTTGAGTACTAAAATAGAAAGAACATTAAAAATAAAGTCTTACTAAGAAAAATAGAATCATTGATGTCAATTATTTGACCTTACACATTGTCTCCAAAAGTGACTCATCCCACCTTTACATTTTTTTTGTTTTAATAAATTAGACTTTTCTCTAGTCATGTTCCTAGAAAAAATGTGTTCCCTATATCATATATTCTATATATTTCCTCTCATAATTTATTCTTGAAAAATTCAAAGAAAAATAATTTTGTACCCAAATTTTATTGGGGCCATGATGTTAGAAAATAGATAATTAGGAACCCACATATGTCTTTCTCTACTATGTTGTACTATTTTAATCTTATTAGAAACATAATCCTTATGAGCTATGATATATTAATCTTTTTTAAAATAAAATTGTTTTCTTTAATTTCCTCACATATGAAACTTAGTGTATAATGGTGTACTACTCAACACGAAGTAGTTATTATGATAAATAAAAAATTATATGATTTTATAAATGAATATAAGTATTTTCTTTTTTAGACATAATTAAATATACACTTTTTAAATTATTTCTTTCCATTAGTGAAATTATTCAAAAAAATCAGACATAAAATTTTATATTCCACATTAATGTTTGAATTTATATATTTCAATGATATTAATGATACTATTTTAGTATTCAATTCAGCAGTAATATAAGATATTTCTCTCTTAGATTCACAAAATTCATTAAAGAGTTTACTTATCTCCTTATTAAACTCATAAATATTAACATCCTTATTAATTAATATATAATAATGTTTATAAATTTTTTAAGTATGTATAAAAGAATTATTCATTTTAAACATCATCTACCTTAGTTGAATCATGTACTTTGGGTAATTTATTTGTTTTTTTCTAGGTAGGTTATATATCTAGTGCCTGAATGGCCTGAAGGCCTTCATTTTTTTATTTTTGATAACCCCCATTTCAAGGGATGAGGGGGAACCATTACAAGGCCTGTAGGTTTAGAGATCATGGCCCATAGGCTTAGGAGAATACATGACCCGAAGGTCTTAGAGAATTTAACCAGACTATCTACAAGGAAACTACCTCTCCCCAGCATTTGCATCTTGATAGTAGCCCTCCACATTTTCATGACCATCTGGCTAGGCTTCCCGTGCAAGAACACACTCTTACCGATAGCATAGCTATATCCTCTCATTCTGACAATCCATTTGGATCTACTCTAGTGAGTTCACCTACTCTGAATCCTCTTCAGGGGATGCTCCTTTTTTGTAGTGTGTCTAGGGCCTACATTCTTGTGGCCCAAAGGCCTTGGGGTGGCCCTAAGTCCTTAAAATGGACCAAAGTCCTTGAGAATCAACTGGACCGAAGGCCTTGGGTGACCCGAAAGCCTTTGCAGGACCCGAGGACCAAACCGGTGGCCCTAAGGCCCAGATGGATGAATAGTTCCGGCTAATACAGTACCAAACAGTGCCTACTACAGTACCTGCTATAGTACTTCTACAGTAAATGGAAATATGCCTCCACTCGGATTTGATCTCGGGTCTCTTGAATGCACCTAGTGAGTCCTCACCAACTAGGATGACTCTCTTGTGCTTATATATCTAGTTATTTATTCAAATGATGGAATATCATCCTCATAATTTTAGGAAAAAGAAACATTATAATTATGATATAATTGTATAAGGTATCATAATATACCTTCACCATTAAGCAGAAATAATCCTAAGGGATATTCATATAAAAATCAATGATCTTATAGCTATCATAATCTTATGAATAACTACTTCTTTTGGGTTATGGATCATAATTTTTAATATATAATTAATTGGTTTATTAGAAATATTTTTACTCTTTTTATTAAAATATTTTTGTTCCTTACATTTCTTCATCAACCTTGGATTATCTGTTACGATCTCTCTTGGTTTTTTCTCATTCATCAAATATTGTGTCTGAATAATCCTTTTCATGTTTATATTTTCTATTATTCTGATAGTTATAAAATATGTTCTTCTTTACAATAATTTCAGTTATACATATTGAAAACTGGGAAATTTCTCATTCATTATATTCAAAATAACTTTCATCCAATGGATTTATATATTTTTTTCTTCATAGTTATTTTAGAATAATATTTCTAAGCACTTAATATTAAAACATTGAAAGTTAAAAAGAATACTACTCCATTATTCGTCTTCTCCTTCTCAATATATCTATTATGTCGATTCTCATATTTCATGAGAGTCATTACGAGTCATGATTATTAATCTTCCTTATATGTTTACTGGAATCTATCATTATCTCCTTTGTTTACCATTATAATAGAATAATATCAATCACCTATAAACTATATTTTATTTATAAATTTCATTCTCAACCAAATATTAAAATCAATTAACAATTTTCATTAGTCATTAATGCATATATTCCATGGATTCACCTAGTATAAAATAAAATTACCAATAATATACATAAATCAAAACTCTTCGATTCTCAAGAACATTAAAAGACCCAAAGTGAGTTATTTATATATTTTTACATATTCTGCTAATAGTTTCACATGATGAAATATGAATTTATAAATTTAGTTTCATCAAACATAACAATGTAATCTAGAGATTATAATTTTGTTGATGCCCTAGCTTCTCCTGATGAGTAAACATAGAAAATTATTTCTACAGAATTAAATAATTTCTAATCATCATAAAAAATAGATCAAGAACCAAATTTAAAAAAGGTCTTCCTTATGTCATGCCAATATTCATAGTCTATACCATCAAATATCTTTGGTTTGTTCAAATTCGTGATCTCAAGGGTTCTGATTCGATGTCCTTTCACTTACAAACAATAAAATATATACTCTTTTACATATTTAGTGTAAGGATAATGAACAATAATCTAAAATAAAAAGTAATAGAATGTTCTTATAAAAATTAAAAAGTGAATAGTGGGGATATAGAACCAATTATTGGTATAAAAAATAGAAATAAAATCTAGATACAGGTAAAAAATGTATTAGATACAACTATTTGATATTAGATAAAAATAAAAATAATCTATAGAGATGTTTCTTATAATAATTATTGTCCCAAAAGATAAAGTGAAATGGAAATGGAAGTATAGGATGTATTATAGTTAGAAACTCGAACTAAAAATTTTCACCAAATCAAAAAATAATTTTTTAATTTAGAATTTATAGGCTTTAAACCTATCAGTATATAAAAACTATCGAATAAGAATAATGATGTAGTAAAATTTAAGACACAAAATATTAGGGACAATCATTGGAGTATAAAATAATTATTTGAACACACCTCAATAGATATTATTACCAAGACACTTATAATTAGAAAATAATTCACTTTTAAAGAAAATAAGAAAGTGTATTAGTAGACCAGATCCGTGGAATCCAAGTCCTGCACATATAACATTCTCCATTGTAGACCTGCTGGATTGTACAATATTCCAAACATGGAACTTGTTTTAATATAACCTTATCATTACAAACATAGAGATACTGTATAAATAACTCTTTGATTTAATGATCAACCACAATTTTATAAATGATGTTCATTTAAAACAATGTTAATGGTTAAAACATCACACCTAGAAGCTCCCCAATCTCGATAGACCAGATAATGAAACTTCTATTCATATAAGCTCATGATTCTCCTCAATCATAAAATAATGATTCCAAACCCTGAAATCTAGTCAATATCTAATGACCAGGATATGAAAATTTATTAAAAATAAAATTCTTTGAAATTTTATAGTAAACCAAACTGATGGGGTCTCTTAGAAAAACACACTAATTTTTTTATTAAAATTTAAAGAACTCGAATAATCTATATAAAGAATAATTAAAAATGTTCACATGAAATGTAATCCTTATACATACTATTCTATACCTTTACTCTATGGAACTAATCTATAAGAACCATGGTAAAAAAATCCAATTGTTAAATTATGAGATTTTTATTTTTAGTTTCAACCATATTGGGCCCAAAATTTCACCATATCATTGATTTTTCTTCTGGATTTATATCTCCTAATGAGCATTCTAATAATGTAATCCATTATGATCTAGTAAATATAAGGATTAGTTTAGTTCAACTAATCATATGAACAGACAATAAGTCTATACCCACCAAAACTCAAAAAACTAATATTATGTTAATTATGAACATATAATGAAGTGTATTGTGATTTATCAAAACTAAGTATAAGAATGAAAAAAATATCATTAACCAATTTCTACAAAAAAAATTCCCTTGAAATAAATTATACTCAAACATATTATCAATCATTAACTGATAATATTTTCATTTCTCTTTATTCTCTCTAGTCAATTTCCTATATTCTCATCGAGAGATCTCTACCTATCCCCATTCCTTATAGTAGATAATAATAATGATTCAGAAAAAATTTATATTGATATTATTTAATAAAAAAATCCATTATGTACCATAATAATTTGTTGGGGGCCAATTTATAAATAAATATGGATCATTTAACCATTTTCTATACAATTTATCCAAAGTTATACCCCCACAATATGGAAGTTAGTGCATATTCATTATTATTATAGGTGTCACAAATGTTTCAACCAGTACTTTAGTGTTTCAGGGTGATTATTTAAAATAATAAAAAACATATCTATTAGTATATATTTATCAGTAATTAAATATATTTCATTATTTTGTGTTATATTTTTAATTAAAATGTTAATTTGTGGTGATTTTATGTTTTTATTATTGGTTTTGTATATTATAAAAACAAAGTTCATTCAAAATCAGTTTTAATCATCTTTATGAGATTAATATAAATTTTAATATATATAACACTAATATTGGTAGTTTAAAAAATTGCTAAATATTATAAATAAATATATATAATATTTATTTTAGTGGCATTTTTTATCACTAGTAGTTTTAACCAACATAAAAAAATTAGTTGTAGTTAAAACATCCTCTTCTAGCTACTACAAAAAAATACAATGAATAGTGTTCCTCCCATTCCACCCAGGAGAACTAGAATACCCAACTTCACAAAGTAAATAAAACAATAAAACACCCTAAGGTATTTTCAAAAAACACATCCATATATATTATAATGTATAAAGTATATAATAAATTTCATAATATTGTAATTTTTAAAAATGTTTTCTTCCAAATATATATTTAGTTATAAAAATATAAAATGCCTCATGCTCAATCACTCTAAGTTGTTAATGGTGGTCATCACCTATATAATGTATCCCTGCCTCTAGAGTTGGAATTTAAAGTAATTAAGTACACATAATTTTCAAATATATTCAATAAAATAGAAAAAAATCCCAAATAATTACAAAATATAAACACAACCATATTTCACTTAAAATATAAAACATTAAATATTATACTCATTAGACACAAAATATAAATAATTTTGTACTAAACACAACGAGGACACAACATATTTTATTAGACATGATTTTAATTGAAAAATAAATTAGTATCATTCTAAACCTTTAATAATATTTGATCAATAAAAAATCAATATAGGTTTTTTATCCCATTCCTGATAGTAGAACCAAAATATTCAATTTCATATAGCCAAACAAACAACATAAATTAGTTTTTTATTTTCATAAAACTTATAAAAATAAACAAATATATATATAATATAAAACAATCACATAATATTAAAATTTTATTAAACACAAACATCCAAACTTCTATGAAATCATAAAAAGTCTAAAATAATCTTGTTAACACTCCCCAAATGAGACACAATGGTCATCATCACCTTTCCAACTCCCTAACTCTGGTGCCTTCATTTAATATAATTAAATATACAATAGTTTTAAACATATTCAAAATAATTGAAAATAAATCCCATTAAATTTCGAAAAGCATACACGCTACACTTTCACATTAAACAGAGAATTGTAATTTTTAAACTCATTATGAAGAAAATAAATTTATTTCAAATAATATTTATTAGACACATAATTTATTTTTTAATATTACAAATTTTAGGAACCTAATTAAATTATTGATAGTTAAAACCTCCACTAATAATCATTGTGCATAAAAAAAATTCAATACATGGTTTTCATCTCATTCCACACAGCAGAAAAAATATTCAAATTCACACATCTGATAAAACAAAATAAAATAGTAGTGCATTTTCATATAAAATGTCAATATATACAACATATTATGTAATATATAATAAATTATAGAACATTGATATGTTACAAAACATTAATTCCCATATTTCTAGTTAATTATAAAATTCTACATTGCATCACATTCAATCAATTTAAAAGTGTCAGGTTGGTTGTTACATACATCAGTACTCCCTGAATATAGTGCTAGAATTTAAATTAATTAATTAAAAATTTGTTTCAAAAATATTTTAAAAAATATAAAATAAATCCAAGCGTATAAAAAAAATACAAACACACTTTTATTTCACATTAACCACGAAACATTGAATGTTAAACTCATTAGACACAAACCATAAATTATTTAATATTAAAATATAACTCTCAAACTATATTTTTGTGTTCTTAAAATAAAATCTACTGTTAGTATTGAGAGGTAACTCATCATCCATTGGCCAAATCAAGAAACATCACAAATTGAAGACATCATGAAAGAAAAACATACAAAAGGCAAGATTCTATAGGGAATATTTTTCCACTAACTACCGATCACCAAAATTTGGTTAGCTAGAACCTACACATGTGGAAATAATGCTTTTAATAGAACCACACTAATAATATGTGTACTTAAAATTAAGAACAAATTCCCTCTCTAAATAATTACCCAGATTCAAATCAATCTGATGCTCATTCTCACAAATCACAATGAACTTTCAAGTGAAATGAAAACCTAAAATGGATAAATAATACTTTGGATTTATATAGTTCTGTGTTATTCATACATCCATAACTACAATCATTCCATTAATTGTACATTTAAAGGATTAAAATTTTAATCAACAAGTCATCCAATCAAATCACTAATCACACAACCACATGAATACATGTAGTCCCACCCCTCTTTGCAGTGGGTCATAGTTGATAAACTAGTTTCATTGAATTCTAACATTTTTAGGAGTCTCCTCATTGAACTTTGAAACCAATGATTACCTGTAGCAATATTCACTTTGATCTCCATGATTTGGCGATTAGTGAAAGTTTTTATTACATTCCATTTAACGACTCTTATGTTCCACCCCTTAGCCGTAAAAGAACATGGAATAATTCTTACATAACATAATTATACTCTTCAATGTATGTATGTCATAACTACCATTTTGAATAATCTAATTAACTAACCATCTACAAAACTTCTTGAACGCGAACATCCCGACGAATGCATGAACCTCACTGTTATGCATAGACGCACCTCATGAAGACTATAATAGGGCCTCTCTTAGTTTTCATTTATCTGAGAACATGAATTATTATTAAAAAGAAATATTTAATTTTCTATAATAATGGAGGGACTAGTTCATGTAGTAGCATATTTAAATCTACCATTTTTATCAACAGAAGGAAAATTTAAATCCTCAAATATTATCTCTAAAACTCAAAGGTTAATTTCTGTGTTTAATTATCAAATAACGACATTAACATGCTTTAAAAAACTTAAAATAAAATTTACAAATGGATAAGGCTTCATGTTGGATACATGAATGTGATGTTTAATATCATTTCTTCCAAAATCATGATCTCCTAAGAGCATGTTCCATTTCTCAATCTATTATTTAAAAAGATAAAATATTTAATACCATGTATTTATGCTTGTCCAACCACCTTGAATGCATATCTATCATTTCATTTAGGTTTCAAATACAATGTTTTATAATTAAATTTCCCATTTAAATTGATAACAATTATTTTAAATTAATAAAATATAATTTCAAATTGTACAATGTTTTAGGTTTATTTCATAATAATTCAGAATAAAAAAGATGGAAAATAGATATATTTGTATATGTATATACCTGATATGTAATATACACATAACATGTAGTATATATATACGATTCATAATACAATTTATATTTACCAGACATTTAATATTATTGTGTAATATTTTTCACAATGTGAAGTATAATTTTAAATATACAATTTGGAAAAGGTAATATTTAAAAATATATTTCTTATATCGTTTTATATATTCATGTATAATATTTTATACCTAGATAAAATTAGATCAAATCACCTTATAGTGAAAAAATTAATCAAAAACCACTTTAAAATACAGAAACCTTCCCTAAACTATGAATGTACTAGAAACATCCCCACAAACTCTCTGAACACCCATAAATGACACACATCACTACAAAATTAAATGACTTTAGCGATGGTTTCTTAGCAGAGGTTTAATAAACCGCCACTAAACTTTTTTTTAAAAAATCACGACCCTTCTCCCCCCTTGAATCCCCCGACCACTGTGATGCTAGGTAGGACCCTGGTAACCCCTGCGACCCCCGCGACTCTGGCGACCCCTATGACCCTTGATGACCTGTGTGACCCCGAAAACCCAGTGACCCCATCGAAACCCTCGGAATCCCTAGGATCCCTTGACCCTGGTGACCCCCACAACCCTGGTGACCCCCACAACCCCAGTGACCCCAGTGACCCCGTCGACCCCCTGAAGCCCTCGACGTGTCTCACTACCTCTCACCACACCTCGCCACCCATCATTATCGGTAAGTACCTTCGCCGCCCCTCTGTGCAGCTCTGTACACCGTTGTGTTGAGATTTTAGTAAGGTTTTGGGTTAGTATGGTTGAATATTAGATTAATTATAATACACAACGTTAAATTGTAGTATCCATTAGTCTAATATAGCATAGAAATTGGAAAGAGCTCCTACCTGTGCCCTATTTTGTGCTAAATCATGAAAATAAGATATCATATGAATAAGGGTGTGTCAAATATAGTGCGTTACTATGGATTCAATTCAAACTAGCACTTGAAATAGAGCCTGATTAGAGAAAAATCACTGTTCCATTTTAGTGTTTTCATGCTAAAATAGTGTGGGTTGGAGATGGTCTTCCTTCTTTATTTTCAAAATTGATGGTTGTGGTATGATCATACCTTTATAGGTTTCTTCGTGGTGTGGTTGTGTTTTCCCACAAGATTATAGACGTTTCCAAGCTTTTGGTATGTTATTCCATAATTTAACATTATTAAATGAATTTAGTATGTTTTATGTGCTTCTTAATTGTGTTTTATGAATTGTTTGAATGGAGCGTAAAATGTTTTCAAAGGGTTTAGAGATGCGTATGGGCTGAAAGATGATTTCTAAAAATGTAATTCGTTTGGTTTCATGTGATCCTTCTTTTTTATTTTTTCTAAATGTGTTCCGTGAATTGGGTAAATATGTCTAATTATAGTTGGATTCTTGAGTATTGAATAAACAATATTGAGTTATATCATTGTATTAGGTAATGATGTATTCTCCACTATTTTATGATAATTAAGTGTTAATATATACTCCATGATATTAGGGGAAACATGTAGTGATATCTGATCCGCTATGTTATGATTTACTATGATTATTTCTATGTAACAATTTTTTGTCACACTCTTTAATCCCTACAATATGATCAATGGGTAATCATTATTATATTATGTTTTCGTAATCTTACACCTTGGTATATGTTTGGTCATTTGAGATTACATGTCCTTCTATCATTACATGTGATCAACTCTCATGAATCCATGAAATTTTAAATAAGTTATTTATTCCATGTTCATATTTACCATATAATTAAGATCTAACCATTAATGGTATATTGATATGTTTTGGGGATTGAATATTTTATTCCATTTCCATAAAACTTTGGATTTAATAGGTTATACCAGTTTCAATAATTAAAACAAAATTATATGGAAATTGAAAAGGTATATTGACAACAATAATTTTTAGTGTTATTCCAAGATCTATTCTGGATAATTTAATATACATGATTTCATTTATCATAGGAATTTCATGTTTCCTTTGACTGTGAAAAAAATACCTTACTCATAAGCCTTGGATTCATCTACCCTAGGTGTTAATCCATTTACCAGATGATTCCTAGCTTGTTCTACATCTTGGTTCCCCATGTATTTTATAAAGTAGTGAGTCATTTTTAAGGTAGGAGTTTGTTTCCATTTAATATTCCTAACATCTACTCAATTATTATATGATTTATCAAGCCCTTACCTTAGTGACATCAATTTTATAGAATCATCAGTTTTTCTATATGTTTTTCTGTAGCATGACATACAAAAACTACAAGGATGAGAACCTTGTTCTCCTATTCTTTTATGGATCTTTTTAATTTGCATTCATTGGTTTTCTAGTGGGTCGGTTTATTATTTACTGTATGTATTTATATAGTAAAAACTTCTTTAACATATTTATATTTTTTCCAACCAGTATATATTAATCTCTTTCCTTATTTAGTAATAGTTATGTGTTTTAATTTTTCCTTACTATTTTTAGTCATGTTGTGATATACATGGATAAAATCTGGATGACATTACTGAGGAACAGACCTCAGTATATTAAGGGTTTGGAAGTGTTTTTATATTTTTCAATTTTCAATCGATCCATTAAAGGAATAATAATATGTCCATTTCCTAACTGTAAATTTACATTATGGTTGAAGAGATATGAAGTTTATGTATAGTTATTCATTCATTTAGCAACTAATTATTTCATTTGTGTAGTCATTCATTCTCATTGTTATGTATGTTATGTTTATTAGTACTAGGATTCTATTATCATTTTTAATTTTTTTTCTGCATATATATTTTGAAATATATGTTCTATATTTAATTTTATTTTATTAAAAGAAAGGAATTTCAAGGAGGAAGCGTCATACTATTTCATCGACCACACCGACATATGACGATCTATCTATCTCCCACCCTATGACATCTGAGCCACCAGCTTCTTGCCCCACCACACCATCTCCCCCTGCACCATCTCTAATACCCTTTGTGAGAGTCCCTTTATAATCTCAGTCGTCACCTCCCACTTCATGAGCCTCAACATTAAGGGAGCAGTGCACCACTTTTAGTTCCTCCTAAGGATACTAGAGGTTCACTATCATAGGTACAAATTTTAATATCAATTATTTTATTGCACTTTTTTATACTAATTTATTGTTCATTAAAGATAGAAACAATGAAACTGTGGAGAAAAATATAAAAAGTTAATATGTATGGAATCTAACAAGAGAGAAAATCATTGTCCCATTTGACTCATATGGGGTCCCTACGGATGATGCCGCAAGATTACTTGGCCAGATTCTTGGCTGGCCACGGAGTTAAGTTACCTTCCAATTTCATATTATGATTGGAGGCATATGCCTTAAAAATGAAAAAATGAAGTTTTTTATTCCCAAATAATGTTAATTTTAATAAATTATGGTATAATTTAATGTCATTATGTTATTAAATTATAATATTTTCAAAATGAAATTTTGTGTATAGATGTTTTTCCAAATTACAATTACTGATGTGCTAGCACGAAATTGGACATTGAAAAATCTAGGAATGAAATGGAAAGACTCTAAATAGATATTCTGAAGCGATGTCAATGATAATTCAATGATCGACCAACAAATGTATGACAAGCTACTCGATGGGGTACCCAAAGAGAAAGGGAATTTTTTTATTGACAGATATCGTGACGAGAAGCAGATGGTATTTAAATATAAATTTTTATATTAATATCATTTTACATTTATAAATGTATGTGAAGATTCAATGAAATTGAATATATTATTATTAAAATAAATTTCATTTATTTTAGGATCCTTCAAGGAACAATCCATCTAGCCAGGCTAAGCAAGTCATCACTCATACTGCGTGGTCAGATATTTTTTCTAGAAGCAGATCAGATCTGGTAATATTTTCATTAGTTTAAATATTTATAAGAAATATTTTATGATTAATATATTTAATTTTTGATTCATTTTTGTTTAATGCAGTCATAGAGTTTTGGACACCCAACATCCTGAACAGAAGTGTGGTTGAATGTTCACCAAAAATATAATGGATTTTTTTGTTAATGAGCCTGCCAAATAAGTTGGGTTATGAACTCATTTTTCATTATAATAATTTTTTATCTATTGTTACTATGTTAATATATATTGATTATAATATGACTAATATTTATTTTATATGTAAAAATTAAAGAACTATGGGATGTCAATCCTACGTAGTCCTACTCAGTCTCCTAGGATAACCCAGTTGCTAAAGATTCTTGGGAAGGAGCATGTTTGGGACCCATACCATCTGAGGTATTTGGTAATCCATCATGGATTTCAGCTTCATCTACTCTTGGTTTTATTCAGTCCATACCCCGAGATACTTAGAGAGAAATATTTTTATCTATGAAACATATTTCAGGAACAAGGGTCTCAGATATCCGCTTTGTCGAAATTGGTGATTGATTTATATCATAAGATGACTGGATCTTCTCCTGTTGGTATTTCATAAACTGGTGGTGAGTAGGTAAATCAAAAAAATCAAAATCCTTTATTTTTTAAACATTTATTGGTTTTGAGTTTAAATATAAATATACCACAATATTAAATTTTCATTATAATGTTCTTACAGGTGGTAGTAGGAAGTAGGGATGGATATGGAGAGGATGATGAGCTATTTCAATCAATGGATAGTGATTAGTTGTATTATAGATATGTTCAAAAAATATTTTAATTGTCGTTTTATATTTGTATCATGTGTTGCACAAAGTTTTCACTAAACACTTTCACGACTAAACATTTTCTTGATTTCTCATGTTTCCTTTTATGTATTATGAACCGAGTCTTCTAAATGCATGAGGAATTTACAGTGATAATGTCTTATTAATGAATATTTATATTAATTAATCATATATGAATCAAAAATGGACAATTATTGAAGACATAAATACTATCCAGAGACCAGATGAAAAAATTGGACCACACTTTTCTCAAACTGTTGTAAATGTTTTCTCTTGCAACTTAGATCAATGTAACTTAACTGAAGTTACTATTTATATAACTAAATTTACATGGGGAAGGTTCACTATAAATGAATGATAGGAAAGTAAACTTGATATATGTTTTTTAGATCAATTACAGGAGTTCCCCCACTAAAATATCTATTTTTACTCTTCTAAAGTTCATCTCAGATCACAACCCACTTATTATTGATCTTCGGAAGAGTACCAAGAGGTTAGAACTAATGTCATTAAACTTTAAAAATGCATGTATTATGATTCTTGGTGGCAGGGAAGTGGTCATAAATGGCTGGAATAAAATATTTCAGGAGGACAATCACCTCCATATCAAAAACATCATGAACCTCTCCCTTCTCTATTCCAGATTCCTGAACAAGTGAAAAAGGATTCAGGAATCAATTCTAAAAGAAGAATTATATCTTTGATGTCTATGATCTGAATATTTACCTGGTATATATTAGTATGGTTGTTCGTGGACATAAGAACCTTCACTTGGCTAGTATGGTAGATCATAGTTACACATGAATTGATCAAATCCACATGATCCGTTACATACCACACTGCCTCATGATGGTGAATGTGAAATTATAACATGGAATAGACTAGCCTGATGATATGCATCCCATATATATTGAGTTGTTTCTATATACCAAGGAGATTATTGAACATTTTATAGTTGACCCTATTATCCTTGGATTCAGTGAAAATGACATCACCCTGAATATCCACATGGCCCAACGACTTCCTTGAACCATTAAAAATGTACTCATAAACTACCAAATAGGGATCTCCTTCATCATACTATCACATTCCAAAGAGTGTCAATCCAATATATTTTTCTCTCCCTATAGCTCCCACTTGTTCTCTGTCATGAATTTCATATAAAACTGATACGTAATAAACTACTCGGATGAATCTGACTCCCTGATGAGCGCCACCTACTACACTCCCTTGATCATGCTGTTGTGGGGAAACTCCTTCCTCATCCTTTGTAGTCTTTCACTTCAACATCTATCCTAATAAACATGCTCTCCCTATAATATGTGTACTCATGGATAAGCATGTAGGAATAAGTTTGTGGTGGGAGCTCTTGTCTCTATTTTTCCATCCTTATGCTTGAATATGTGCCTGATTATCCTCAGGATTGAAGGTTGGAATTTGTCACACACACCACTCTATGCATTTGGAGTCAATCACAACATTCACTTGAACAAACTTTTCAAACAGATGTGGATTGTATAGATCACATCTCAAGTAGAAATCACCCTTAACCACTAGTACACCACCTCATAAGGCTATGAGGTATGACCGTTTCATGATGGTACCTATAACATCATCAACCAACATCCCTGTTGAGAGCTGGAATGGGTGGAACATGATTCGTTCTCTTGACCTGACCATTTTGAGAACATTCATAGGGTCTGACATGAGCAGGAAGCTTTAGGATATTTTCTGAATTATTAGATGAAAATTGTGGTAGGGTGGAGATATGTGGTCTCAATAATCTTATCCCCCCATGCGTGATACTACATAGTATTATAAGTAGTGAAATGGACTTCATAAATGAAGCAGATTCCACCCTTGGCTAATCTAATATAGCACAATGTATAACTCCTCCAATATGGGATCATCGTTATTGATGGGCTACCTTATATCAAACATGACCAACTTAATTGTGGTCCTTGACCACACCCCCATGTGTGCATTCCTCAGAATAAGAATCCAGCAACATATTAGTGTAAAAATTAACCTCGTAAGCCTGAACATAGTGTAATTAGAGATTATTTTATAGCCCCACAACATCCTCTATCACTTCAATAAAATATTTATGTACATTTTCTTCTTCCCCATTCTAATACTCATCGGAATGTGCTCTACCACCCTAATATATTTTCATCTAGCTCATTTAGGAAGTAGATCAACTACTTCTTGAATGGGATGTCCTTTACTCATAGTTTTTTTAATAGCCCCTTTCACCAAACATGGAAATGGCCATAAAAGAGTTGGAATTTTCTTTTGGTCCTCCCACACATTATCTATAGGGAGGAACTTTTCATATATCACACCTTGAATCAGGATCCCAAAAAATTTCTAAATATCCCATATAAATAAATGGTATGAGTTTTGGCTTGATTCATACATGTACCTTATGAATTTATAATTGAAATGGCATGGTAACTCCCTCCATGTAATGAGATTCTTCTTTTATAAATCTTGTAGTGTAATATTTATACCATAACGTGGTATCCTATAATATCATATTTCTTCACCCTACCATGTTATTTTTCTCTATTATGTGTTTCCAAATTGAATAAGTGTGTGGATTTGAAAGTGATTTTTATTATAAAACTGTTGGTTTCCTTATATTATTTTGGATGTAGGATGTATGTTCATATAAAAATGGCACATTTTTTTTTCAGGGAACTGTTACGAGGGATACTGAATTAGCTTCATTGTTTTATGAATTTCAACCTCACCTCCACATGTAAACTCTTCTAAACCACCATACCACCAAACGACCTAATCCAAGGGAATAACATGCCATCACAACACCTTCTCTTATTAGTAACGTATCTAAATAGTTCATTACTTGAACATCACATAATTTTTTCCTCCCAACTAATGCCAATCAATTACATGAGAATAGTCATGAAGATACCAATGAATCCATGAAACATGGAAAACATCATGGATCATATCTACTGATGGTTTTAGTTATAATTGATACAAAACTACCGAGATTCACACAAAATCCTGAAAGTCCCAAAAAATTGGGGAGATAGTTTACTACGATGACCAAACATTTACTTCCCATATAGAGGAAATAACTTCAAAAATACATGATCTACAAAGTTAAACTCTAGAGGTATACACTTATTATAAGCATATGAATTCAAATGGTCATGTGTTTGCTTCACATGCTCGAAAATCACCGACACCATATATGTCATCCACTAACAAAATTATAGTATTAAGATAGGTGATTGTACATCCTTTATCCAACATGATGTAAATATATAATTTTAGACATAAAATTCTTCGAATAGGTGGACAGATATTGTGTATTGAAATAATTTATTATAAGTAAACTCAACTAAGGGTAGGTGATTTGCCCAAGATCCTCTAAAATCAATAATACATGTGCACAACATCTCTTCAAAATGGTCGATAACTCAATGTTTTAACTTTACACTTATGGATGAAAAGTTTTTTTAGTCATAACTTAGAGAAAAAAACCCACATCAGTGACCTCTCCACACTCAATAGATTTAATGACGATCACAGTTAAAGATTATTGTCTTTTGTACCATATGGACCCCACAATCACCTTCATATATAGTCACACCAATAAATTCACCATAAAATAATTCTACTTGGATTCTTCTCTATGATCTAACAAGGATAACTACATGGTCATCTAGTAGAGACATCTTTTACAATTATCTTCTCCCAAATAAGGGTGTAATACTAAAAGGTCCTCCATAAATCTCTATGAATATCCATACTCTCGAGCAGTATATCACACAAATTTCTTCTCATAATTATAATAAATTCATTATGTTTTCTTTCTATATTAGAAATATTGATGTTTTAATACAAAAAATAATTCTATACACCACCATTTCCATCAGTTCAAATTACACTGGGAGAAGATATACCTCAAACTCTAGTGATTTGTGAAGACTAGAAAGTTCTATTTGATGAGATAATCCCACCAAAACTGAAATGATAATATAATTGCACCAACCTCAAGATCATGGGTAGCATAGTTTCATTTTTATGGTCATAACTACTGAGATACATATGAAGTAACAACTCTTTTTGTCATTAAAAGGTAAGAAAAGCTATGGTACGATATATATAATGAAACCATAAACCTAAATCCATACTCTGG
The DNA here is from genome assembly GCA_963277665.1 of Viscum album. Taxonomy (NCBI): domain Eukaryota; kingdom Viridiplantae; phylum Streptophyta; class Magnoliopsida; order Santalales; family Viscaceae; genus Viscum; species Viscum album. Next base: position 2,131,470,882 of record OY728126.1, on the reverse strand, counting down.
ATGGAAGAACACATGATATATTTATAAATTATTCTTCAAATACTCAAAAGTATCCTTACACCAGTTATTCCACACAAAATAATTATTCATTGTGGTCATGGATGTCAGAGGATTCATAATCCAGTAAAATTCAGACATAAATCTCTTATAATAACTTATAAGGCTAAGCCCATGTGATTGTCCATCCACAATCCAATATAGTCTAAATCCATGAATTTATACATAAAATATTTATAATAGGTACATTTAAAAGGTGGATGAAAAAAAATTATTAGGAAACTCGTCTAAGGGAAGTCGATTCACCCAGGAGACTCAAAATTTCATAACACAGGTGTGAAAAGTGTCATCCAAATTGTAGATCATTCATTATGTTTGACCATTAATATATTGATAAAATGTTGTGCTAATGCATAGATGAGAGTATAAATCATATAATAGACCTCTCCACTCTTGATTGGTTAAATGAGTATCACTCTCAGAGGTGATTTCATTTGGTACCCCATATACACTCACAATCACATTCATATAGTATCTTTCTAAGGCATCTAGCCTGGAATCTTCTAACTCAGATTCTTCACTATGATTTACCATGGATAACGACATGGTAATTGAGTAGAGACATATTTTACCATTAAAAACTAAAATATCATGGTGAAATGCTGCATGATTCTCCACCACTCTCCATGAGTCTCTTGAATCATGAACAATATCTCCACACAAGTTTATTCACATAAGGTCAAAAAAAACATTCTGTTTCCATAGTGTATTAGAAATAATGAAGTTTTAATACAACAAGATTTACATCCATCATAATTTTCTTAACAAAAATTCATTCTAGGGGAAGATATACCTCAGACTATAGTGATTATTTTAGACTATAAATTGCTTTCTAGTGACATAGTTCTGCCACAACTTCATTGAAAACATAACTGTTCCAATAGGAATATCTTGGGTATCAAAGATTCATTTAACAGTTTGTGAATTTCAATAACCAAATAGGTTAACGGTTCTCTATTTAATCATAATGATACCACATATAATGTTTGAAACAAATCATGAAACTCAAAACATAATTCCTTCCTCTATTAGGTGGAGAAAATGATCACTAACTAAATTCTATTTTAAATACTGACAAGTATCTTCTCACTAATTAGTCAAAAAAAAGTTTGATCCATTCTAGTAGACACTATCAGAGGAGTCATTGTCAAGGTAAATCCATACATAAACCTCTTGTAATTTCATACAAGGATAAGGAAGCTCTGATCGAATAAAAAAATCTATTAAGAAACCAAATATATAATTGAATCGTCATTCAAAGGATCCATGGATACTCCCTATTAATTATTGACATGTCCTAGAAAATGTGCCTCATGCGCCTAGAACTTGAAGCTTATGTGGGTTTGGTGGAATATTTTGGTTCCATTACCAACAATATGTTTCATAAACTTCATTTAATTAAATAATTATAACAGAAAAAACACAACCTCATAATACTCATAAAGATAATTTTTTTGAATATAATTCATAATTAATTTATATGGATATGAATTACATGTCTTATAATTATCTATTCTTTTTGGAATTAGTTAACATTCTTATTTTACCCTCATTTTGTTAATGGAAATAAAGTGGAACTTATATTGTGATATCCATAAGTGCTCTATAAATTTCAAAACATCACCATTGGAACTCTAGATGTGATAACATAGGATCCAAATATATTTCATCTTGCAATGTTGATTACAAAAAGTATCCTTTAATTCTTGACGAACTATCTTATGTTCTCTTAGTTTTGAGAGAGAAGAGGGGGATTTTTGTCTCCCATTATTTAGATATTTATTAAGATATTTCTAATTGATTTTGAGAGTATAAGTTATATAGAAAAATTACCTTAACCATATAAATGATACAAGTTAAGTGATATACATAGGCTAGACAATTATTAATCACACAATGTTCATTAACTATTTTCTTAATAATAATTAAGCACCATATATAATAATAATATTGTTATTATTATTCCATTTTGATGCACTAACTCACATATTTTTAAACATAATATATTGAATAAATAAATCAGTATTTATTTAAATGATATAAAATATATTATATCATTTTATTTAGACCCTTTACTTGACCCATTAATCTTCCTCAACATTTATCAAACCTTAATTAAAAAATATTTACACAAATAAATAAATATCCCTATATAATTATTTTAATAAATTAATAAAAATTATACTAAAAAATAAATATTTATTTATTATTAAACTAACATATATTCCAAGCTGGAAAATTAGTGATTGAATTTATACAATCAATATGTCCTGAATAATTATCTTCCATCAGTCTTGAGAATAATATTTATTCTAATATTAAATTAATATAGAATTTAATAGAGATTATAGATACACTTATTATGAAATCCTTTAAGCCTATTTATTAGTGGTATTAGGAAATCTTGCCAAAAGTACCATATTGGAATCATGAAGCACACTAAACACTCAAATAAATAGAATAATATCTCCATGAAAAAAAACCTCACACAAAAACTAATTATATAATATAAATTTTTTTCTTTTATATTTCCTCAAGATGGTTTCATGCATTTCTCATCAACTTATATACTTGATATTTCTTTATTTGAATTTTTAAAATGAACTCTTAGATAAGACACCATGTTCATGGACTTAATATAAATGTTCTATTTTAATCAAAGGTATCGTGATATCATATTCCATTAATATATAATGGAAAAACCCTTTCTTGACTTATTCATAAAGTTCATTTTACTTATGACTCACTCTCTAAAAACATATGTCATCATGATTTTCATCAATACATAAAATTACATGATTCATTGTATACATTAACAATAATCTCAAGTATAAGGTCCAATTAACTAATCCATGGATAGAAATATGTAATGACACATTAATCATGTGAAATTTCTATTGATGTGCTTATCATAAAGAACCCCTATGTTAGAGACTAACAAGTGAAAACATCATGATAATAAGTATAAATGCTTCACAATCCCCCAAAACCAAATAGAAAACACCATAGGTTTTTTAACAGATATATGTCATATGTATATAGAATATATGTTTTATAAATTTTTCATAGAACATCAAGGTTCTATAAAAATAGAAGAACTTATATGACATTTTTTCTTGAAAAATACATTAAATATATTATCACATTAATGTTTCATAGAGGAATAATCATCATGTGATAAAATGTTTTTCAATACTTAAGTATTTTAATATAAATGTTATTAAAAGAATAATGTTTTTGGTTCTAAGAAATAAACATAAAAAATACCACTTTCACTAGAGACAAATTTTAAAAATATCCAGTTTATTATCTCTCACAAGATATTTATGATTATAATAATATAAGTATTTATTCAGTGAGTCTTCCATGTTCCACTCCATAGAAACTGTACTTACTATGAACTCACCCCTTCTAGAAAGATCCATCAATCATTAGAGCTTCCAATGTATATAATTTTCTTATTGATGTGACCTTGGATACTTAGTGAGGACCCCAACTATAGTATTATCACAATACAATATGATCACATCTTTTATATAAGGAACCACATCACACCACTATATGAACTTTCATATCCAAACTATTTCTTTAACTATAAAGGAAATATAATTCATGGTGTATATATATAGAATGAATGATGAAACCTATCATAAATGTGTAAGGGATTATACTCATCCTATCTCTATACCTCCCCTCTAGTGTCTCATGGAAATTTTCTTCGAGTGACATATACCATCTAGAAATAGAAACAATTCCCTATGGGATTAATCTATATAGAATTGTTTTAGTATCTTATCGATGTGTTTTCCCAAATTCAGTCCAAAAATCCCATTACATATATTATGAGTGATCTTCATCCCTATAATTTAACTTCCTCAACTAATTAATTCATGGATAAGAATTTATTCCATAAAAACTTAACTGACTATAAGATCAGAATTTCATTTTCCATTAGTATAATTTCATCAACATATACTACAAGGAAAACAACAAAACATCCGAGAAAATCTTTATAAACCCCTACATCACATTCATTCTTTAAAAAACCTAATTATTTTATAAATTCATTAGAATGAATGGTCTATGATATATAATCTTTATTTAATCCCTAAATGGATCTCTATATCTTTTAAAACATATTCTGATATTTTTTTTGTTACAATACCTTTGGGTTGTATCATATATACATCTTATGCATACTTTCTAGGAGACTTTTCTATATACATTTCTTTATATACATAAAATTTATGGGGTAAAGGATCGTTGTGCCATGGAGTAGTGGTTTCACTATAATGAGAATTGTATAATGGTGTTGTGTAATGGTCAGTGAGGAAGGCCTTGTCATAATCCATGGGATTATTTATATAGGGAGTTCCATAAAGGGTGATAAGTAAGATGTGTAATGGTAAGAAATGGTGAAAATTCCATAGGCCATGAGGTAGCATCATGGTGGGTTATACATTAGGGAAGTTTCAATGTTTTATAAGGGTATGTATTGAGCTGTATAAGTGTGCTGCATAAAATTTTTAGTGATGAGGACCACAATATAGAATAGGGGGATGCACTATAGTGGCTAGTTTCTTGGGTTCCTAGGACCTACCACTGGGATTTTCCTCTATGTTTTACAACAAGCGGATGTTCTATAGAGGATCCTAGGGAAGGGGTACTTCACCATTAGGGTAGAGATTCATTATGGTTTTTTATCCTAGGTTAAAATAATTTTAAATTCAATAATTTATACGCATTAATTTTTTAAGTGTTTTGGCCAATTTTCCCCTTCCCCTTTCTTGGCCAGATCATAGGTCTATGCATTGGGAGATCTTCCTTCTCCTCATTACTCCATTGTTTATTATTTATTTACATCATAATGGAGAATATTTATAAGGAATTTCACATTTTTCTTCTTATCCTCTCCTTACTTTCTCCTTATCTTTGGTTTTTTTTTCGCCTATAAACCGTAACTGATACGTAGGTTAATTATAGAGTTCATGTGAGTTCTAATCATGGTAATTTTGGTTGTTCGGTTTTTTATAGGGTGTATTATTTCTTGGTTTAGCTTTAATTATTTCAAATAGTGTGTTTTTCCTAGTTTCCACTTGGACTAAGGTAGGTGATTTTGTTCCCTTACTTTATTTGGCATGCCACTAGAGTCTTGATGACTTTGAATTATGTATTTAAGAAATTATTTATATATTTGATAATCATTATATATTTTATTAATATTTTAAAATTATTAAAAACTTTTAAAAATTGTTATTTTAATTGATTTTATTGTTGTAATGTAGTGTTGAGGGTATAGTTCTTGATAAAATTATTAGAAGGGGTTTCTTTAATTTAAGGTGAGTAGTATAGGTATTTGGTCCTATTTAGATATTCAGGCGGGTAAAAGTTTGGTTTTATAATTTTTTTTTAAAATAAGGAATTTTTGGAGTTATAAAATGGTTTTTATTGAAAGGGAACAATGTGTTATGTTTTTTTACAAGCATCTTTCAATTACAGCATTTATAGAATAATTTTTAATTGAATTTTGAATTTTATAGAAATGCACTTGGAATTTAAAGTGATATTTTTTTATTGAACCATCATTAAACATTATATATTATAGTTTCTTTATACCGAATTTCATTTTATTAAATTATAAAATATTATTTAGGTTAGTGTTTTAGAGATTTATTTCATAAATCTCTCATAATCATCTCATAAATTATAAATAAGACAATTCTACCATGTATCCTTCTTTCACAATATAATACCTCTAAATTAAAACATTATTTGTTTTCCTTAAAAATATTGATGAATTTCAACGTGAATTAATCATTTCCCTTACCTATCATTAATCCCTTTGAAAAAAATTTAAAAATTGTATAAGCACAAAAATATCAGTAAGGTTTAAAAAAAACAAATAAATCATTATTCCATGAATACATTAAAAAAATTAAAAAAACATTTAACACTAAATTAAAATTTTCTTACACCAGGAAAAAAAAATTTATAACCTAATCCTTTAATAAAACATTTTATATGAAATATAAAATGAAATATAAAATGCATAATTCTTTTTTTGAGATCATAAAAAACTCATAAAAACTTCATTTTATAAAATTATACTTCTCAACATTATGAATTAGAATATATATTCCTTTACCTATTAAAATCATAATATTTACCTAAAAACCTATAGAAACAATAGATAAATCATACAGGTAACCTGAGGCATCATTTTATTACCTACAGATGGAATTACCATCATGGTTATACATGGATTAACCATCATAGTTACATTTGAATTAACTCTTATGGTTAAACTTGAACTAAAAATCACTTTATTTCCCATAATCTCATAAGAGAAACCTAATTGGTTAACTTAATCCCTTTACCCCATGAAATAGGGATATATAAGGGGTTCACCTGAACTTAGTTTTTAAAGGAACCACCCATTTTCATAAGAATTCCCAGTAAAAATAACCAAATCATAAAATATTGCGTTATAAAAACATTCTTTTCACCCATAAGAAAGAATTTTTTGATATTGATATACATACCTTTTTTTACCCAATTTTACAAATTGAAATTATAAGAATAAATAGAAATAGGTTTTTTATTTAAATAAAACACAAAAAGTTATAAAATAATCCAAAAATAAAAAATAGATACTGTGGAGAGAAAATTTGTTGTCTCCATACATGATAAAATAGAACGTTCCTTCTATCTTTTTGTAATGAACGTAAAAAGATTACATAAAAAATCATTTTTAAAACAATTGAAATAAATTCAAAGAGACATAATATTTACATTATAATTAACTATATTACATATAAATACATCATTAATGTTTTTTAAAATATTAATATGGAATAAAAATAGAGTTTTAAGGGAAGCATTAAAAAAGAATTTCTAAAAACAAAGTCTCTAACATTGAGTCTGACCCTTTACATACATTCTATATCTTTCTAAATATTAAACATAGGATAATTATTTAAATAATTAATAAAATTTTTATTTTTATTTTTCTATTTATTTTATCTCTTACCATGGTATATTTAACTATTTAATTAATTAAATTCATGTCAGATGTTTTGACAATATTTGTTTCATAAGTCCAATATGGCTTTTAGTAACACAACTATGGTCAAATAGTTAATTATAACATAATCTAAAGAGAATTAATAATTAAATATTTATCATTTTTATATATCAATTATAATTTTAAAACCAATCATGAACGATGGTAATGAAAAATTAACTATGTTACAATAATGGTGACAGTAAGTCGTATATACGCATGACTACCATTTACATTTTTCGATGATCATTATGGAATGAAGGTAAGTACCATATTATCAGTAAATAAATATAATAAAATCATATATATAATTTTATTTCATTAACAATAATTATACATATAATCCATTATATGTGATGATGAAAAACAAATAATATCATATCTTGGAGGTGGTAGTTCACATGTACGCACGAACGTTGTTATAATTTTTTAGTAAATGGAAAGGTAAGAAAGTAAATGATATAATAATTTTTTTAGAATGATTAATATTTAATTAATATCATATAAATACATTCATTATATAATTATAACCGGTCTTTATAAATGGTGATGGAAATTTAGTTACAATGGGTCGCAAGATGGTAGTATTTCTTACACATGAATAATGGTTTAGATCCCCATTTGATAGAATTATAGTTGAATATAAGTTTTTAAATTAACATGAAAAATATCTAAATATATGTAAGATAATAGGGTTTATTATTTAATAATGGTTAATTTATATTTTAAGGAGGTGGAAGAAGAAATAAAATTAAAATATAAATTTAAAAACTATACCTATTCTTTGGAAAGCATCCTTTGATTAACTCCTTAATCCCTCAATGGATGGTATTATTCTTCAAACAAGACCTATATATTGATTTTAGGGACTATATTAATGTATATATTCTTATTTTTGTTGAAAAAAATTGTTTTGGATTGTGAAATAAAGGAAACAATGGATTTCTATTTATAAGAGATAGGAGGGACACACTTGAAATTTCTCAAAATATTAACTTAATATAAATTAATTGTAATTTAAAAATGCATCATAACTGATTTATTTATAATATATTATGATTATGGATCTAAATAATATCAAAAAATAAAAACTACATAGGTTTTTATTAAATTCGTACCCTTATATTTTTATTCTAGCCCCTCATTAACCCATTTCACACTAATTGTAACAACAAGGTTTTTTACTCTTTGAGGGAAAATATAGTTACTATGAATGAAAAAATGGCTCATAAATGGATCATGGTTGATATTATAAACCATAGACTAATAAAATGACCTAATATAGTATTCTTGTGAAATTTATATCATTTAATAAAATATTATTTTTATAATTTATCATTATTGTTAATTTTTAGATTTGTTCATTACCTTGATTTTAATAACATCCAGAATAAGAATAAAATTCAAAAGAAATATTTTAATAAATATATAAAAAATATTTTAATTTATTTAATTATTTTATCACATTAATTATCCAAAATTATATTACTTTTTATATTTTTAATATCAATTATATGATTTTTCCATTAACTGAATAATTACTGAGTCATCGTTGTATAAATATTTAGGGTTATTATTTTGTTAATAAAAATTTAAAAAATTATAGTGATGAAGATAAATCATTTATATTTCAAAATAATATTTATAAAATAATACCCTCTGGTTAAACTTATGATAGAAATATTATATTTATTAAAAAGAATAGTGAAATTGTTGACATTTCTTTAAATAAAATATTACAAAAGTTATAATCATAGAAAAATTGAAACAAAATTAAATATAACCCCATATTTGATTATTATGTATGAAATGGAGTCATAAAATACAATTATAGTAAGTTTTAGTGTCATTTTATAGTCCTTATCATATTATTTTTATCTCTTAATTGCCTGATTTACCCTTTAAGGAGGTAATAAAAATTATTACTATTACTATTCATAATGACTAAAAATAAAAGGAACTTATTTAAAAAATCTATACATCATGATTTCAAATATGGAATCCATTTTTCAAAATAAAAAATACATAATTGGAATAATTTTATTTAAAATTAAACTAGAAAAACATGACGGAAAATGCTTTTTAAAAAGAAATCAAATTTTTAAACACAAACTTTTTCTACTAAATTCTAGTGTACAATTAATTTTTTTAAAAAAAATTGTATTATGATAAATATATATTAACTAATTAATTTTTTAAACTAATTAAAATTATATTTTAAAATTTTATATACTTTATAAAAATCAATAAAAATAAATATTTTTCATTATTCAGTGAAAAATCAAACATTTCATAAAATTTCAAAAATTAATAATAACATAATTTTGATATGATGATTTTTAAAATGAAATATATTTTATGAAATATTATTTCTAAAATTATAAGAAATTAATTATATAATTGTCTCACAAAAAGCAATAAAAATCCAATTCTACAAGATAATTTATCTTTGAAGAATAAATTGGAATTAACAAAAACTAAGTTCTTATATTCAAAGAATTAATGAATAAATTTTTATTTGTTATAAAATTCATATGTATTTATTTAAAAAATTATTTAATACTATTCATATCCTCCAATTTAACATATAGTTTATATCGATTAAATTTAAATAAAAACATTTCACAGTTCATTTACTCTCACTGTTGTATATTTTGTATTATATTTAACATATTCTTCTTTAAAAAATAATGGAATATCACATTATACCAAACCATTAATAAATTCCATCCTCATAGTTTCAAATTGGGATTTAAAACTTGGAGTTTTACATTTTAGAATACCTTTGTAGAAATCCCACATCATGAAAAGGGTTAATAAAACATTAAATTGAAAAAGTGAGAAATGTGAAGTGAAAAGGTCATCTGATATAACACATAAATGGGTTTCCATGTTTAAAAACATTAATGGGAATTGAAAACATATACATGGAAAAAATCTAACACCTAACAACTGGTATAGATTGATAGAGAACATTGTTATGAGAAATTTACCCAACAAAACTCTGTAAATCTATGATGGTTTAAAAGGCCATTAATTTTTCAATAAGAAAAGTAAATGGATAATTTTTTTGTTTCAAGATCATTTAACTATATTTTAGTAATTACATTATCATCTATACATAATGAAAAAAATATACTTAGTTGATATGTCTAACTTCATCGTTTGATCAATTTTTACCACAATATCATATCTTTCTCTAAACGATGAGTATTCTCGATGAGATTTTCATCCCTAAAGCACTAAAATAAACATTAAATGGATCAAATAATTCTATAAAATGATAATAATTTATTCTTCTTATTTTATAAATTAATAAAAACCAAAATTGTTTGAACAATTTAAGATAATTCCCAAAATAAATAAACATTCATATGAGGAAATATAACATTAATCTCCCAAGCCTCAACAATAACACCCAAAGATTAACATAGATAATTTGATAAATAACTAACCATAAAATTTATAAAAATATCTCAAACTAATATTGAAACCCAAATATTATAAATATTTTATCGCATATTCTTTAATGATAAATATTTCATTTATTTCCATAAAACATCAATCACTCTTAATGTCTCATACCATAAATATATATTCACTGATCACATAATCTCCAAGATATGATAATATTTTACATAAATTACATGAATCACTATAAATTTAGATTTATATCATAAATAATTCCAAAATATAATTCCTTCTTCACACTTCAAATAAAATCCCAAAATATCAAAAAATGCTCAATAAATTACAACGAACTTCTTATGAAATAACTTAATTACCAAATTAATTTTCAATCCCATTTTTACGATAAAAATCATGTTCCAAAAATCATATTAATAAATATATTTTAAACCATTTAAGTTAAAAAAATTAGGTCACACTAACCATTACATCTCATAGGCCCATTCCAAGTGATGGAACCTTGTCACCATTTCATTGTTGATTCTCGACTTGAAACTGTGCTGGATGTGACAGGTCATCACACGACATGTGGGTTTCTATTTTTGTAACAGTATATTTATATAATTTCTATAAAATTCTCAAAAATATTATGATCATCATTAAAAATAACCCCAATAATAAAATATCATCTAAACCCTAATGTTTGACAATTCAATTAAATATATGTTCACAAAATGGAAATATTATTACTAAATAACTTTTTCAGATGTTAAACTAAAGAGTAATATATACCTTAAGCATCTACCAAATTTCAATAAATGTCCCCCATGGTATTAACATCTTATAAAAACTCAAAATTAGTGTCTAATACTTTGAACGTATTACATACCACTATGTCATAACTCTTGAATCCCTATATGTAGAAACTTTTATCATTAAAAAATATTTACTAACCATTGTTTTCCATCTTATTCATTTATATTTCCATCCTAGAAACAAAATATGAATCATGTAATTTGACTTAAAAATATCAAAACATAAGACAAGATATAATCCATACCTTCCATATGTTATTATTAATTCCTTCATCTTCAATAATAATATAATTAGTTATTACTAAAAATTTATTTGTATGATTTTTTTATCCCATTCATGATTATTACCTATAATAAATCTATTTACTTAATTCTCATACTCCTTACATTTAAAAAATTCAATATACGCATTGGGAATAACTTTATTCCTATTTAGGGTGTTAATGGAATTCTTCCATTTTCCTTGGTATATTATTTCTTCATGTCCTCCTTTATCACATACAAAACATCTTCTTGTTATTTTTATACACATTATTGGGTGGTTATTTCCAATTATATGTAATTAAATCATTTTACCTTTGTGATATATATAACATAAACTTATTGTAATATTAAATTCTCTCTTATTGGATGAGTTGGGAAAACCTCCAAGGATTATGTTGTTAATCATACATGGTGATATATTGTTAAGAATAAAAAAAACTATTTTCACTATAACTCCCATTTAATTTTGAATCTCATTCAAAAAAATATTATATTTTCCTTTATATCAATTTCTGCTTTGTTTCGTTCTAGATCAAGTCATTTACTAAACCAAAATAGTTGTAGTGATCATATTAATAAAATAAAAATAAACCATTATATGAGGATGATAGACAAAAAGATATTCTTAACCATGGAATTTTCATCCCTTTTATATTTTTCTAAAATAACCAAAATTCTCCCAAACTTATTATCCTATGTGGTTATAGAGGACTTTTAACATATGTTCAAATTACATCTTAACATCTAAAGTAATCTAAACCCATCTCTTATACAAACTGTAAGGACCCATCCTTAAACATTTCATATTCTAGTGTATTTCAACTAGATTTAATTTTCCAACATCACAAAATATATTTTAGTTTTATATTTCAATAGAGTTAGGACATAAATATTATATAATAATCCTATATATAAAAAAGTGGAAATTTCTACCTAGTATCTTTTTATAACAAAATAAAACTTTTATAGATAAAAATTATTTCTTTTTAGGAAAAATTCTCATGACTTTAAAATTAAATTATTTCTCTCCCTTACCAATCCATAATCCCAATGAAAAATATTTAGAAAGAATTATGAATAGAAAAATCCAAGTAAGGGACATAAAAATAAAGAAATAAATCATTATTCCATGAATTAATATATAAAATTTATCTTTTGAAGATAAATTTTGGGCTCTAAATAAATATTTTCTTACCTCATAAATCACCTTCTCTACCCAAATATTTTTATAAAATGTTTCATAATAAATATTAATTGAAAAATAAATCTCATAATGTTTATTTCAAATCATACAAAACTCATAAAAACATTTTTCACAAATTTATACTTTTAAACCATATGAAGTAGAATATACATTCTTGAACATTTAAAATCATAATATTTCCATAAAAACTAATATCAAGCATATATAAAACATGTAAGTAACTTGAGGCATCATGTTCATGTCATTCTCATTTACACATGGATTAACCATCATGGTTATAATTAGAGTATCCATCATAATTACACTCAAAATAACCATCAAAGATATACATCAAATAATCATCATAGTATATTCCAGTAATATTTTTGGATAAACCTAGTCAATTAACTCTATTCCTTTACCCAATTCATGGACATATATAATGGGATCACATGAACTTGTTTAATAATAGAACTACCGTTAATCATAAAAAAAATTCCCAAGAACCATAACATAATAATAATCAAATGAACTTAGTTAATAATGTAACCAACCTTCATTATAAAAAATTCCTAAGAAACAAAATGTAATCATAAAATATTACATGATAAAAACATTTTTTGTACCCTCAAGAAATCATTTTTAGATATTGATATATCCCTTTCTGTAAAACCGCAATTTTGAAAACTAAAATTTAAAAATAAACTGAAAGATGGTTTTTATTTGAATAAAACATAAAATATTTTAAATTAATTCAAAAATAAAATAACTACTATAGTGGTGTGAAATGTCTTTGTCATCAAATATGTTAGAAAAAAACATTTATTTTGTAAAGAACGTCAAAACATTCTGTAAAATATTACTTCTAAAAAACATTGAAATAATGTCAAAGAGATATCAAAATCCATTTATAATTAACATATTTCCATGTAAATATATCTATAAATTAGTTTTAAAAATATTATAAGGAAGAAAGTATATTTTTAACGGAAACATTATAATATGATCATTAAAAAAATCATCTTACCTTGAATCTGGCTCATCATGTACATTCTATATATTTATGAATAATAAAAATAGCTTAATTATTTACATTAATAATTATGTTTTTTAGATTTATTATTACCTTTATTGTATATCTTACCATTCTATATTTAATTATTTAATTAATTAAATTCACATCGGATGTTTTGAAGACATTCATTTCATAAGACCAAAATGGCTTCAATAAGTCGACTATGGTCAATGTGGTTATTATTAAGTTATATCCAAAATATTAATCATGTTATATTTATCATTTATATATATAAATTATTTTTTTAAATCAATTATTATTTATGATTATGAAAAATGAATGGTGTCACATTCATGGAGATGGTTGGTCGTACGTACGCATGGAAAGCGTTTCAATTTTTAAATGATCATTAGGGAACGAAGTTAAGTGTAATATTATATTTAAATATGTTCATTATATATTAAATACCAATTAATTTGTTTAATAATACTTATATATATAATCCATGTTATGTGGTGATGAAAAATGAATCACATTGCTTCAAGGAGGTGGTAGTCCACATTTACGCATGAACGACATAATCATTTTTCAATTAATTGAATGATAAGAAATTAAATTATATATTATTTTTATACGAAGGGTAAATATTTAATCAATATAATATATATTTAATGAATCATTATAACCATTCTTGATAGATCATGATGAAATATTAATTACATCAGTTAATGAGACGGTAGTCCTCCGTACACATGAAGGGTGGTTTGGTATCTCATTTGTTGGAAGTGGTGTTTTATATATTTCTAATTTAACATAACAAAAACTATATATATGTAATATATATATTTTATTATATAATCATGGCTAATTAATATTTTAATGATGTGGAAGAACAATAAAACTAAAACATGCGGTTAAAAACTATACCTCTTCTTTGGAAAATATCCTTTGATTAACAACTTAATCCCTATTGGATTGTTATTATGCCTAAAAGAACACCAATATAATGAGGGTAAGAATTATAGGGAGGTATATGGGTATATGTTTTCTATAGAAATGTGTTTTGGAGTGTTATTTAAAGGGAAAAAGATATACCCTTTTATAAGAGAAGGGTTGTGTACTCTTGGAATTTACCAAAATTTTAAATTAATATAAATGAATTTTCAATTCAAAATTGTACGAAACTGATTTATTTACAATATTGGATAATTTTTTTATCTAAATCCCATAATAAAATAAAAATTATACAAGATTTAATAATATTATTACCCTTACCTTTTTATCTTAATTCCTTGTTAACCCATTTAACAGATACCATGACAACAACAAAATATATAATTGAGGACCAATAAGGCTTTTATAAATGGATAAATTACCCATTAATGGTCCGTGGTTGATATTATTGACCATATTATAATAAATTGGCCAAATATTATATTTTTAGTAATTTTTTAACTTTTAATAAAATATTATTTTTTATAATATATCATTATTGTCACTTATTAAAACTATTTATCACTTTGATATCAATTACATCAATAAAACAAATAAAATTTTAAAAAATTAATACATAATTCATATTTCATCTTTATCTAGGAGGTTCTTGATTCACATTAATTATCTAAAGTATACTACTTTTATTATTTTTAATGTCACTTATTTCATATTTCCTTTAATTAAATAATTTATGTGTTACCATTGTGTAAATATTTAAGGTAATTTATTATTTAATAAAAATTAAAAATAAATTAAAATGATTAATATAAATAATTTATTTTTAAAAAAATTATAACAAAAAATATCCTATATCAAACCCAATGTTAAAACTATTATAATTATTTAAAATAAGAGTGTGACATTTTTTATTTTTCTTCAAGTAAAATATATTAAAATTAATAATCAAAACAAAATAGAAATAAGTCCATATAACCAAATATTGGATGATTAATGATTAAATAAAT